>VZRX01020449.1:15309-73193 GCA_013398075.1 Notiomystis cincta
ATATATATATGTATATGTATATATATATGTATATATATTGATTTCTGCTGAAGATTTGGCATTTGGCAAGTAGAATTTCAGTGATCTTAATGGAAAACTGCACAGGCACTTGCAGCAGAAGGGCTGTGGGAGGGCTCTGCTAGGAAATTGTTTTGGTGATTGACACTTTGGGCTTACATTAGTGTCTCACAATGCAGAAATATTTCTCTTATTTTGAAATCATAGTATTAGTATTAATTATTACTGAGCTAATGCTCATTCTACTTTCCATATGAGCCTGTCACTTATTTCGTCCCTGGTTTACATTCACTCAATCACTGGTTGAATTTATTTTTTTTGCATTGTTTCTTAAAAAATTTTGTCCTCAGTGTTTCAAGGCCTCTGTAAGGGTGAAACACTTTGCCTCTGCACAACTCTCATTTATCTCAGCTGTGAACTTTGGGTTGTGTGTCTGTTTAAGGACATGGGTCACAGACCTGGTGAGCTTCTCGTGTCAGGCAGAAACAGATCCTTACACATACTCACAGTGTGCTATGCACATCTTGAACGGAGCGGTGCAGTTGGTACATTTTTGCAAAGAATAATAAAACACAGAAGAGATTTTTAACATAATATGGGATCTGANACATAGACATCTTTTTAATTAAAGAATTATAATAAGAAGACATTATAGGAAAAAAAAAATTTTGATGACCTCAGAAGAGAATGTGTCTGATGTGAAAAGGAAGCTTTGGAGTGCTGCTGGTACAGGGAGGGTTTGGCATGGCTGGGTCTTCACAGCCGTGGCCTGGGAAGGGATTGGAATTGGAGTCAGTGGACAAGAGATGACAAAGACGTTGCTACCACTTATATCAAGGTATCATTATATATATATATATATATATATATATATATATATATATATATGTATATATATGAAAAGACAGGTGACTCCTACGTGAGGATAGCCTCATTTTGACATTAGGGGAGGATATTTTACCTCATATTTGTATCATTATTGCAAATGTCTGCACAAAGCTGCACTGCCCCATCACACACTTTGGGCTGCCCACAGCAGGGGAGCAGGAGAGGGGCCGCACTCAGTTGCTGCTTGACCCTGATTTCTTCTTTTTGCCTGAAGAGTGGAAGAGGCCTGCTGCCTTAAATCTCCCAGGAAGTGATTTGACACTTTGAGCAGAGCTTGGCCTTTTCTTTCTCGCATTAAAATGGAAGAAGATGATATTTTATAGGTCTGTTACGTCAGCATGTATGCACCGATCTGTAGAGAATGATGTGAATAGCTTTTTGTATTACTGCTGGACACAGAACTGTCAGTAAAAAGATTACCTGAAATGAAATCTCAGACAAAGTGAATTGTGAATGGCCCTGAATCAACTAAATAGGTGCACTCACACTCAGGATTAATGATGGCACAAGGAACTGTATTGGCCTTGTGTAGCAAGGCTGCAGTGAGGGGCTACAGGAGTGGCTTCTGTGAGAAGATGCCAGAAGCTTCCTCTGTGTCCAGTGGAGCCAATGCCAGCCAGCACCAAGATGGACCCACCAGCTGTCAAAGCTGAGCTCATTAATGATGGTGGTAAAACCTCTGTGACAACATCTTTAAGAGGGGGGAAAATGCTGTGCAACAGCAGCTGGGAAAGAGAAGTGAGAATATATGAGAGAAACAACTCTGTGAGAAAGACACCAGGATGAGTAAAGGAGATGAGGGAGGAGGTGCTGCAGGTGCTGGAACAGGCACTTCCCTGCAGCCCATGGACATCCATGGTGGACCAGGTATTAACCTGCAGCCCTGAAGGACCCCCCAGTGGAGCAGGTGGATGTCCAAAGGAAGGCTGTGACCTTGTGGGGAGCCCACGCTGGAGCAGGCTCCTGGTGGGACCTGAGGCTTCATGCAGAGAGGAGCCCAAGCTGAAGCAGGTTTGCTGACCCCATGTGGACTCCCATGGAGCAGGCTGTTCCTGAAGGACTGCACCCCATGGGAGGGGACTCACACTGGAGCAGTTCAGGAAGAACTTCAGCCTGTGGGAGGGACTCCACACTGGGAGGATGAGAGTGTGAGGAGTCCTCCCTGTGAGGAGGAAGAAGCAGTAGAGACAACGTGTCATGAACCAACTGCAAATCCCGTTCTTGTGCCCATGCTCCACTGTGAGGAGGAGGGAGAAAAATTGGGAGTGAATTTAAGGTGTTTTAAGGTTCTGTTTTATTACCTGCTTCCCTACTCTGATTTGTTTGGTAATAAATTAAGTTCATTTTCCCCAGGTTGAGTCTGTTTTGCCTGTGACAGTAATTAGTGAGTGACCTCTCCTCATCCTTAACCCACAAGCCTTTTGGTGTATTTTTCTCCCGCTGTCCAGATGAGGAAGGGAGTGACAGAGTGACTTTGGTGGGCNACTTGCAGCAGAAGGGCTGTGGGAGGGCTCTGCTAGGAAATTGTTTTGGTGATTGACACTTTGGGCTTACATTAGTGTCTCACAATGCAGAAATATTTCTCTTATTTTGAAATCATAGTATTAGTATTAATTATTACTGAGCTAATGCTCATTCTACTTTCCATATGAGCCTGTCACTTATTTCGTCCCTGGTTTACATTCACTCAATCACTGGTTGAATTTATTTTTTTTGCATTGTTTCTTAAAAAATTTTGTCCTCAGTGTTTCAAGGCCTCTGTAAGGGTGAAACACTTTGCCTCTGCACAACTCTCATTTATCTCAGCTGTGAACTTTGGGTTGTGTGTCTGTTTAAGGACATGGGTCACAGACCTGGTGAGCTTCTCGTGTCAGGCAGAAACAGATCCTTACACATACTCACAGTGTGCTATGCACATCTTGAACGGAGCGGTGCAGTTGGTACATTTTTGCAAAGAATAATAAAACACAGAAGAGATTTTTAACATAATATGGGATCTGATGCAAGAATTTAATGTAGGAGCTGTATTATGTTTCATAAAATGTCACTTTCTTAATTAATGTTTTCTAATAAGTTATTTCCAGTACCATTCACTGCTCCTACCAATAAAATTCTTATAAAAGCTCAGCAAAAATACACTGAAGCTTGGCCTGTTAATATTGCTGTCTGTTTTAAGAGTCTTTTTTATTATACATGAGCAAGAAAAAATAATGTCTGGGGAAAAGTGCTTATAGCCAAAACATTAAATTTTGTCTTGCCTGTGGATATTTAAATAAAGGGGGAGGGGGTAGTGATCCAATATTGAAATGCCAGTGTTTGTTCTATTTTTGCATGAATAACACTTGCTGCCTTCAGGTCCTCACTTCTTTTGCTGCCAAGCTGTTGCACGGTGGTTTTTAGAACAATCTCTTTGAGAATTGATACTTTAGTGCCAGCAGCTTTACATTTCTGGTGTTGAAAGATTATTGGAATGTGTTTCATTAGAGGTTCTAATATATTTCTTATAACCCTATATTATAAATAATTATAGGGAAAATTCTGTCATCTCTCTGTTAAGTAGTAAAATAATCAAGCTTTCTCTGCTACCAGAGACTGCAGAATTCTCATGGTTGTACAAGCACCTCTGTTTTCATACATATGTAGTAATATCAAGATAGAAAATTAAGAAGTGAAATTTTTAATTATTTAGATTTTCTTCATAAATACTGCCCGTGCCTTACAGACAGATTCAGTTTTTACTCTGCCTGAGTTTCTTGCTCTTACTCTCTTAGTCTGTTTAATATCTGAAAATTCAATACATTTTGTTCAGTGCTTAGATTTATCTGGATCTGTTAAGGTCATTTCCTGAGGTCTTGAACATGGAGCCAGTGACTGCCCCTTAGGTTAAATTCTCTCATTCTCTGGCTCCTGCTCCCATTTTACTGGGAGCTGTAATCCCTTGTGATCATTTCCGATTCACTAAGGAAGTCTGACGTTTTTCTGTGTGTACTATTTTTTACTGTAAGAAAAATACCAGTGGTAACCCATGATCAAACAGCCTTGGTGAAATGATGTACCAATTACTGTGAATGTAAGTTAGTATAACTACATGATATGCTCAGTCTCTTGCTGTGGCTATAGGAGTCTACTCAAAAAGGCTAACCACAATGTAAGTGTGGTATGGTTGCTTTTTTTTTTTTTTTTTAGTTTGTTGGGGTTTTTGTGGGTTTAGGGGATGTCCTTTTATTTGTTGTGGTTGTCTTTTTTTTTTTTTTCTCTTTTTTGGGGGGGTTTAAAATTTTTCCATCACGCATCTCTTTCCTATTTTGATAGTCAGTGGTTTAGGGACTTACTAAGTCAGAGGTTCTGTCTAGACCATTATGCTGTGGATACATCTCTAAGTTTTGGTACATTTCTTAATCTTTTTTAAAAATTTTGATTCTGAAGTATCTTCATGGCAATGAGTTCTGTGAAAAACACTACTTTGTGTTTGTTCTAGGTGTGCCACTTGATAATTACACTGGTTGCCTTCTTGTTACTGTGCATGAGATGGTGACAGCTTCCTTTTCACCTTATGCATAGCTTCTACAATTTCACAGACTCCTCTTGTATCCCCTTTCATTGCTTCTTTCTCTAAATTAAAGAATCCTAATCTGTGGTCCTTGGAGGAGTGTTTATACCTGTATCCAGGTGTCTTTGCTACCTTTTCAATATGCTCCTGAATTATATTACATCTTTTTTCAGATAGGAAGAATGAAACCTTAGACACTATTTAAGAACAAGGCACATCATTAGTTCTAGTTGAGGTGTTTGGACTTTTTTGCATTTGTGAATGACTGTCTCCCTTTGACTTCACTAAGTGTATATTCAAAGAACAATCCAGTGCACATTCCAGAGCTGTAACAGCCTTTTTGTAAGTCTCAGGAGTTTTCCTGTGCTTCCATGTGCATCACTTTGCAGTCTCTGACAGGGGATTTCATCTGCATTTCTTACTAATGTCATGCAGTCTGTTTGCTGAGCTTCATCCTTCCTTCTGGTACTTACATTTGGTATCACACTGAACAATGTGAGTTCCTCTTTTGTTCTAAGTTCTTTTTCCTGTGAGAACTTGCCTTTTACTTCTCATTGTTGCCTGTTTTTATACTCAAACCTGAAAGAATGGGATCACAGTACAGGAAGCCCATGTGTATGTCAGGTAACATACCTGTATTTTATATCAGACTGAAAATCATTTTTTAAGGTCTCATTAAAACTTCTCTCCTCATCTGCTTAGCCTCACTTTCTTTTGATGATGCTCACACTTTTCCTGAGATACAGGGTTTGAGCTATTTTTTCTTATTCTCATCTTTTGGAGCCTATCCATCCAATAGGAATTTTATGGGATTCTTGAGCTAATAGTGTGGGTTTGTAGAGGTTGTTTTTTGTTTGGGTTTTTGGGGGAGTTTTTTGTTGGGATTTTTTTCCCAATATTTTTTTGTTTGTTATATGAATGCTCTTATCAAATAAATATAATCTATTGCTTTCCCCTTTGATCTCTCCTCAGGTTAGGTTAGTGCTTTCACACAGGATTGTACAAAAAGGCTGCCAATATTCCAGACAACAGAACAAGTCATGTGAAAGTGTGGCATGTCATTATTGTTAGATTGCTTCCCTGCCATGGAAACCCAAGGAAGTGTCTATGTTTTCTGTTAAGTTTGGGAGGGGTAAAGACATATGCTACATTGAAAAATGCAGGGAATTTTTCGAAGATGATACCTTTGGGCTGAGAATTGAATTTACAGGACAATTATGAACTGGCCTACAGTGAGCACAGCAGTCATGCTAAATGTTGCAGGTATTTAAGTGTTGTTGCTTAGCAAACCACTGAATGGTTTGAGTAGTTCATATTTGTCTTTGTAAAAAGTGATTTTCTAGTGTTAGCTGAATGCTGTTTGTAAAGGTAAAAAAGGAGTTACTGTAATGGTAGGAGAGTGAAGACTGTAATTAAGAAATGCCTCTTTGTTCTCTTGCCATAGGATAACAGAAATTTTTCTTCTTCTGAGCTCTTTGCTGAGAATGTGGTTCTCTTCTATACATGAAGGGTGATAAATGCTCCCCATCAAAGGGACTGAAATCATGAACCTGCAATCAGTTTAAATGCTGCTATGGAGAAGTTAAAAATGGAGTAATACACTCCACTAAAATGGAGTAAAGCAATTTGTGCCTTGTGCTCAACTTCACTATAAGTACAAAGTTTCCCTATATTTACCTTTAATTATATATATGCAAATCTGAAAATCAGCTCTTCAGGAAAATCCCAAGGGGTGTATTTTCTGCTTGGTGTGATTTTAATTCTAGTTTAGTTAGTTTAGGGATTTGAATAATTTGTGATTTACTTCAGCATTGCTTGAGGTCTTCCAGTCATCAGTCAGTGAACTGGTGTAATGTAGTTGTTTCTGCAGGTTATTTAACCCCTTTCTAAATCTTATTTCAGAGTTCCCAGTTTCTAATCGTGGCAATAGTGAAAACGAAACCCCACCACCTCTCCCACCACATCCTAGTGAGGATCTGCTGAATGAGGATTATAATCACAGGTTTGACTTCAGCTCTTCTTAATAGCTACAGCACTAATTGCTCAGTAGTGGTTGTGGTAATAGTTCTAACTGATTATAAAACCACTTTTTTTTTTCTTTTTTTTATAATTTTTACCACTCTCTTTAGTCACCTGGAAGGTCTTTTAACATAAGCTATGATTGTTATTTTAACATTTAGTGTGTTGTTCATTTCAGTTGTACATAAGCTGCAGTATGCCTGCCGTCCATGATATATGATACCTGTCTTGTGCTCAGTGAAACAAAAAGAAGCCCAAAGCATAATCCCAATTTTAAAAAAAAAAAGAGTTAATTTAAAACTGTACTGTGGATGCAATGTTTAAAGGCAGTGAAGTCTCTGAAAGCTTAGAAGTCCAGACCAAACACAGTTTGTAAGAAACTGAATGTCCTTACGTCACCCAAAGATATTCTTGAGTTTACAAAATGAGTTTTCAGGAAGTCTGAACATTGAAGGAGAAAAATTAATTAACACGTTCCCAGTTGTAAAGGTGTTGAGTAGATTTTTCAGATACTTTTGCAAAGCCTGGCGTGCTTGATGGCAACTGTAAGCTTTAATTTCCTTAGTAAATACAGAAGTTTGGAGGTGCAGAAACAAGTTGTAAACATGTTAAGTTCACGATGGCTCATACTGTATCTCAAGTAGCACAGGATTCAAATCAAAGGCATAATTTCAACCTCTCCTGATG
This sequence comes from Notiomystis cincta, assembly GCA_013398075.1. Lineage (NCBI taxonomy): Eukaryota > Metazoa > Chordata > Aves > Passeriformes > Notiomystidae > Notiomystis > Notiomystis cincta. Next base: position 22,472 of record VZRX01020449.1, read on the forward strand.
ATGAGGAATGCAACCAGTCCTGATGATGATGCTGAAATGCAACATTGAACAGTGTTTCCTCTTTTGCTGTGTGTTCAACTTTGATAGTCATGCATCTGCTGCAATGACATTAAGAAAGCATGCATTTCAGCTGAAACTTTAGCCATGTGTCTGCCCTTGTGTGCATGGGTATGAGTAAAAACTACCCTTAAGTGATTGGTTGCAACAAAGAGGAGATATATTTTATTATGGATACCTTGAATTTTTCATACAAGGCTCTCATAACTATTTTCTCTTCACTAACATGGAGTAATTACAGTAGAATAATTTTGTTATTTCTGGTCTCCCAGGCAGGTATGACTCCATAAACAAACAAGTCTACACCAATCAATGCAATTCGGCATTTCATTCTCAGCTGCAGTTGTTTGTTAGAATCTGTTCCTAATTTTTCCAGCAAGCTAGGAGAAAACATTCTCTTAAATGCTAATGATGTATTAAACTGATGATGAATTTCCAGGCCCTATGTCCCACACTGACTTTTCCAGTGTGATATTATTTTTCCATTTAGCACTTAAGTTCACTTGAAATTGAATTACTGTATCAAGTCACACTGATTTCACTGAAATTGCATATCAACAAAATGCATAGGAAAATACTTAGGAAAGTATTTTGACACTGTAAAACAAAACCTTTTGACTGAACAATTTGGAAATAAATATTTTTATTTTTCTAACTGCTTTTTTGCTTAAGAGTACTTCAAAGAATAATAATTTCTGTTTCTGAACTAAAAGAGACATCTAAGATTGCCAGTTTCACTGAGGTGTCACACTTTCAGCTGAAAGTTACTTGGAGTTTCACTCAGGTGCAATTTTGAAATGTTTAGAAAATTACCTTAAAGTAAAAGAATGAAACAAAAGAGCAAAATAAAACAAAAATCAAAGCAACCAGACCAAAATATCCTGGAATTGTTCAGTCTTAGCACACTCCATAAGATCTCCAGCCTCTGCATAAGTGGTGCAAGGCTATAAAATAATTTTATATTAGCAGATGAAGTAGAATTGATCCAGGTACATTGTCAGTATTTCTCCAACATTCTGTAGCATGTTATTTGGAAATGCAGTGGTTAGATAGAACAAGCAAAATTAAAAGAAAGTTATTACTAATAATTTACATTTATATTTCCATCTGTGTTGAGAAACCAAGTGACTGAAGGTGTTAAGTCTCAGAAAAGGAAGTTGAGGATCAATAACTGATTTTAAAAATGCGTGCTGTAAGCAACTGGAGGAAGAAACACATGTATATTGTGCATTTTTTAATTAGTTCACTTGTGGTTTGAACTGGTACCTTAATATTTTACATAACTTTTTTTTTTTTCCCCTCCCTACAGCCCTATCATAAATTCAGCAATGCATTTAACAGATCAGCACATCAACTTCAGATCTGTGACACCAGCCAAGCAGTCTGAATCAATTAATCTGAAAGCCTCAAAAAGCATGGATCTGGGTAAGAAGGGCGGGGGTGACACATAGGTCAGCTTTTTAGCCATAGCCCATCTGCACCATCTCTGTTTCTTGCTTTTGTTTCTTTAACGCTAACATCAGGGAGTAAGTTCCTCAGAGGAGCTACAGTGATGGGGACAATGGTCAGCCTCCTCTAGAAGCTATTTGCAAATACTCTTATTATTTGAGCTGAAGAAAGTTTGTTGATTTTTGTTTGGTTAGGGGTTTTTTTGTTGTTGTTGTTGTTGCTGTTGGGTTTTTTTAAAGGCCCACTGTATTGAAATCCTAGCNTATTATTTGAGCTGAAGAAAGTTTGTTGGTTTTTTGTTTGGTTAGGGGTTTTTAGTTGTTGTTGTTGTTGCTGTTGGGTTTTTTTAAAGGCCCACTGTATTGAAATCCTAGCTGAGGGGAAGGGGGAATGATGGAAAAATAAGCAGAAAGAATTGCTATACAAGTTTTGTATGTCTAAAATATAAAGGAAAAGTAAATCTATAATAATATAATTAAAATATATAATAATATAAAGCAATCACAAAAGTAATTTCTTTTACAGAATATAAATTATTGTAAAACTACACCAGACAAAGGGTAACATTCCTAACACAAGTTATTTATTCCTTCATTGACCATGGCAAACAGAAGCAATCAAAGTTTTGCAGTAGATCTTTATAAATGCTCAAAGTGGGTAAGGTTATGGTTCTCCACCCATCAGTGCTGTGGAGGACATCTTGCAGGGAGGTTAAGTAGGGAGTTAAAGGTTCTTTCAATACCAGGAAGGCATTTGCAATTGGAAGATGGAAGGATTATTGCAACTGTTTTGCATGAGTTTTGCATCCAAGCCATGTTTTGATGAGGGTTCAAGAAAAAATTTGCAAGATTCATAAGTCTCAAAGAAAACCAAATAAGGGTTTTTTTTCTTTTTAATTCTTCTTGGCCACACTCAATCTTTATCTGTTGGTTTGGGTTCCTTTTTCAAATTCCAGTGTTGATGGGGAAACTTTGAGGACTACCCTTAGGGTATCTTTGATGATAGGTTTGTGTGCTTTGTTTTATCAGATTTTGTACACTATTCATAGAAAGTGATTAATTTCATATATAGTTTCAAGCTAGCTTTTTGTTATCTTGAAGAGGTTTTTTTTTCCCTGAAATGGTTCCTGACCGGTCTTAGGTTTTGTATTGCTGATTTTTTGTCATCTTAGCGGGCTATTTTAATGTAACATTAAATGTGTGTACTCCTCTAGTGGCATGTAAGGAAAGCCAGAGAGTTTGTAACACAAGAAATGAGTGAGAATGGATACAAATTAACTCAAGAAAGGTCTTAAGGCAGAATTATAACACTACTGCATGACCAGGCCAGAAATAAGTTGTTTTGCTCCTCNCCCTGAAATGGTTCCTGACTGGTCTTAGGTTTTGTATTGCTGATTTTTTGTCATCTTAGCGGGCTATTTTAATGTAACATTAAATGTGTGTACTCCTCTAGTGGCATGTAAGGAAAGCCAGAGAGTTTGTAACACAAGAAATGAGTGAGAATGGATACAAATTAACTCAAGAAAGGTCTTAAGGCAGAATTATAACACTACTGCATGACCAGGCCAGAAATAAGTTGTTTTGCTCCTCTGTTCCACTGTTTTGATGAAGAATAATGGATTAGATATTTTTTTAAGAATGAAAATGCTCCTCAAAAAACGATTACGTTTACATACTTGAGTCAAAAGATATATTGTATGTATCTAGTATGTCTACTAGAAAAATGAATGTTCAGCTTTACTGAGTCATCTTCTAGAAAGGTTTGCTTCCAGCTCCCACAGAAGTCCCAAGAAAGAATGCTCACGAACACCAGTGTAAAATTAGGCAGTGGGAATGTGAGAGCATATTGAGAACTGCCAAGTAACTCATAGTTCAAATTCTATACTCAGTCTGCTCTTGACACCCAGAAGCAATCCTTCGAGAATATACATGAGTCACTAAATTATCGTGGCTAAAACCTAAAATAAAATTGGATGCAAAAATAAAACAAAATTGGATGCAAGTGTATCTTTTAGATTGTTCAAAAATTATTGCCTGGAGAAGGTAGCTGTTGAGAATACCCTTTGTGTTATAAAAGTGAAAAATAGAAAGGGTAATAACCAGTCTGATTGGATATGTGAAGGTAAATCTACTACTTGAGACATCCATGTAAGGAACTGGAGGCACCATGAAAGATCTGCACCGTATTGTTTTATAAATAACAATAGATGAAGTAAAATTCCTTGCACATAGTTTGGCAAATAATGAAACTGAGGAAGATGAAAGCTGGGACCTTGTACAGTAATTTCCTAGCAAGCAGTGAAGTACCATATTTGGCTTTCCAGCTTTTGAAAGACTTTAAGCAGTTTCTACTGTCTGAAAGAGGAAACTGAAACAAAACATGAAAATCTCAAGTGAATGAACTGCAATATAAAGTGCTTCAAATACAAATAAAATCCCAGTAGTTTGGCATATAAAAATGGGCTTCCAAACAGAGCATTCATATAATGCACATTCCAGGATGGAGTTTTGGGAAAGCAAAGTTATTTCTTAGGAGTTTTTTGCTTGCTTCTTACTTAACTGCAGTCATGATCAATAGTAACTTCTCACCCCAACATGCAGCTGTGTATCCAGTATTTCAGTACACTGCTGAAAAAAAAAAAAAAGAAAGAGGGAAGTCATCTTCCAGCAAATTCGGTAACAGAGGGGAGATGTCCTTTCTCTGGAAAGTTCTAGGCCCTAGTTTTCCAGTAGTTATGGGATGCTGTCCACTTACTACTTTTCTTCTCAAATTCTGCCAGTTCCTTCAAAAATAAATGTAACATGGTGAACAGGAAGAAACACAGAAATGCAGTCCAGGAGGAGAGCTCTGAGACCTTAGAACACATGATTTAGATGCAGTTTCTTTCTTTTTAAACCCAGTTGTCTCTGAATCATGTGTCTCCTCAGATGTGTGAGATCACCCAGAGTTTGGGTCTAGAGATCCAGAATGACAATCACAAATTCAGTAGACAACAGAATTGATCTAATAGAGGGCATAAAATGTGAAATCTCTGCTGCTACTCATTTAGGAAACATTCTACTTCACGTTGAAATATGTATAACACACCCATTGCCTAATTGTAAGGTTACAAAGGGATTGCTTAATGACATCACCAAAAGGATCCAAAGGATCATTGACAGTGGGTAACATAACATTTTAAACAGATGAAAATCCAGATATTACTTTGGATTGTGAACCCTATGTGAAAATAATAAATTCATTAAATTAGGGAGCTTGTGAAATTGTATAGTAAGGGTCTTCCTGGCTTTGATGAGGGCTGATGTATATACAAGAGGCAAATCTGTTAAGTAAAGACTAGTCTGGAATTACACAGGTTCACAATGGAAACCCATTAAACACTGATGTTTATCTTTTCAGTTTAATATATATTTAGGCCCAGAAACCTTTGAGTGTTTAATCAGCTTTCCAGTCATACCTATTTATAATATAATAATTGCTATAAATTAATATCCTCAGTGAATAATATGAGGTAATAAGGATGGGTGATGAAAAATGTTCAGTACTGCTAATGTGATGCATCAATTTGTTGTTGTCAATCTCCAGAGCAAACCCTGCAGCAAAAGGCACTTGGCACCCCCAGCTGTAGGATACTTGCCGGTGGGGCAGCTGGAATTTAGTTTATTGACACTTGGTGCATGTCTGGACTGTTAGTTGGTCAGCTGGACAGGAGCAGAGGGCATGAACTACTGCCACCTGGTTGTTTAGGCTGTCGAGCTGTGTGTCCTATGGACTGACACAAGTCTTAACTGCCAGATTCACAGATAGCATGAACCCAAAAGTAGCATTGCCTGAAGCTGGTGTATTTCAAGAGCTCAGTTTCTTTCCAGATGAGTTAGTTTTTGCTTGAACTCACTTTAAGAAATAAAAATCAGTGGCATGTGTTACTGAGGGACTGTCATAGAAATATAAAAAAAAAAATAGAAAAAGGCACATCTAGTGGTAATGATAATTTTTTTTGTTTTGCAGATATGAGCAGAACTTGCCTTGTATGTACAGATGTCCTTGTGCAGAGTGTATGGGGGCAGGGTAACTGGCTCCCTGTTTTAGCATCCATCATTTTCGCTGTGATCAAATGCTTCTCAAAATTTATAGCTTCATTCAGAGTAATAGGCTACAGATTAGTTCCATGTCAGCTATAAGTCTTAATGTTCTTCCCTGCTGCTGTGTTGAGATAATGACAGCACTTTCTGGATCACTGGCAGAGTTCATATCCTGTGTCTTATGGTAGATATTTCTTTGCCTTGCCTACTTTTATTTTGAACTGGTGGTGATAAAAATCCCCAGCCCTTGTTTTCTTCTGCTGATCCTGGCACCGGACACATCCTCTCAGTTGCATATTTTTGTTTTATTCTTCAGCCATGGTCATCCATATGTTAGCAAGCAAAGATTCCCCTTACAACTGAGACTTCAAGAATTTATGCAGAGCCAAACAAAATCTGATTTTGTACTGACCAGAGTTGGACTGCATGCAAAGCTTGGACTTGTGCTTAAAGCATAGTGTTAAAAATAAACAAAACAAAATCAAAAATAGTGGAAATAAAGGTTGTTTCTTCCCTTCACTCTGAACTGGAACACTTTTCTGAAACTTAACAGCAGATTGAAAATTAAGAAATCGATGGCTTCTAAATAAGTCATTGAAAGTCATTCCTTTCTTTTAACAGCCTCCTATACACACACATTTTCCCCTTCATTACCACAGGTTTCTACAGAAGAATTTCTATGCAATATTTTGTCAGAATCCATTTTCAATAGTGTTTGTTCTTTTAACTATTTTAAAAGGTAATTTTTGTAAAGTTAATGTGAAATTGTTTTTTACATTGTATTGGAAGGTGTAAATCAGTGTGCTCTGTGAAAACGAAAGGAAAGAAGGTGTCTTATTATCTATCTCCAACACCCTTACTTTCCATAAATCTTTATGCACGGGAGTGATTAGGCTGTGCATAAATGTACTGTAAAAACTACAGCCATGGGAATTGTATGCAAACACATGAGAGTGTGGCTTGTTTTAACCTGAAGCAACATGAAATTGAATCATATGAATATATAGCAATTTTGTTGTGTATCAATTCGGGCGAAGTACTGTGTAGATTTATATTGGAGGATGTCGGTATAATAACCCATGACCACTATCCCAAGGTGCTGCTTAATTCCCTCTTCTTTTCCTCATCAAAGGCAAAACCCCATAAATTTTAACTGATTAAGCTCCATAGCCTGAAGAAATGGATATGTCCTTTACTTGATTTTAAATGTGAGTGAAATATTGTTTGCTGAAACATCATTAGACATACTTGGAGTCCCTTAACCTTGGGGCATATTTATTAAAATATCGGCCAACTGACTTACTTAGGAAAAATTAATAAGTAAATGTGCAAGGTATAAGGTATGGGGTATTCTGCAAGGAAGCCAGTATTTAACTAAATGCTAATTTCTTTGTTAATGAAAGGATGCATTCAATTACAGTTCATACTTTTAAAATGCCTCAAAACAAAGGGAAGCCCGTGTCCCATATCCAGAAGGATGTGGAAAATGCAGTCAAGATGCTATTAGCTGCTTCATGGTTTGCTCTGAAGCAGATTATTGTTACTGTGAGTGTAATTTCTGTAAACTGAAATAAATATCTCAAAACATACTCAAATGAGGACCAGACAGAGCTAATGAAGATTGCTTTTTCAAGCAATGTTTGGATTCAAATACAATTAAAAGAATACATTTGGGAGATTCCTAGTGAGAGTTATGGTATTAATGGGACAAAAAGTGGTTTGGTATTTTAAAGTAATTGTTTTGTTAACCGTGTTGTATGTAAGGAATATATTTATTTGTTTGCTTTGACTTGAAACCAATTTCAGAACTGCATTTAGGAGCTAGTTAGGTTTGTTAGAGCATTAATGAGGAGGTGGAGAAGACGGATCAGAATTCTAAGAGTCTTTTCCATGTTACTGGCTTATAACAGTAATTTAAAAATCATCTTTGGAAGAGAAAGACTTTTCAAAAACAAAAATGTTCTAGGTTAAGGAAAAACTGTATTGCTTATGGCTATGATTGTCTTTGGTATCAAGGGTCAAAAGAGATTTTAACATTATTCTAAGTTATGTGATGAGTAGATTTCTAGTACTGTCAGATTAGATGTATATTTTCTGAGGCTACTCTGCAGAATCAATTTTTACAAATGAACACAATGCTAGTTTTGTGTTTCAACCGACTTTCAAATTTCTGTTTGTAAGACCTGTAAATCAGGAATGAAACAAAATCATTTCTTAAGTGATAGGGACACTGTTAACTGAATTGAAATGACTGAAATTAGGTTTATTTTGTATGAAAAGAGTGGCTTTTAACAAGGCTAATTTTTTTACTCACTTTTACAAATCAGTGCAGTCGAGGGGACAGTGAGTTGTGGCGTAAAGACACAAGTGGACAAAAAGAGAATATCAACTGTTTGGACTGGTTTTGTAGAAATTGTCTAAGAGTCAAGCAAGTGTGTTGTGGAAGAGATTGAGAGGATTGTATGAGCTGTGATGGAGACACAGCTGAGAACGTGGTAACACATGCTTGAGGTGGTATTTTTTTAGGCTGCTTTAGGGTAAGTTTGAGTGGATCTGTTAATGCAGTTAAATTATTAAAGTGTTAGGAGGAGAAAATAGCAATTAAGTTAATGGATAGCTACTACAAGAGGGAAAGTAAAAATGATAATGAAGTAACTTTTAAGAACATTGGTATAAATATGTTGTCTAAACTTTGTCTTAAATCTGTTCCCTATCAATGTTTTCAATCAGTGAACGACAGATTATATTAGGAACTTGTAGTTTAACCCTAGGAATTTGGAAGAAGTGTTAATGACATGCGGAAGACGTGCAGCGGGGGAGTTTTAGCCTAGTATGGTTTCTCTGGAACAGAGGTGAGAGAGGATTAGAAAAGACAACAAAAGTGTAAAAGAAGCCGTGATGGCCTCAATTAACAGTGTAACCTTCAAGAACGAGTAGTTATGGCACTACAAGAAAGTGAAGAAATCTGTATCATGCCGGCTGGGAAATTGTAAAACAATGTTTTTTCCTACCAGGAGAAAAACTTCCATTTAAAGCTAAAACTGTGCCCAGTGGACAGCCTGAACTGCACTGCTGCTTCTTCAACAAGTAGTAGTAACAGCAAATGCAAGCTTAAGCATTTTCATTCTCATGTGCTGACACACAAGATGTATCCCTTGGGGATCTTCTCTGAATACAATTGAATCGAAGTATTAAATCAGTTCTAACAGAATTGTTCTGAAAAATCTAATTAGAGAAAACCTTGTACAGGAGAGAAAAAGAATCCAGAATCTTGGTTTGGATGTGATTTATTCCTGTCTTTAAATGTGCTGAACGAGGCATCCCAAATGTTGGGTTAGATGCCATTTTGGAAAAGGTTTACCTTCCTTTTTTTTTTCCCTACTTCATAAGTATAATTTTTCCTTGCCCATTGTGCAAGCTTTTTGGTGGTCCCAGTGCTTTTCGACACTGAAGTGAACAGAAATCTATTAAAGACTCCTAAGCCTTCAAAAGTGAGTAGCTGGTGGATATCTAGGTGACCCCAGAAAAAATGCCCTTATGTGGAGGAAAGGTGAGGAGAGGGAATTACTGAAGGAAAATACTTTTTTACCCTTCCTGATACACACATTTTATTGCTACTGTAGATTTTAGCCTGTGGTCTTTGTATGGAGCACTTCAGGGCAAACCTAGAACAGGAAGCAGCATTTTCTCTGTGGTAGTTGTGAGTCAACAATTCACACCATTTCTCCAAATGATTTATGCTGCTCCTAGATGGGGAAGTGCTTCACCCAGAAAATAAAACTGGCAGGAGAATTATGTCCTTGGCACTATCACTGGCTAAAACTAATTGATGATGCACTGTCTTCATTATGATGAAAGGGCTGGGTAAGGATACAGTTCACCAGGAAAAAACAGTGACCCATTTGAGGCTTTGCTTTCTTATCCTGTGTCTTATTGTGTACCATAGAAACTGATGGGTTCTGAGAAGTGTGGAAGCACCATTTATATTATGTAGTATGGGAATATAGCCCTTGTGAATTCATTATTGTAGAATAAGAAATCTTATATTCAGCTTTCTATTAACTAATTTTGTTAGGAAATTTCTTTTCTAGGAAATTCTTTTGTATTTTAGTGTCTTATATTATGATTCCTCATTAATTGTAATTTTAATCCTTGTTTACTTCTTTTCTGAGCGCAGAACTGCAGCTGGTCTTCAAAGGTACGTGTCAGTTTGTCCAGCAGAAACACATGTGACTTTCACATGTTTAAAAGATTTTATAGTAGCTCTTAACCAATGTGCAAAACTGATCCTTCACAAAAGAGTCACTTAGTTGAATAGCAGCACTCTGTATCTTGTGAATCTTGTAACTCTCTGGTTTGGGGAGAAACAATGTAGTGCATTGTTCAGCAATTGAACTGGGCAGAAGGAGGGAAATTGGTTATCACAATTAGCAGCAGCATTGATTTGTGCTTCTCTAAACCACAGTTTGGATTGTTGGCCTGTGTGCAAGCCTGGACAGGATTTGATGCAAACTTTGAGAGGTACAGAAGGTTGTTGTGTATTAAACCGTTGGAAGCCATGCAGTTCAAATGAAATGCCTACCTTGGCTACCTTGAGTGGGGTAGAAATGGCAGTCAAAACATTTATGTGGAAGGACACAAAGGCATGTTGGGTGCTTTTACTGTTGCTAAACTATTTATTTTCTTGAAGCAAAGCAGCACTGCAGAATATTACCATAGGAAATACTAAAAAACTCTGATCATTCACGATGTATAGAGATGGGGTTTCTTACCCTCTGTAGTGCTTGTTGGCATAGTTTTTTTTAAAAAAAAGTATCAGTTGTTTGCTATCAGCTGGGCAGATTTGTTTGATTTAGTAATATTCCATCTTTTATAATCTGTGGTCTTATGAAGCCCCCAAATGTCCAGGTTTTTATTAAGTAGCTATAGAACTTCTTTCATCTTTTATTTCAGCAATTACTTTGAGTACTGACAGTGAATGCTTAACTGGTTTCTGTGGTGAAAATGTGGTTCCTAAATAATAGATGTTACTTTAAAAGAGCTGGCGTGATTTCTATGGACAAACATTAATAACTTCATGAACTAACAATCCCTGGGGTTCCAGGGACATTTCAAAATCCAAAGTATTTGATTCACAAGTTAAGGAGAAATATCTTCTTGTTTGTGAATCTATTTATTTTCTTGTATGAATCCTTCCCAGATTTTTGTTGGAGTTTTTTCTTTGGAGTCCCCAAATTAGGTGGTTTCAATTTTTTGAGATGTTATACATTTAATAATTCTAGCTCAAAAATATACAGTAATTCTAGTGTCTTTAAAAAAATAGTTACTAGTGCATTCCCAAGTGTGGTCTTCTTGAGCTGAAATATTTCAGTTATTTGCAAAGTAATTACTTTTTGATGTTGTAATATAAAAACAATTAGAATTCTTTTTACTTGAGTTTTAAGAGTTGATGGTATTTTTTCCTTGTTTAAAATCTTTCAGGTGATTTTCTACAAAGACAGGCCAACACTAAGTAGAATCTTAGAAAAGAAGTTTCCTCTTAATTCTTGCCTTTTTTCAAAGGCCAAGAACTAGAGAAAGACTATTTTTGTCTTAACTGAGTGTTTGTATCAATTTTGAACATTGTGCAAAGAAGTGTTTTCAAATGATATTTTGTGGAACAGGATTGGCCTGTGTACTTCCTACAGGAAATCTTTAGTTACAAAGTTTTCAACCTTGGCATACAAAGTATTTATTCTGTTAACCTTTTTCTGATTTAGTTGTTTGGGGTTTTTTTCCTGTTGTGTTCTTGTTTCCAAGGAACAAGGGAAGGAATTCTTATCCAGTGGACTTTTCTGTGCTACTTCTGTTCAGTCTAATGAAAGATGGCCAGCCTAGAAGGCCCTGCCTAAGCATAATAACCCATGAAATAAAAATTACCCTGTGGAGGTGCACATGTATTTTGCTCAAACTTTGATATAGAACTTTAATATTTGCATTTCCCAGTTTTTGTGCATGTGTGTGCTTAAACTCATAATGCTAACCTTGTATTTTGGTAAGATTATATTTCATTTTTTAATCATTTTATTCTTCCTTTTTTCCCTCCAGTATTAAAATCTAATTTTTGTGTGTGAAGCTGGTTTGTAAAGTATGATTAAGTTAAATGGATTTATCCCTTTTAATAATGTAAAACCTAGTTTCAGGCAAACCAAGTCATCGGCATAGTTTTAAAAAAATACTGTGAACCTTGGTTTTTGTCTTTTTTTTAAAAGTTCTTATGTATTGTAACATTACCTGCTTTAAGTAATTATCATACATTATACTGGTTGCCACTAGTGACTGCTATAATTAAGGTTGTGAACCAGTTTCCATTATAATCCCTTGTTTTCACACAATTGTAACTTGTCCAAACACTAATCTTTAGGACTAAAGTTTTCCACAGTTTTGCTTAGAGAGAAATTTGGAGGAGAGAGCAGGAAAAGGAATTTGAACTATCCTTATAGGAAATCCTTGTCCAGTCATTTTGCATTATAGGATCAAACTGCATAGCAAGGAGTTCAACAGTTATCATTTCCAGGAACTAAAAAAAGAGTTGGAAGGTCAAGGAGTGCAGAACTTCCTTGAGTTTTGGTTGTACTTCTAACTTTGACTAGTCTCATTGCTATTTTGTTAACACAATCTCTACATAATGCTGCAAATAGAATTAATCTTACTTTATTAGCACCTACATCCCACAAAAACCCTGCACCATGGCAATTTACTGATAATCAGGTGACAGATCACAGAAGTAGAGAAGAGATACAGTGGTCATTTGTGGATTCAGGATTCCAGTTGTGAATCCCAGTCCTGAATCTGATATTGATTTTTGAGGGTGAAAGCTTCCCTAAATGGGAAGTGGGGAGGCAGTGTAAGAAAATATTTACAGTGATTATTTTCCCAGTAGTAACTCCTAAATGTCAGTAATGACTGTACTGCTCTTTCCTAGGTAGAAAATAGCAGGTTCTTGTATCATTGCAGATAACATTCTATGTAAACTTTTTATAGTGACCACTGTGCAGAGCTTGTTTAAGTTTGCATTGATGGAATTTTTGGTATGACTTGACAATTTATTTTATCATATAAAGAGATTATGTTTTAAGGCGAGTTATAAGGGAGTGCTTGGGCAGGCAGAGTTGAAGGATAAGCTTTCAACCCCAACATTCATTTCCTGTTCTTGTTTTATCATCCCTAACATTACATTTACCACTGTTTCTTTGCATAGAATTCATTTTAAGAAATAGTGATTGGCTCTTCCCCTCAGCCCTCCAGGAGAGTATTTTAATTAGTTTCTTGAGATATATGATGATAAACTGAAGTTACTGAACAGATATTCCAATTTGTGTTACATTTAGAATTTGCCCCTCCACTACTGTCTGCAAACTGTTGCTACTGCAAACATCTTTCTTTATAAGATGTTGTGAAATACTACAAAGTTGCAATTTATAGACAAAATAAAATATAACATACAGAAGATGCATAAGCCTTCGAAAAGATCAGAGTTTAGGAGACCTTATTATCTACAGAGGTCCCGTGAGTCAGTGAGATGTCTTGCAGATGGGAAGGTTTCCACATCTGGATTCTTTTTACAATTGAGGTCTTTGATCTGAAAATGTTACAACTCTCCTATGCCCTGTGATTTGTCTGGCAAGATGAGTTATTTACAAGTGCAATTGCTCTTCTGACAACTCAGTTTTGAGTGTGTAAGTGCTGAGGTCCTGATCTGTAGCCCACAAGGACTGCTGGTAGTCCTTTTATTGGTTTCAGAGGGCTTTGATTCAGATATTTGGAACTTTGAAGCACCCCATGTGGATTAGGTAAAGAAAGGCTTTTTTTTAGATTATTATAATTTAAAGATTCAGGAAGCTGTGTCTGAAATAATTTGACAGTGTTTCAAAGGCTTGTGAATTTAAATAAGTTTCTGATCTTTGTGTCTTTTCTTTTATTTCTCCAGTGGCAGATGAAAGCAAAGTTGGTTTGTTGGCCGGACACAAATCGGGTAAGCTGTGCTCCTATTTTGGAGAAAAAGTCAGCAACTTGACAGTAGTATGGGCAGTAAATTAAATCAGCTTCCAGAAATTGTGGTGGCAGAGAGACTTGCAAATTGAGCATTTCCTTGTATGCACTGACTCCCAAGTTGAACAATGATGAATTAGGGGCTGCTCTCAGCCAGGTAGTGTATGTAGCCAAGTCATTCTCAGGAAGAGTTGTAACTTCATTTTTCAGTACAGGTGTTGTAAATTGAAGAAAATGCACTTTCAAATAAGTGGAAGTGTACTCTTATGGAGTGTAGAGACTTAAACAATACATACTTTGATAAATACAAGTATTTCTTTGCTTTTACTTCTTGCTCTGAGTTACACTTCCATTACCAGGAATACTGAGGACAACGCTAAAAATTTCTGTGGAGTAAAAAAACAGTGCTGCAGCTTTTCTTTTTGTTGTGCTTATGCAGGAGAAATAATTTGATTTTTCTTAAACTTCTCAGGTGATAATAATAAAAAACATTAGTCCATAGTGCTGCAATTACTGTACCTACTTACTAAATAAGTTCTGCCAACCATGCTACAGTATTGTACAACTTGCAGCTGTTGTATTAAAAAAGCTTCCCAGGCAATGTCACGTAAGATTGCAATTTTTCATAAGCTGTGGGTAAGCTAACATGAGAAACCTTAAACTTCCTCAAAAACTTTAGTTATTCAGCAGTCTCTTCTGATGTTAGAAAATCCTGAAGTTTCAGACTCAGACTGCCCCTTTGTAGCACATTGTGCATTGCCTTTTTTCACTCCATTGAGAGATCTAAGGAGCTGAATTCATGTAAAAGAAGCTCAGCTATGAGATTCCAGATTGTTTATGGTATTCTTTCTCTGTACATCTGGGTGTCCTTCTTTAGTTCTCTGGTGGAGATTTCCCTTATCTGAAGACCTTTTCCTGAACTTAGTAGACAAATTCTTTTTACATTTTTTTGGCTTCTTTCCTAAGTCTGTGAAGTTCTTGGATTCTCTTTCTGAATCAGGGAATAGTTCATATGTCTTGTAATATTATCACTCCTGGGAAGAAAAAAGTTCTTTCAACTTTCTCTTTTGGGAATGTGAAAGCTTCAAAGAAGTGATCTTGTCAACTTGAAGAAGCTGGGGGTGTTGCCCTTGAGCTTTTCCCTTTTCAGTAAAATTATTACAAACATTGCAACATCGTGCAGTTTACCAAAGATCAATGGAATTCACTGCTATCAAAGAATATTGGAGGGGTAAGATTATAACTCTTTGGCAATCAATTGTTGTAGGTACATTAAGCTTTGTAATATAATTTTTAGTATTTGATCTTTCTTCTGCACACTCCAGCAGATCCTTGAAAACTGACTTTGAAAAGTATCCTGTTTGAAGACACCTACAATTTTTATATGAACATATGGACCCATATTTATTGAACTTTGACCCATTTGTTTTACTTACTCCTCACAGATCTCTTGCATATACCTAAGATCTTTTTTCATAAAGTCAGTGACCAACAGATCACCCAGGGCAATAGAGATGAAGATTCCTCAAGTTGTTTCTTTTTTTTTTCCCTTTAAGAATAAAAGAATCTAGCTAACTTCTGAGAGGGTTGGTATGTAAATTATTTTTGATGGTTCTATCCACTGTTCAGATATCATTGAAAAACATTTCGCTTGCTCATTTTGTTCCATTTCATAACACTTCATAAAGAGAAATCAAGCTGCAATTTTCATTTCCATATTTTTCCATTCAAATATTTAATTTAAAGGTCTGTTCAAGATCATTGTATTCTTTTTCTCTGGTCCCTTTTTACTCTATTCTTTCTGGAATTATATATCATATGTGTAATTTTCTGGCATTCAGTCCCATCACAGAACTCCTGTTTTAACATCATTGTGCTGCCTTCCTGTAGGTACCTTAAGAATGTTAAAAAGGAGATGTTGCAGTTTCTTGTGCTGCAAGCAAAACACAGTTATTTTCTCATTACAAAATGAAGAGCTTCCATCCTGTTCTAGACTTCAGGAAAGTAAACTTATTTCTCTACAGAATTAATTATCACCTACTAACAATCAATACAATTATCCTACTTCTCCTTCAACATGACTTGTTCTATAAAATATGCAGCTGGGTAATTCTCTCTAGAGAAATACCCTTTCTATTTCTTCTGGGGCAGTGGCTCTTCAAGCACTTAGTCTCTGCTTTTGGAACAGCTGCTTTATCCCTCACATACTACATGTTACTGAGCAGCAGCAGCAGGAGTTGGAGGCACGCATTCATTTCAGAAAGCATTTTCACAATTCTCCATAAGACTGAGGCATTAGAAGGATCTGTAGCTCTAGCCCCATCTCTTTGTGTATTGAACCCACAAGCAGTAGTTCCTTTCTCCCCACCCTCCTTAAAATGTAGATTTGATTTTTAGAAGTATGTCTGGACACATCCTGAGCTTGTAAGTGTGTTCTGTGGGGAGATGGCTGGAGCTTTGTTCCAGATATGTATATGACCCTCATAGAAATTCATCTATGAATTCTGGTTCTCATACCTGGCCTGTCCTTCATCCTGATGGATGGAAGACCCCTGCCATGCTTTCAGATGTTCTTAGTGTTGGAAATGTTTTCCACAAGCCATCTGCAAAAGCACTGGAGTGCTGTATTGATGCAGCCTCCTCGTCCTTTTCTGGAAAAAAAAAAAAAAAACCAAATTTCATAGTGCGTATGTGTGCAAGACAACTTCTCTGAATCCTCTGAGAAAGAATTTGTCCTGGGTAACCTTCCTGTGTGCTAGACAATGGTATGCCAATACCAATGATGCAAATGAGAAGCAGACAAGTGGTGCCTCTGTTGTAAAGCAGAGAAGATCCTTGAAAATTCACAAAGATGAAAAATCAGGAGCTTTAGCTTAGTTTTTCATAAACTCCTAGCTTTTTGTAAAAGCAGTTCTAGGATAGGTAAGAGAATATCCTTTATAAAGAAGGGCAATGATTTTCATATCAAATATAACCTGATTTATATCAAATACTGAAATTGACTACTGAACTTTCTGCAGCTATTTTAATTTTTTTTCTAAAATTCTTTTTTGTGTTCTGATTTACTGCTTCAAACACTTTTTAGTATGTATTGACTGTCTGCTGAGGTCTCTGCTGACACAGCTCTTTCAGATGATGCAGTGCTGGAGAAAAGCTGATGAGTCTTTCTTTATGAGCTCTGACATATTAATTAGCAAAATGGTCAAAAAAGCTTTCCTATTTTTATTTTAATGTCACTAGACCAGGCTTTTGGCTGAGGTTGTGTTTCAAGACAGTTTTGAGACAAGATGAGTAAGATCTTATTTTCTTGCTGGCTGCTATGTGAGGAACATGTGACTGGGCTATGGCTTGGTACCAGCAAGGCTGAGTGAGTGATAGGGGGTAGCTCTGTTACCAAGCTGAATTTGAATGAATGCTATGTGGTTAAACCGCAACATATGGCAAGAGATAGGGTTAGCACTCGAGTAGGAAAAGACCCGTTGGGATAACTGGAAGGATGCTTCTGGTCAAGCTCTGCCCCTTACTGTTAATTTTGCTACCAGTGCAGCTTGCACGTGGCTGTTCAGCCCATAGGTAGGATTAGTGTTCTGGGAAAGAAAGCCTGCAGAGGCAGCTGTACAGCTAAATGCTGCAAGGGAAGGCTGTCCTGGGGCCTGAGTGCCCCCACCATTGTGCTGCTTTGTGTGCCAGTGACTGAGTTGTGGTTAAACCACAATTCAGATGAAGAGTGGAGAGAGTTTGGAATAAATTACGGTAAAGGTTTTGGTGTATCTCTGCATCCTTTAATGCCAGGATGTATTCTGCATTAAGGACATTTTACTGAGGTTTTGTTAAGGCTAAGCAGCAGGATCAAGATTATGGTTTAGGGAACATGGTTGGTTGAAAAGTTAAGTTTTTTAGCAGATTTTGTGTGACCCACTGGAATGGGGTATGGAAAGTGCAACAAATTAGCTTCATCATTACAGTCAGGAAAGGCTCTTCAGCCTCTTCCAAAAGCCATAGTTGCATTGGTAAGTAAAAAAAGTCTATGAAGATGCTCAGGTTGCATCTCTGAAAGTGTAAGGTGAGTGTCTCATTTGGATTTACATTTGAGAGGCACAGGATGATCCCCATCTGTGCTCTGAGCCTCTGTTGTAAGATGGCTTTTGGTTGTCTCTGGAAGCTGTGCCTAAGTCCTGAACCATTTCTAGGAAGTGTTTGTGTGAGCAAAAGGGCTGTTATGACTTCTCCAGTGTAGATGATCACCTTCTGATATACTCAGGTGTGCCCAGATACTGCCATATTTGCAAATATAAACATAACCTGGGATTTTAAGGACTCCAGCTTAGTTTTTACAAGGCCAAAGTAGAGTCTGGTGCAGGCAGAATCCAGTGTGCTAAAGTTTGTTCTGGTAGATGAATAAAAGTCTACGCTTATTGCTGCAACTTGAGTTCAGTGGTTTATGCATAGTTTTGTAGCACAAAAGGCCTCCTTTTAATCAAGGATTCTGGTGGGGGTTAATAGTGGATATAGGAAAGATTACAGCAAGCTTAGTGCATGCTGCTGGGCTTGTTTGAGACTGGTGCCATTGTAATAAGTTTGATTTGCAGGTAACAATTATGTTGAAAAGGTGGATAGGGAAGTGCTGTTCTCCTCTCCTTATGCCAGATCTTATAATTTTATTAAGCCTTCTTGCTGCTGTAGATGTCATTAAAGCTCAGCTTTTCAAAGGGAGCACTGGGTTTAGTACTGAGTTCATAAGGATTTATATAGTAACTAGGTCCACAGTAGAAAAGACTCATGTAAATGGCTGAGTTGCCTGGTGCATGCAATGAAGTGTCTGTCCAAACATGGGCCTTGCTACTAACTGAAAGCATATAGCATATGGAATCTGACCCTTCTCTTTGCATTTCTGAGAGGAGAAAAAAGGTTGATTTTAGTTCATTTTATTTCTCTTTGAGAATATGAGTGTAATACTTGACTGCTTCAGTCATTCTTGCGAGTGTGAAGAGGACTTGTTTACTTCACAGTCTGCAGTATAGTGGTGTAGCCTGACCTATGTGTCTTGGCTTGGATACTGGATATGAGCAAACTGTGGTGTCTCTGGGAGCTGTGCAATGGGATTTTCCCCTTCGTTCAGCCCATGTGATGAGTGGTGGCATTTCAGTGTGACTGGCACAAAAACAAACACAAGTACCTTTCAGTTCACTCTATTACCCCCAACTCGTGCCTCTGTAAGCTTTGAATCACCATGCTATGGGCTATGTTTAATGTTGTATTATGGAGAATATTTTCATAAGATTTTTCCCTCTTCCTCTGTTATATTCACTTGGGCATCTCTCCCTGAATGATTCTTGTGGGCATCTCTCCCTGAATGAGTCTTGTGGTAGTGTTATTGTTCTTGTTATTATCATCATGAATTTCAATTATGATTCTCCAAGCAAAATATCCCTTTGAACTGACAGTTCCAAATGAATTGTCACCTGAGAATACATATCGGGTTCATGCAGCTGAGAAGCAAAAAATAAGGTTCCTTTTTTCCTGCAGGTCACTTGTGGAGTGAATGTCTCCTCCTTTCTTTCTCTAGCAAAGTATAAAGTCAAGGATGTTACATTGAATCTATTATATTGTTGGGGTTTAAAACAATTTCTAGTCCAAAAATTAAGAAGCTCAGCTTTCATTGAATCTCTGGCTGCTGTGGTTTTTTTCTTTTCTTCAAACACAACTTGTCTAGTGAACCTAAGAGGATACATCAACTCACTTAACACTCAATGCCAATATGGCTTTGCTACCTTTTTTAAAAGAATGTTATTTTTTTTATTTTTTAACATGTATAATAGTGTTATATTTATGTTATGTGTGGTTGTAACTATCTTCATTGGTTAGAGCTGGGAGGGAATGGGGGGCTTGATTAACATTGCTAGTTGCATGAAAATTGTATATATTTGTGCATGAGATGTTTGTTTTTTCACTGACTAAGGAAAAGGAAGGCTCAACTCTTGCCAGTTCTGTTATTGTAAATTAACAGAACTTTCTGTATTGTTAAATTTTAGTGAAAAGCAGTTTGTAAGTCAAAATCTCTTCTGAATGTCAGGCTGGGGGTCTTTACAGTCCCCCATGCCTGCCAGGTCTGCGTGGCTGATAAACAGCTCTCAGATAACACAGTTAGATGGTTCTCCTCTGTGGAAAGAAACAAGCACTCATTTTTATTCTTGAGAAGAATCATTTTATACACACAGTAACTCACCAGCTGTAACTATTCCTTTGACAGCTTTTTTTCCTTTTTTTTTTGGGTTTTTTTTTTTGTTTTTTAAGACTTTATTAGCTGTGTGATGATGATTTGTTTTGACCTCTTTTTTGTTAGGTCCTGAGAAAGTCATCTGTAGATAAAAATCCCTCACTTGAGGGTGATGTTTGATGCTCTGAAGTTGATCTAAAAGCTTGCTGCTGCCTAATAAAGCAGTCTTGGGCACCATGCCTCCTATCTGCAGCTGCCTGGTTTCCATTACTTCTTTATTCCAGTCCCACAGCTTAGCTGGTGAGATGGTTAAGAGAGCTAAACCAGCCAAAAATTAAAACAAGAAAGACAAAAATGAATAGTGCTGAGATTATCTCCTTGAACCACTCATTTGAGAGACGAGCTTGCACGCCAGTAAAAGGGGAAGTTCAGCAAGTGGAGAGATGTGAGAGCTGTGAGGCAGCTGTCTACTAAATTCCCATATCTACCATGTCAAACTATATCCTTATTAAATTCAAATGTCAAACTTGCATTGATTTTTTTTTTTTTTTTTTAGTTTTTATTTTTTTAACATTGTTTTACTTGCCATGAATAAAACCACTTTCTCAGTGGCAAGACCAGGGAATAAAAAGTAGCAATAACCTCTGCAAACTGAACAAGAGCATCCCTGCTGTCTCATCCTTAGCTTGTAAGACTCTTTTCTAAAATCACTTATTCACTTTGATTTTATGAATGCTTTGTATTCTGTGACTCTTAGTGTGCTTTGTATTAAGATACGCCAGAGTGGTGCCCGTTGATCTTTCTTTGAATTACAGTTATTAAAGTGAATAGATCTGATCTGCTGAGAACAATAACAAGCTTGCAGGAGAAACCTGTTTCCCTCCATGTTCTTGTGTGGGATTTAGGATCTAGAGCAAAACTGAATTTAGACCAACAGCTATGCAGATGCAAATTCAAGGGTCTATAAATGAGTTTTTATAAAATAGCATGTTTACTGAATATTTTCCTGTTATCTCATGATAGCCTTGTATTCATAAAGCCCAGTCACGTGTTTCTGCTCCCCTTCTCTCTATGCCAGCATTATTATTTCCATAATTCCATGAGGAGCTGTTGTGGGAAGCTAACCTAGCAGGAAAATAATTCTACAGAAAAGAATAGTATTCTTCTGGTTTAGTCAAGGGAGCAAAAAAAAGGAAGTTCAGGAGAAGAGAAGAATGATTTTGTAACTGACATTTTTTGATCCTGGGATCAGCCTAAACTGAAGGAAGTTGACTGGGGTGGAGGGGGTAGGCAGACACATCTGAGGGAGAAAGCGTGGATGAAAGAAGATTTGCAGATCTTCAGAGATGTCTTTGTGCTGAAAGAAAAAAAGTGAGGGAGCAAGTTTGAGTCTTTTATTGTCCTGAAGACTAAACTGAAAGTGACTTTCTGAGAGGTTTGCTTGATGGCCAGTGAAAGTTGGTTTGGTGTATTTTTGACTGTGTTACTTGCTCTTAAGATACTACAACTGTCTCTTAGTTTTGTTTGGGCTGCTGTGCTCTGGTTCTGGTCCTGTCCTAAGGAGTGAGAGAAGATTGAGCAGTGCTTGAAAGCAGCTGAGTCTGACAAGCAGGGGGAAGCTTTCGTAAGGGCCAGATGGAGTGAACAGGCAGCTTGGACAGAAAGAGCAGTTTTCCTTAAGGCACAGAGACTGGGTAGGGTTTCTTTCAATCCAGCTGATCACAGAAAGCTGCTGAACCAGAGAACAAATGACCCTGTAAAAGCCTAAGTTAAGCAGAAGCTTTTTTTTCACTCTGTTTCACCCAGAAAATGATAATTTTCTGGACAATGAACGTGTAGTAAACCAACCCTGGCTTCAACAGCAAAGCCCTTTTCATGTTCTCACTTTAAGAACAAAAGTGTGTGTACATCTACCGAGAAAGTCTTAACTTGAATTTCTCTGAAGGAAGCTTGTGCCCTGAAAGTGGACCACAGTAAGATATTTCCATTTGACAAGCATGAAATAAAACCTAAAAGTTCCTGCAGGTAGGAACATTAGAGAGTGATCCTGTGAATACATAGCTAGGGAACTGCCTGCTAAAGCTGCGACATCAGTTTGTTAGAGCAAGATGCTGAAGAGGGATTCTGTGTGTGAGGAATGCCTTATTTTTAAATGTGGGTAAACTTTGAGTGCATGACAGAAAGGATAGCCTTTTCCTAGAGAAGAAGGTCTGATCTGGCAGATATCCAAACTACAGTCTTCTAAAATAAACAATAGTGGTGAAAGATTTACCTCTTTTCAATCACATCTCAGTAATACGGGAATTACACATTACCCAGTATGAATCGTTAGCATCCAGGGACTGCAAACCAACAGGCTTTTTTCCGTGGGGAATATTCTTTGCTCTAGGAGCAGAGAAAAGGATAGGAACTTTGTTTAGTGTGACTTGGGAAATTTCAAGCTCAGCAGTTCCCCAGTGTTGCAGATCCTTTACGATACAGAAGTGGGAAAAGTGATTAGGATGAAAAATCCAACACACAAGTCTTTTTTCCAGCCACACATTAATACTAATTCTACTTCCTTTTTCTTTTTTTTTTTTCCTCCTCTTTAATTTCCTGAAGTGATTCTGGGCATATTGTTGTATTAACTGAGGCTTACTGAGGAGGTGGGTTTTGATGTTCTTATTCTATAGTTGGCCACTGCTCCCCTAGGTCAGTATTGCTGAATATTGCTCTGTGCAGAAGTCAGTGAAGCCGGTCAAGAGAGCATTAAAATCCCCAGAATATTTAAGAAGTATAAAATTAAATACAGACTTTTAATAGTTGATGAATGCATCCACTCAACATAAGGCCTGCTGGTATTTGAAATAAGTGGTCATCTGTCTGTGGTGAATGCGTGGTGGGCCGGAGGAGCAATGTGCCTGCAGAGCTCTATGTCTGTCGTGTGCTGACATTCCCTCTCTAGGAAGCGGTGCTGTGCTGGCAGGAGTTACCAGCTGTGGGCTGTTTGGGGCATGCATTCTCTTCCTGAGACCTGGCAACACTTTCCACTGTGACTGTCTGTGCTGAGCCTGCCACATTTCCTGTCTTAGCTGAAAGTTTCTGCCATGAGTTGGAGCCTCCTACTGCCTTGTGTTCCAGGTTGTTTCTGACTCATACGAGTGTAGGAGAGCTTGTAAATATGGTGGATGTGTCTAGAGGAGGAGTGCAGAAATAAAGCTTTCTCCAAAAGAAAAAGCAGTGTAACTGTGCTAGTGCAGAATTTCACAGGATAATGGATACTGCAGTTCTGCAGATGTGGTCACTAGGACCTGATTATCTCGGTATCTCAGGATCCTGGAATATCACATGCAGAAAGAATTGTTACTAAATTTTAAGTGACTGGAGATGACAAAAACCCAAGAAAACTGGCATTAGGCCTAAGCAAAGGTTAAGAAACAGTATATTTGAAATTTGAAGAATGTAAATAAATCAGTGCTTTTTATTGAAACTGTGAAGATTCAAAGTAAGGCGCAGCAGCCAGCAAAGCAAGTTTAATGTTTAAAATCCTAGGGGCCTCTTGATGTATGTTGATCTTTAAAGTACAGAGCTTCTCTGGTGATGGTGCCTGAACAGATGGCTCCTGAGAGTGCCTGCATGACTGATAGTAAGCTGGTTTCCAGCATGGAACTCCTTCCTTGGCCCTAAGAAGAAAGCTGAGAACAACAAGTGAATCCATCGCGTCTCCTGCCTTTTTAGGGCTCTGTAAGGCTCTTCAGTCATCAGTCCTTTAGCTGTTGACAGCCAGACTGCATCCCTTTCAGAAAGCAAAACAAATTCCCTCAGTCTGTGTCTTCTGTAATCGAGGAGAAAGTGATGATGTGATTCTAACACCCCTGTGTAACATTTACCACCCTCTGCAAGTTAGAACCGGAGTCACAGCCTTCCTGTCAGTCTTCTCTGACTATTGGTTCCATGTTCCTTCAAGCAATACCTGTGCTTTTTTCAACATTTGTGGCGACTGGTCTGCAGATATTCAGGAAAGACCTTCAGAGTATGAGGTGCTGAAAGCTGGCTGTGATCAGTGTTGGCAGCTACTGTGATTCTTTTAGTTGCTTGTTGCGACCGAAGAGACCAGCAGCCACTGCTGAATGCCTCATTTTATTAATCCTTTCCCTCCAGGAGATGTTTTTTTTGCTGGGCATAATATTCAGTGCTGGCAGTGGGTATCCTGAAGTCACTGGTGCCAAGGAGTTAATGAATTTGGAAAACTTCCCAGATAATACATCTGGCCCTCTAACTTACATTTTGGAGCATGAAGTATGAGATGTAGAAAGAAGAGCAGTGAACTAAATGAGCTCCTGGCTGAAGAGAGGAAGGGTACTTTTCTTTTTTTAAATTAGTTGACTGAAAGTTAAAAATTATCTAGTCCCACAGAAGATTTAACTGTTGTGAGTTTGTTTGGGGTTTTGTTTTGTGGTTGGTTTGCTTGTTTAGTTTTTAAAAAAATTTTGTTATATTGTGTGTTTGCCAGTTGCATTATCTTCTGAGGCTTGAGTATAGACGGGGAAGGATTTTTAATTCTCCACTTTGAATGATTCTTTGCCTTCATTTTTATTTTGAAATCCCATCATGTTGCCATGTCAATAAAAAGGATTTTGAAGGTAATTGATATTTCTAGTCCAGCTCACTTCTGGAATAGCATATTGTACAATGCTGGCTTCCTATAACATTTGAAATAAGCCTTGATTATATAAAATGGGTTGCTGGTGCTATTTATTAATACACATTTTTGTGTAATAAAAGCTGTGCAGTGCAATATGGTTCAGAAATTAACTTCAAAGAAAAGAATTACATTGCTATTTGTATATCTCATAAAACAGCATTATTTTTAGTGGGTCTTTCAATACAGCAGTGCTACTTAGCACTTACCTACACAGCACTCCAAAAGTACCCAGAATATCATCCCTAATTAAGTGTCCTCCTAAGCCTAAGAGCAGAACAGGAGAGTTTTTCTGTATATAGCAGGGACAACCCAAATGGAAAGCATTTTGCAGAAGAGTAGAAGGCACTTCCTTGAGTTACCATCAACTCTCAGCAGGTACTTTCTCTTTACCTCGGGCAATGGCACCATGCTGCCCTTTCAAAACCTATCTCCTCTTGTGTTTACCCACTTTTCTGCCTGATGTCTAAATAGATGAAATTTTTCATTTGCTTTAATCTAGTCTTGCATTGGGTGATGTAGTTTCTGATGGTTCTGGTTTGGCCTGCAGGTAATGAGCATAATAATTGTTACCTTAACTCTGTGAATGCACAGAAGATCCCTATTGACATGAAATCAAACTTATTTATGTTTGCTTGATGTTTTTAAAATAAATTAAAATGCCAGTTCCTTCCCTCCATACAAGCACCCCCCGGCCAAGCAGTATGACATCTGTACTGAGGCTGATATATGTCTCATTCCTGCCCTTTTAGATGATTCACCTTTGGTTGTGAAAATTCTTTCCTTAATCCTTGCCCTATCTTCAAGTTGGTTCTCACATCTAAAAGGAGCTTTTGTGGGCTGAATCTCTGTCCATGAGGAGAGCACATCCGTGACCTGCAAGGTTCACCTGCAGATTCTCAGGGACAGGGGAGCATGCGGGGCATCATCAAGTCCCAGGAACTGTTTCTGCACAGCATTTTTCAGTAGATCTTCTGCTGTTCAAGAGTTGCTCAGTTCACAGTCTGAAGGGGTTAGGAAGGAACCATTCTGTCCAGTGTGACCAGTGGGCTCAGGCAAAACAGAGACTTCTATGGGGAGAGGCAGACTCCAGTTCTACAGTTTGCCCAGTTTCAAAATGCTAGTTTCCTTAGAGCCATAATAGCAGCAAGACCATGACTCTGCTGCACTGACAGCTTTGAACAGGGACTGTGTCCCTTCCAGAGCTGGGGTCAGCACCTGGCAAGCAGAGAACAGAACTGAACTAGAACTCAGCACTGGAAGTTTGCATCCATTACTAAAGAGCAATTGCACTTTAAAAAATTGCAAATAAAAACCTCTGTTACCTTGCTATGGCAGTTTGCAAGTGTTTCTGTGCAGGAGGACCAGACCAGAGAATCTGGCATTGATTTGTTTGGGTCTTCCATGTAATTACAATTTTTGTTGCTATCTGCAGTTGGCATAAATTCCTGTGTTCAAAAAAGGAGTTGTATTTTTGGTTGCCAGTTGTAATGCTGCTGTTGACAAACAGAGATGTTATAAAAGAGAAATTCAATATAGTGTAGTTAATCAGATGCCTCTTTTTTTATTGCTTTATAATCTTCTCAGATTCTAATTCTGAAAGCAAAATGACAAAATTGTTCGATCGAAGCTTCTGGAGTTTAATTCCTTTATAAAAAATAGCACAGTAGTTTAATTTTAAAGGTACCAAAAAAAATGAGCATTATATGCAGGACTAAATTTTGTCAGCAGTTGCATGGAATAACTCATTGCTTATGACTGAAATGTACTTTACAAAATAGCTACAAAGAATAATTCTCAGTCTGAGGTTATATTAAAAGAGCAAACACATTAAAGAAAAAAAAACATACAGGAGAAAACGATTTCTTGCAGTCGTTCTTTTTCTGTAGGAAATATGGATAATTCATTAAGTCACAGAAAAAAGCATCCTTTGCTCTCCTTTACTCAGGTTTGGTTTTCTTTTCTCTTTTTGTGTACAGAGTATGGGTGTAGTGTGCAGTAGTCTCTATGTTATCACCTGTTAAGTGTCACATGTGACACATCCCATTGCAGATTCTATGAAACTGGAGCCGTTTGAAGTAAAACTTTCCATTCAAGTGTCAATTGAAGCGTAGGTTTTATTTGCTTTTTTTTTTTTAACAAAGATTGTTCTTTTACTGTCTCCTAAAATAACTCTGATATTTGTTTTTGTCTAGGAGAGGAAAAAGTAAGAATATATAGCTATAGGCTAGGAAGATAGGAATCAACTGGAGGAGGTGGAAGGGAGCTAGAAAAGGATGCTGGGAATGGGGGCGAAAGGGAGATTGGGCATGTCAGAAGGTGAGAAGATGCAGTGTGGGAAAAAGTGACATGAGAGAGAGTGGGAGACCAGCTTGTGTTGATCTAGGACAGTGGAATTGGAAACAGCGTGGGGAAGAAAAAGGTGGCAGCCAGCTGTGCAGTAAAGAAAACTGCTTTTTTAAGTACAAACAAAACCAGCTAAACGCCAAAACCCCACAAAAAATAAAACAACCAAAAAAAGCAGCAACCAAAAAACCCCCACCAATCTCCCACATGTAGAAGACTTTATATAAAAACTATTAATTAGAAGAATATAAGTTTGAAGGCTTGAGGTATCTGGAGTTGCCAGCTCTAGCTGTAAGGATGCCTGCAATGGTCACTCAGAGCCTTTCCATGGGTGCTCATGGGGTGAGTGTTTAATCAAACCCTAACACTTCCCAAAGGCTTTACTGTCAGCACAAGGGGATCTGCTTCAGGGCAAAGAAGGCTGTTGTGTGGGGCCCAGTCCTCACCTCATTTGTTGTTGAAGGGGAAAAGTGTGTAGTTTTTGGTGTATTCTGCCTGGAGCGGGCTAGTAGTGTAGATGCTCTTAAGGAAAAAGAATCCTAATTTCTGTTTTCTAGCCTTTCAGCGTTGCTCAGATTATTTTCGGGCTCTGCCTGTACCCCAGAATTGCGGGGGCCAGGTGGTGCCATTAACCACACTCAGTGAGTTGGTTGTTCTTCCCCGTGGTGCCTGGCCTGGCTGTGCACTGCCTTGCAGAAGTGCTGGGTGTATTCAGGCTGCAACCAGGGTCAGTCACAAAGTGCTGTGAGCCCAGGACATGCTGCTGGTGATGTGCTCAGGAGAGGGCGTGGAGGGCAGGGCAGTCAAGCCTTGAGAATTTTAAGATGGGAACCTGAATCCTCATCCTCCTGTTTCAGTTCCTTCTTGCTGAGACACGGGTTGTGCATGTTTGTCTTAAAATGACGTCGTTAGTGTTTATTGAAAAACCCTTGCTACTAAGGCTTGGAGAAAGAGGTATGAAGCTGTTTGCTGCTTATGTCAGCTATCAAAGTCTGTGCTCTGTACAAAGGAGGAGGGGAATTGCTCCACATGTGGAAGAAAATACTAGGCTTTTCCTGAAAGCGAGAAACTGGAGTTTTGTAAATAAAATTGTCATGATATATTTGGGATGTAAAATGAAAGTCTATTAGAATGTGCACAGAGAGAGAGAGAAATTGGACACCTCTGCTATGGCATTTTTCAAGCCTAAGCACTTTACTTTGCAATTTTAATAGTACTCTTTTAAGGTCATTTTTTGTATATAATTTTAATACATAGTCTGTTGCTTTAACTACTTTCATTAAAATTTTATGAGCCTTTTCAGAAAATCAGATGGGAAAATGCAAATAAATTATGCATTTTATTTAGTATGTAGTAGATACAGTATTACTGTATGTGTAAACAAATAAAAATGTTTATTAATATAACAGACACTATGTTGAAAGATCCTGCTGTAGTCTATAAACCACATAGGCTATAAAGAATCACTTTGTGTTTAAGTAGCTATTGCTGGACCAAACCTCTGGATTTGGAACAATACAGAGTGATAGTATAAAAAGATTAGTTATCTTAGCTGTTATAATGGGGGGAGGGGTGTCATGAATTATGAGGCACAAGACTGAAGCTGAAAACCTTAAAACATTCATTTTCTGAGAGCAAGTACTTAATATTTCATAAAATCCCACAGACTTTTGTTGCTTTGTTTTGCCTTTTCTACCCTTCTTCCTCTCCTGGCAGAGCTCACCAGTAATCTTTTAAAATTCTGACCTGAGCACTCCTCAGTCAGCACAGTGCTGTGTGTCAGTGGTTACCTTGCCTGGCTTTTTAGTGCTCCTTCACCCTGTGAGATGCCAAAGCAACAGAGAAAGTATGTGTAGTAGTGAATGGTATCAGTGTTAAGAGATGTGAGTATAAACTTGATTTCTTCAAGCCAAAGTAATGTGTTCATTTAACTTCTGTTTGATGAGAAAACCCCAGCACCACAGGGAGAAAACTTTCTAGTACCACTTGTCCAGATCAACACAACCTTGTTTTCATGGCAGTTTAGGGATTTCTTAGAGGAGTTTTGGGGAAGTTCTGACATTCTTCTGTATGAGTTGTACTTCATGTCAACTCTAGATAGAGGAATCTTCTCATCTAGAGTAAAAAATGGTAAAATGGTCAAAATGTAGAGCAAACTCTGCCCTTGTTTGAGCAGTTTCTCCCCCCACAGGTAGTCCTGCTCATTTCAAAATGTGTTCCTCAGACCTCAGTGACAACAATAACTCCCTTCAGACCTATATGACTTGGCATTAAAAGCTCCAGCTCTTTCTTTCTATCTTCGATGTTGTTACAGCAAATACTTTATAATTCAAATTGAAAGAAGGAAATTTAGACCGTTTTAAGGAAGCTTTTATAGCTAAAGGAGCAGAAAGAATAATTCTTCAAGTTTAATGATGAGTGACGTTTACAGCTCATGAAGAGTCTTCACTTGCACTTTAATTTGCATTAGCAGAACAGAGTGCCTGTTTTAGTAGTGATTTTTAGAAAAGGAAGGCAGGAATAACTGCTGTAGTAAATAGCAATAATTAACAATGAGAAGGCCAACGGTACTAGCATGACTAATACTGAAATATACTTTTGCAATTTGAGCTTTCATGTGTCTGTAACCTTTGGTAAGGAATTGTTCTTAAACTTCAAACAGAATTTGTTAACACCTTCATATAAATCAATTGCCTTGTAGTTTTCAGTTAAGCAACTTAATTGCTTAATCAGACTAAGAACCTAGTGATTAAAATTTAACAGTCATGTGGTATCAGGCAATATCAATATTAGTTCTTACTCGTGGTAGCTGGTTTAGATCAAACTGAATGAAATAGAAGGCATGTTTGCAATATGCTTTAGCATGCAGGAATGTCATCTAAGTCTTCTCTAGACTTACGAGTACAGACATTGAAGAGTGACATAGCAATAAGACTGTATTAAAACTGCCACAAAACACCAACTGCAAATCAGAGAGATTCTGTGCTGAAACAGCTTTGAGGGTTGGATTTTTTAATTGTCTCTGTTGAAAAAAATTAACCCATTCTGTGAAGAGCATCTATGCAAGAAGGGACCATTCTCTCAGAACTGACGTGAAATAAAGAAATAGCAAAAACGGTTTAAGAAAACATAATAAAATTCTGTGCAGAAGTCTATAGTCTTGCCACTCAAAAGTGAGCCAGTATTGCAGGAATATGGGTAGTCTTGATCAGAAATTATCAGAGGTACTAAATATTAATTCTCTTTTGAGTTGGTATAACACCAAGCACAGTGAGGTTTTGGTCCATGGTGTGTTTTCATAATGCAGACACTGAGGAATTGATACAAACAGGAAGCAGCATTGTCTTTTTCTGGTGGTTGTGGGGATGTTGTTCTGGGCACTTTTCATCTGTAACACACCCCAGGAAGTTAACAGTGGTCATACTGGATCAGGCAAAAAGTCTGCATGGCCTCTGTCCTCTTTCTGATACTATCAAATGCTAATGCCTAATGAAAAATACAAAGATATGAGAAGTTTGTCTTATTTTCTTCCAAGAGCTCTCCTTGCCTTCAGATATTCAGGGACTTAAAAACAGAATGCAAGAATAGCTTCTCTTTAGCTGATAATCTTCAACAGCTCTTGTTTCTCTTGTGTTTTCTTCCTTCCCTTTTAGCATATGTAAACTCTTAGTAACCACAACAGCAGAAAAAAATATTCACATAAATGTTTATCAGGGTTGTTGCTGTGAAGAGAAATTATGACTGATTACCCATTTCTTTCTTTTACTCTTTCAGCAAGATCTGAACCCAAGTAGTAGCTTTCAGCTCCTTCCTGGGGGACTACTTTTTCACAGGGGGGCCAATTAAGCATATGGTAGAACAGCCATTACATTTTTTATTTTAATAACCTCTGTGGTTAGCCTCTGTGTTTCAAAATCTGATTTTAACTTTTTGCTCTGAAGTAAATTCCAGCATTGGACATGTTTCAGTGTCCAATATGAGGGTTGACATACTGTGAAGCTGTAGAAGCAGCTCAGAAGAAGCTGTCAAGCAGCTCTGATTAAACATGTGCTAATATGCATGAAGTTTTAAGAATTGTGTTACTATTTTAGTGATTGATTGCCATAAGTCTATACTCAGCCACTGTATTATGGCTTGTTTTGCATTATCTTTTTGAGGATATGGAATGGAATTATACAGATTAACCAGTTTTCCCTCTGATTGTGGAGAAAATACTGGTCAAAGTATTTTTTGGAGAAAATATAAACTATTATGTGGAGAAAATACAGTCAAAGATTAAAGAAGGTGAAAATATTTGATGAAAAATGGGATACAGGGCAGAATACAGATGGAAGTGTTCACTCTTGATACACAAGAAAAAAAATTACAGAATCACAGAAATGATAATAGCTTTTTATGTAAGGGAATCACTGAACCATGAGAGCTCTTTTCTTACTCAGTTGGTCATCTTGCAAAAGTTAACTGCAGCATTAGCCATAGTAAAAAAGGCAAAATAGGATGGCAGAGAAATCTGGCAGAGCTGCTTAATATCTGTGACATTGCTCAAAATGCTTATTTGTTCTTAATGTTTATGAGACTGACTGTTATTGTAGTTGGAGCAAAACCTTATGATCTCAAGAATACAACTGATATTTGTTATATAGTTTTAAAAAGCTACTGGGCTATGGTTTCTAATTTTTATATGGTCATAGCATGAGCAGAGAAGGGATTTGTTTGCAAAGAATGAAGTTTTATAGCTTTATGTTGTATGACTCTACAGCCAAATGTATTCATCTTCATTTGTAAGTAAACTGTGTCTGTAGACGATATCTGTGTTTTAGGGGCAAAGAGATATCAACATGCTATCCTTCTAGTATTAAAAAAGGAAAATATAAAATTCAAAATGAGATTACTATAGAAAGGAAGATATTGTTGCAAATGATTCAGGGTATTAAATGGCAATATGTCATCTGCAATATCATATTAGAATTTGAAAACCTTTTACCAGCTAAATCTCAAATTAGCCTAACAGAAAAAGGTTAATAAAAATATCAGTTCTTTCTATTTATTTGTGCTGTATATCTGACGGCATTTTCTTGAACACACATTTATATCCTGATTGGGTGATGAGCAACAGTAACTCCTGCTTGGTACATTAATGTAATTACTTTGACTCCATGAAGGTGCTCTGCCTAGAGGTCAGACCCTGCTAAATAAACTATCAAGCTCAAGGAAAACCATAGCTGTGATTAAGGATTTGCAGATTCCTATTTCAGAAGTTAGCATTATCCAGCATGTTTTTGATGGATTCTATCAGTCTTGACCAAAGACCCACTGAAACATCAGCAAAGGAAGAAACCATTACTTAATATAAGAAAAAGAACAAATCAAAGCACATAGCTTGGAAAACACAGAGTTTTTTTAATATAACACTCCTTGATTTTTTAAATGCTGTAGAGCTAGAAAAAGAACACAGTAAAAACTTACTGTAGTGTGGATAAGTGTTTTCCAAGTTTTTATAACTTTTTTTTTAAAACTCAATCATACTCATCAGATGGATGCACAAGATCAAAAAATAACCCAGGGAAAATACTGCAACAAACTATTCTTGTGAACTACAGTTGGCAGAGATGCACTTGCCTCAGAAAGCTCACATGATGATGTGTTTAAAGCATGAAGTAATATTTCAAAACTACTGATAATCTATGATGATGCATCTTTGTGCTCTTTATACTTCTAAACCTGTTACTTCTTTCCAGATATGTGATTCCTTGAACTAAGTGAAAACAGCTCTTTCAAAGAGTGACCAGGTTACTCTTGAAAGGCACATGAACCCATTTGTTTCTTCTTACTCTTTTATCAAGACCGGGGTGTAGCTGAGGATGGCTTTCTGGATTGCTAAAATAACAAAAGATTTTTTAAACTACAGTTCACTCTTTGAATCCACTACAGCTGAACTTACTAACATCTGACACTCATGCCATAACTTGTGTAAAATGAGTTATTGTTGCCTGCCTCTCTGTGGGCCTGGATGTAATGCCAAAGTGTGGCACTTGCAGAGTACAGTGATCAAAAGACAGATACAGCTGGTGTATGCTGGCAGACAGTGGAAAAGTGTTCATTTACTCCAGCTGAGGATTTGGTCACCAGGTTTGAACCAGACTGAAAATTAACCTACCTGTCCTACTTCTGGAGCCCCTGGAGCACACCTAGGCCTTGATCTTGGATTAAGGTTCTTGAAAATTGTAGTTGCTGTTAACTGTTCTACACAAAAATTAGAGTGCAATGTTAGTTTAGGGTATTTTACTGCACTGATGTATTTTGATTGGATTTGAAAAATCTATTTGAAAGATATTCTATTTGAAAAACCTGCCTGTTTCTGTAGGAAGCTTGTAATACCAGATTTTGAAATTTCATCCAAGGATCCAACCACCAAGTAGCTGAAGTAGGTGAAACTGGGCACTGAGTTTTGCAGCTGATCCATGGCACCATACCAGTTTTCTGACACAGTTGATTAAGCATCTACTTATCCAAAGACTGGGTTATCTTGATCTACTCATAGCTAGACTCTGGTTCATGCTTCAAGAATGTATGGGATCACTGAGCAGAATGATGTGTTTTCTGATAATATTCAGTCTCAGCTTAGAGGAAACCTTTATTTTCCTAAGATACACCATTTTGGGGTTGTCTGTATTAAAATGTCATTTGACTGTGCTTAACCAAGCTGTCCCAATTGCAGTATCACTGTGGCTGCTGCTTGCCATCTGAAGACATTTGGAAGTTTTGATCATAATTTAGGATAGAAATTTGAGTAATTTCTCCAGAAATGTCCCCATTGGTTGATAAGGAACATAACCAAGAAGACTTGAAATTACCCTTTTTGTGTTCTGACACCACATTTCTGCAGTCTGGTGCCATGTTATGTTTGTGTGCAAGTACTCCTCTCCATTTATTGGGCTAGTGAAAGTGAACAGAGGAATGTCATTTGTACACAGATGGGAAAAATGGGTAAGAAAAGTTTGTATTCATTTGCTGTTTAAATCCTATTCTAAGTTGTTCCATGCAGCAATTCCATTAGCTTTTCTAATTTGCTATTTAAACACATTGTACCAATGCAGAACTGAATATTGAAAAGATCCTAAATACATAACTTGGTAATTAATAGCGTACCATCTTAAGAATACTGAAAATTACTGCAGGAAAAGCTAAACTCAGAGATCAGGGGAGGTTCCCTTTTCTGTGGAGGATATTAATGGCTAGGTGCACATTTGTTAAACAGCTAAGATTGTAACAAGTTTTCAAAAAAGACAGATTTATGAAATGGTCTTTATTTAGGATATCTTGCATCCTTGCCAGTGTTTTTTTCAAATACAACCTTTCTATTAAATTGACACGTCATGACATACCTAGCAAGGGAGCTGCATACTTCTTACAGATGCTAAAACACACATAAAGTGTAATGCAGTAAATTGTACAGACTAGGCCTCAAAGTTAACCAGTACAGCTAAAGTAGTATTTTGTTGGGGGTTGTTTTTTTTAAACAAGGCTGGGAGTGTAATAGTGTAATCCAGTTGTGACTTAAGTCTGTTAAAAACTCAGAAGACAGCCAGATGTTATTGGGTGTGAGTCTGTGTCTCCACACTACAGAACAGTTTAGCAAAATCCTTTGCTGGAGCTTTTTAGATGAAAACTTGTTGCCATTAGGTCCATGAACTGAAGTTGTTTTTCCTAAGGATTCCATTTTGTGGAAGAAAGCCTTGAAAATACAAATTTACCCAGATCCAACTAATGTTAGAAGAACAAGGCCTGTAGATGTGAAAATGAGCTTTCCTTCCCTAAAAGTTGCAGTGAAGGATCTGGTTCACAGCCTACTTGCGCACAAGGCTTGAAAGGTTTCCCTTCAGTCTCTTCTGAGTTACTGGTGAATAGAGGGGGAAAAAATGATTACCCAGCTGGAAGAATTTT
The DNA here is from genome assembly GCA_013398075.1 of Notiomystis cincta. NCBI lineage: Eukaryota > Metazoa > Chordata > Aves > Passeriformes > Notiomystidae > Notiomystis > Notiomystis cincta. Next base: position 57,279 of record VZRX01020449.1, read on the forward strand.
TTCCACTTCAGTTATTCTGATATGGCAAGAGGGAGGTGTATTCTTTGAGGCGGATTGTTTTCCTAAAAACAATCCTCATCTCTGCAATGAGAGCAAGTGAAGAAGCTTCTGTACAGAGGATAGTTTGAGGGGGAAATAAGAGAAAAGAAGTTGAAGCATGTAAAATAAAGCTTGGTTAAAGCCCCAATGCCACTACAACTATGGATTCAGCTTCAAGGAATCTGTAATAAAATACTGCTATCAACTTTATAAGCATTCAAATGATCTTAAAAATCTCAGTAGGAAATAAAAAGAAACCTTTGCTGAGGACTTTTCCTGAAAACCTTCGTAATCCTTTCAGATTCTGCAGGGATTTTGAGTCTCAGCTGTGCTGGATAACTCTTTCTCTTAGTTATTAGTAGGCTTGACAAAATTGTGCATATTCCCATTGAAGAGTTGGACTTTTGAAATGAACTTTTCAAAACTGTTTCAAGGCAAATGTTATTAAACTCATAAACAAAGCAATTTCAAAAATATGCATGACTTTGTGAATGGCCTTTGTGTTTGTGTGTAAATGGAGATTGATTACAGGTGTGTGTCTACTTTCTTTATAGGGTATCTGCTGGCAACTTCAAGCAAAATGTGCATTAATTTCTTGAACTGGAAAGTAACCTATGTACTTTCCTTTGAAATACAAATAGATAAACAGAAGAAAATAGATTTTCATAAATTCTCCTGGAAGTCAATCTATAAACCAAACCAAATGTAGATTAGGAGTGAAAGATGCAAGTTCACTACTTCTTTTGGTCTGCTTCATTTTAAAGTGCTGTAAGGAACAAATTGTTTTGCATTCCTATGCTAATAGGACACAGTAATCACTGGAAAAGGTGACTCTGGTATTGTTGAGGGTTTATGAATTAAGGGTTATTACTGGAAATGGCTCATTTACTCTCTATGGGCCTGAGACAGAAAGTCTGAGTCCTCTGAAGCTTTTGTAAATACATGTTGCAGAATCTTCCCAGACTGAGATGTTTGCCTGTTTGTAGCTGGCTAATCCAGAAGTGGTTCCCTGATAAGGTTAATGCCCAGTTAATTGCTCCTAGCCTTGACACACAGTTTAATTGCTGTTTGGCCAACATATGCTTGTTGCTAGCTCTGTGTAGAATTCTAGTGGATGTAGTGATGCAAACTTGAGGCTGGTGGAGGGCAAACAAAATAAATACAGTATTTTATGTTCTTTTAATTCAGGGCCAAGTGGATTTGGATGAAGTGTTTATTTAGTTTGCTGGCTGCTTCAGATGCTGTGGCATATTGATTCCTTTTATTACTAGCAGCCATTTAACCTGACCTCTCTCAGATCCAGTATTTTAAAAGCCATAAATTTTAACTTTACTTATGAGCAAGGACTGAAATGCTGTGAAAGCCTTTTTATTAGCAGAGCTTTGCCTTACTCCGTGTTCATGTGTCACCCATGGCAACAATATTTAGAGCATCTTAAATTAGAGCGGCTGTTGGGCAGCTCAGTGGTGGTGGGGTTAGCAATAAAAAGAGCTCATAAATATCTCAGGCATGTAGGATTCACTGATCAAAGTGTGGGCAGGTGTGCAAAAGCAATGCCATTATTAGAAAAAGGTATCCTTTTCCTTGTTATTTTGTTACAAATCTCTCTTTTCTTAGTTTTTTCTTAATGTTCTCAGATAAAAACAAGATTTTTTTTTATATAATTGCAAGTTTAATTGCTGATATTGAAATGTATTTTCCTTTGCTGCCTTGGCTTTTTTTTTTTTTTTTTTTTTTTTTTTACAATAATCATCTTCCTCGTTTCAATAGCCTAAATTAATCACCAAACAACACTTAAAGCAATCTTTAACATGCAGCTTATGGAAGTATTTATAAAAATATGCCCAGGCCAAAAACTGATGCATAAAAATGATATACCACTCCTTGAATTAAGAATAATATGATTGTTATGAATTTCTTTCTGCATTCACATGTAAAGGACTCAAAAAAACTTTGCATAAGTGAAGTAAACAGAAAGCTTAATATGAACTTCTTGCATCCTTCTAATTTGTTACTTCTGATTTAAATTAGTAATTTTTAAAAACATGATGTCAGGCTTGATAACTAAGGTTGAGTAATAATTTAGCAGCTTATTTCAAAGTAGGCTTAAGACTTAACAAAATAGATCATAACCATGATTTTAATGTAAGTTTTGGCTGGCTTTCTTCTGTCCTGGTACTGAAGAAGTATCCATATCTGTCCCACACATCAAAGGTAATGAATGATCTAGATGTTAGCCTCATACTATCAGAAGTGACTTTGTTTAAATATTAGTGCAGGGACTCTTTACTTCATGTTAAACTTTGGCCTGGGAACAAAAATGTTGGTTTAGTTTGAGAAGCATAATTTATATCAATTAGTCTCAGAAAGTGTCACATTTCCCAGCCTTTTAAAGCTGGATTTAAATGTTTGACCTTTTCAGGGGGCGGGTGTGGAAGTAGAAATAAAGCAATCACAGGGCACTGGAATTTTTTGCTACTACTCAGTTCCAGACTGATCAATTTACAAGGTGCCTGAAACAACTGGGGAATCCTATTTTCTAAAAACTGGACTTTTTCCTGTCTGCATTGCTTCTCCTATTGCAGTTTTCCTCCAGCAAGTTGCAACAGCTATATCTAAAGTCAACTTGTGAACTGCAAGGTTATGTGAGAGGGTAGACTTTTGTAACCAGATGAAGAAAACTAATTATTTCAGCAGATAAGATCAGAGGGGGTTTATGCAAAGACAGGCTGGGCTGCATGTTGTCTGACATTCAGCACTAACCTGGGAAGTGCACGTGCCCCTTCACTGAGGCTTTTGCTTGAACCTCTGCCTTTGCTTCTAAGTTCTTAGTTTTATTATTGTTGCACTGGGAAACCGGTTAGCATTTTTGAGATGTTTAGTGCCATATATATTCTTTTTGAAATAGTAGCACGTTTCATTGCAGCATTGTTGTTTGTTAGTGATAAGACTGTGGAAAACAGCAACACCAGCATATGTTTCTAAGACGACAATAGTGCATTTTCACTTCTTGCCTAATGGCTGCCTTATTCCAAGCATTTCCTTTACAGCTGGCTAAGGCTCAACGTACCTTCTGGGGCCCAAATTGTGATCTGTCATTATTCATAGCTGAAATTGCAGTTCGTGCAAATGTGGGCTAAATTGCAATCATTATATGTAGTAAAATAGATTGAAATATCTGTAAATCTGAAAACTGTAGCTGTCTCTTACAATCAGAGAACATGTTAAATTCTCCTATGCTTTGATTTCTCTTTATTAGATTTTGTTTTTCTGTCAGTCATGGGGCTGTTCTGTGTTCAGTATTTCTGCTTATAATTTGGAATGCTTAGATTGAGGTATTAAGTGAGGAAAACTATATATCTTGTCTTTAATATGTAAGTTCAAGATAGTGATTCTTCTCTTGCTTTTTATCAAGCCCTTAATCTTTTCTATGTCACCTGTATAAATTAGTGTTGAAGAAAAAGCTACCATGTGATCTAAGACTTTTCTACAGAAACGTTTTATTAAAGCTCTTCATTTGAAAATCACAAGCTAAAAGATGTAATGACTTTCAGATTCCTCCTTCCTAAATGATTCTCTGCATTGAATTGGTGACTGATTGAAGAAGTATCTGAATATAAAAACATAAGTGAGAGGAAAAAATCCTTTGTAGTTGTGCATACTGTGAATCATACCAGAAATAAATGAAACTACATTAAACAAATGGTTAAGTAAGAATGGAACATGAAGTAGTTTAATTTACCATATGATGCTGCAATCTTGTAGAGTGAGCAGTTGGATCTGTTTGGTTGGGATAGGCCTGAGTTCCATGAGCCCATGCTGAGCATGGTGAATGTTACTTGAGGTGTGTTTCCAGAGCAGAGCAGGCACTGCTGCACCTGCTTCCCTCCATGCTGTTGGCACATCTCACTCTGAGTCCCACCACTACGGAAGCCACCGTTGGTGCTTCCTGCTCAAACAGTTGTTTGCCTGCTAAAAGTGCTCACGTGCTCTCTCCAGCATCCCAGTACCTACAGGGTGGAACACTCATTGTTTCCATAACTGTTTTCTCTTCCCTAGTGCCACATGAACCTCCACCCTGTGCAATGCAGTAGGAACCAGGACTCTGTGCGTTTAGGGCACTGGTAAAAACAGAATCAAATTATTTATAATTTGTTACAACTTTGTGTATATTGTATTTTCTCAGTCTCAGTGGCACTTTCCCTTCTTTTTCCCTTTATAGCTTGTTTTTTACCTCACTGTGTCTTTCAAAATGTAAATAGTAAGTTAGTCTAGCTCACATAAATATGTTCCTCTAAATATTCTCCTTTAGGCAAATTCCTGTAGTTTTGGTTTTCAAGACAAAACATTACCTAGAAAATAAAGTTAATGATAAATATATAACATGTTTACTCTTTAGGGTGTCCTGGGAGTTGTATTTCATATAGAGTGACAATGATTCATGACTTCTCTTCATTTTGATTCCCTCTGTTGATGCCTTTGGGGTGGCTTGCATTGCCCACAATGCTGTGTCATTTGTTTCCCTTTGATTCTCATGACTGACATCTTGCTTTTGGCATATTTCCTTCAGCTGGGCTGTAAAAAAAAAGAAAGAAATGTGCAGATGTGGGAAAAAGATAATCTTGGAAAGACCTGACTAATAATAATAGTAATAAAGGAACAGAAAGTGGGTTTACTTTTTACTGGTACATTAAGAATTAAAAAATCTGTGTTAGCCATGTTGGCATTGAGCAGAAAATTAAAGTATGTGTAACACCATCTTTCAGTTAGAGGATGATCAGTCACAGATAACATCTAAGAACCAGCAATTTGATTTCAGCCAGTCTAGGCTGGTAGTGGTGTCAGTTGTTGTGTTCTCTTATAAATTCAGGAGAGATGTATAAAGTAATTCACGATTTATAAAAACAATAAAGTGGATGCTTCAGTTGGCTTTTTATCATTGTACTACAAGAAGCAGTAAAAGGAGAGCTCAAGAATTTAAAATCCATAAAAAGAAACATTTTAACACACTGAGCAATTGAATTTCTTATTGCCAAACTATGTTTTTGTATTAAAAATCCAGGTAAGGCTAGATATAAACACACACCATGTATCCCCGGAAATGCTTGTTAATAACTTGTAAAAGATAAGAGAGGGGTTTTGTTGTTTATTTGTTGGTTTGGGTTTTTTTTACCCATGAGATGAGTAATCATGTTTTCAGGCTTACAGCCATTCTAAAGATCTGCAGAAATGAAAAAGGTCCTGGGGTGGGCAGGGGAAGGAAATTTCCCGGTTTGGGATGCAGTCCTTGTCCATTTCTCTGGAAAGCATCCAGTAATAGATGCTGGCTCAGAAAGCAAGGGGACAGGTCTCCCTGCTTAGGGAAGCTTTTTAGCTGTGCTCTAATATGTGATTACTGCAGCTCTGTAATGAAAGGGGCCAGGGGGGTGGGGTAGAGGGAAGGAATAACAGCCGAATTGTAAAAAAAATACAAAGTCTTCGCTGTTGTTAGTGAAATTTCATACTTAATTACTACAATCTTAGAAGAGGTCAAGAAAATGCTCAATAATAATCTGTGAGTAAGGGTTCTCAGTAAGTTTTTAGTACATGAGGACACCTCAGAGTGCCTGGGTATCTGGGGACCGAGTCATGATATGGGAAGACCAAGCACACAGCTTGCTATCTGCTACATGTGAGTGCATCACTCCAAACTTCAGGTGTTGATTGGATTTGCTTAGGAATGGCCTCCATACATTGCAGTCTCCCAGTCTGAGGAACTGGCTCAGCTTTATACAAACCAGGCTGTAACCAGCTTTTAACTTGAGACCTTTTTATTCAGGTAATGGAGCTCAGGGCAGTAATTGGGTGTAGCACAGCTTGCACGGGGATGTGTGTGTGAACACTTCTGTACTTTCTTGGCCGTCCAGGCAGCTGTAGCAGGAGTGTGGAGTCAGGACTGGCTGCTGGACCTCCCAAAGCCATGGGCCCGTGTGGCCCTGCTGGAGGCAGGGAGGTGCTCGACCCTTCCTTGCAGACTCTGCAGTCGCCTCGAAGCTCTTCCCGGGGGATGCTCCTCCCTGGAGGCGCGGCCCGCAGTGTGCTGGGGCTGCTGCCTGCACCCCTGGCAGCCTCCCCCTCCTCCCTGGGCAGCCCTTGCTTTGCAGCCCAGCCTGCCTGACTGCTGGGTTGCCCAGGGCCAGCAGCTGTGTGCCCCGTGTCCTGCCAAAGAGCCCACCGAGGCTGCTGAAACCTGGGAGAGCTCCTCTCTGCCGATCAGCCCCTTTCACTTGGCCTTTTTTTAAACCATTATGTTTCCCTTGGTTTTTCTCCTTCTCAGCCCGTGAGATGCACCACAGTGCCTCATGCTGATGCACAAGTTTTTAGTGATTTTAAGCACCTTAATGTTCTATGCAAGTCATTCCTCTAACTCTGTTTTAGCACTTGCTAATTTGTCAATAATTCTAGTCTCCAGAATGGCAATTAGTGAACAGAAGAAGGTTGCAGTGTGTGGTGGAGCAGCCAGGCTTCCCTTAAACCTGTTTGTCTCCACACACACCTCCAATCCCCCACTTGTTTTCAGCTACATATCAGTTTGCAGGTAATGGAAGTGTAAATTGCTTTATGTAGGCACTACTGACAAGTCTCTATTTGGTGCCAATTCTCAGCTTTTTTGCTTTTAAGAATTCACTGAACATGCTGTTCAGAATTACTTGCACTCTAGGATTGCTAAAAGCAAGCGTATCATACTAACATATATGTTTTTTCCATGACCCTTGAATCCCTTCAGGCATGGCAGTATGGACATGTAGGTGAAGGGCTTCTGTTATGTTCTCCTGTTGCTTGTGTTAGTACTAGTTAAAAGTTGAAACAAAAGCACTTGAGTTCTCAAAGACAGAAGGCATATTGCAAGGCAAAGTCTCTTCCTCAGTGTTTCTGTGACACATTTACTGTTCTGCCATATAAAACCTAAGTAGCTGCTACAAAGGCTTTCAAATTAAGCTGTGAATTTCTTCATTGATTGGAGTGCATCTATTCATTGAATTTTGTTCTTTACCTATTCTGCTATCATTTTGTTAATACTAATTAACACAAATGCTGCCATAAAATAATGCCTTTCTAAGGTCATATAGTCAAGCATTTAAAGAGAGAGGTTTGGGAGACTCAGTATTTCCTCTGTTTTTCTATGAAATGCTTTCTTAAGCCTGTAATCAGGGAACAAGGCAGCAACAGCAACATCATTTATTTTAACCTGTTCTTTGCTTGCTTCTTGAAAAAGCTGCTGTGTGTGTTGGTATCATAGCACCAGTTTCAGCTTGAAGAAAATGGCTGGATGAAACTTAGAGAGAACTCATAATCTGTCTTCTCTCAGGAGGAAAGTGTTTGAGAATATCAACCATTCATACAGCCTGTCTCCTTCTAAAAAGCAAAACACTTGTGTAACTGTGTTTTTGTGAGTCTAAAGATAATGCTCTCCCTGAGACTGTTAGCAGTGTCCAGTTGGACATCGCTGGCAAAGGTGGAGGAGGCAGCCCCATTCTCATCCCTGGCATGGGCTTTACAGTGGCACAGAGTGAGCCAGCTATCACCCATCACTTTGTCAGATCTGTAAGTTATGTGCCATTCCCTCCAAGTGTGAATGGGGATATCTGCTGAACTAGGTTTAACTTGATGTTATTTTTAGAACAAATTACATTGATTGCGTGCTATTTCAAAGGCCCCAAGTAATAAAGTACACAATTAAATCTATCTGGCTAGTTTAATTTCTCTGTGTGGTTTTTGGTATTAAACCTTAACCATTTGTTTTCCAGACTCTTCTGGCAAAGATTTTGGTCCCACTCTGGGATTAAAGAAGTCCAGTTCTCTTGAGAGTCTTCAGACTGCTGTGGCTGAAGTAAGGAAGAATGAACTCCCTTTTCACAGACCCAGGCCTCATGTGGTGCGGGGTCGGGGCTGCAATGAGAGTTTCCGAGCTGCCATTGACAAGTCCTACGATGGCCCTGAGGATGGAGAGGAGGGTATGTCACTGATGGCACTGACTGAGGGAGCCACCTTCACTTAGCACTGCTGAGGGCCAGCTCCACAGAGCACCATGAACAAGTGATTTAGTCCAATTGAGGCTGATCACATTTTAAAAGCTGTTCACATCTTCCACTGAATAGAGCTGTCTTTACAGTACCCCATCCAACCTTGACTGGGTTTAATGTAAAGTCTTTCACTGATCTCCTTTGGGGCAGGGGTGGGTTGGAGGATTTAGAACTCAATCCTTAAATAATTACGTTTTTCAACTTCAAGAAGCAGCTGCTTTCTTCAGATTACATTAAAAATTATCTCTCTTGTTTTACAATTCCCTGTTTTCCAGCCAGGAAATTTGTTTCATGTTGTAGATAAGGCAGAGTGTATTGATAGCACCCTGCTGCTCATTCTGCCACTATGGGTTTTATAGACCCCAGTCTGGAAATACATCTCCTTTAGTATGGAGCGTAAAACCATGCTTGGATCCTGAGCCTCCCAAATAGAAAGAACACAGCTCTTTCCCAGCCAGACAGAACATTTTATCCATTTCTTGTTCAGCCACTAAAATAGAAAGATTCCAGGGAGCGAATGAAGTCATTTTGTTACATAGGTTGGTTATGTCAGTCACCAGAATCTCTTGTTGAAGTAAGCTCTCAGTGAATCCCAGCATGTGGTTTGCTTGAGCTGATGGAGGTTAACAAGCTAGATTTCAAATAGAACAGTGTTTTACTGTGTCAGGATTTTTATATCAGGAGCAATAACTAGAAAACAATTAATTAAAATAATTCTGTGTTTCATTTACAATACAAATCTGTTTGAGTCCACTAGATCTGTTTAGTCTGCTTTTAAAATTATTCAATTAAATGAGTATGTGTTGAGTCATTCGAGCTCTTTGTAGATGCTCCTGCTGTATTTCACATGTTTGCATTTCAGTGGCCCGTAGCCATCCTCACTGCTTCTTTTTCATACTGTGCAGATGGTGGCTCTGATAAGAGCTCTCACTGTGGTCAAGAAACTCGAAATGTGGAATCTGCCCCTCCAGGGAACCCTGAAATAGAAGATGCAGAAATCAAAGCAAAAAAAGACAAAAAAAGTAGGGAGAAAGAGAAGAAAAAGGGCAAATCTAAAATCAAAGAGAAGAAAAGGAAGGAAGAAAATGAAGATCCAGAAAAGAAAAAGAAGAAAGGCTTTGGTGTCATGTTGAGGTATGGCATTTTACAAAGCAAAACAGCCAACCGTTATAAGATAGGAAACAACTGATGCTCTCATAAAGTAGTGGAAAAATTATTTCACTTGGACTCAAATAATGTTTATGTTATTGAAAAAGAAAGCAGTTTATACTTTTACACCAAACTTGTAACTGCGGCAGAAGACATTTGGCAGACAAAATGTCTTTTTGTGCCTTTGAAATGCATTCCCATATGTCAGAAAAGATTCAAGGTTTGAGGCTTAAAACAAGTCTGTATCGGTGGGGAAGGATTTGTGGGGAGTGTTTCTGAGTAATACAAATCCTGCTCCCACACTCAGACCTTTGCCTTCTCTTCCCTTGCTTATCTGCTTCGTTCTCAAGCTCTGGGGAGAGCAGAATTCCTTGTCTTACTATAAAAGATCTACAAACATTTGCAATTGCTGAAAACCACTAGCTATGATAAAATCTTTGCTTCATGGCTTCAACCATTGCCTGCCAGCGAAAAAAAGTTCACTGTCCTCCCTGCCCAGCATGCAAGTGTTTGGATTTCTGCTGTGGCTATTTGTTCCATGGTTCTGTATACTTTGGAGTCATCAGAGTTCTTCAGGCTGTTTCCTTGCTCTTGCTGGAACCTTAGGTGCTGTAGGCACTCTGGTTGCTATCACCCTTCCCTCTGGTACAGGTTGACTCTATTGAGGATTTAAATGCTTCCAATTAAGTGTCTCTTTGTATTTGATACAGGGTGTGTGATGAAATTTTTTGGTCACGTGGAGGAGATTAAACTGAAGGACCCTGTGGTTACTTATGGCACTGAACATTTCACATTAGCTTTAGGAGGCTATTGGTGTTTCTTGTTATGCTGTATTGTAGACAGGACACTTATATACAAAAGCCTTGTTTAGGCAGGGATACATTGAACTAGTAATCTAGGAAATTCATCTGCAAGATCATTCACTGATCATGGTCTTCATTAGGACATATAATGTATGAACTTGCCTTAAAACTTTCTGTCACCATGTTCTCTAGAGTAAAATTACTTCTGTTATTTTAACATGGAAGGTTTTAGCTGACTTTCTTCCATGTATCAGCAATTGTCCTGTCAACTTTCAAACACTGTGGAGATATTGTGAAAAATATACAGGCATGCCTGTGTGCTAGATTTGCATGATTTCAACATTTGTTAGTGTTCATAAGATGTACCTGGCTGTACCAGTCTGCTTTCAAATGAGGCTCTTCAGGAGCAGAGGAGGCATGTGCTCACCTGTGCATTGCACGTGCATTTGTGTTCATACTGTTTAAAGAAATAGAATGACATGGAAGAATAGTCAAAAACTGAATCATTGCAAGGGTGACTTCAAAAACTCTCTTGTGTATCTTAAGCTTTATATCTCTTTTCATTCTTTTTAGCTCTTTGGCATGAGTAGGAAAGACAAGGGGAGTGGCCCAGAGTCTGACACAATGATAAGTACTGATTCATGTATCAAAGATACATAGCAGATTCAAAATTTGAATTGTAAAGTCTTACAGGGGTGTGATATCTGAGCCAGAAAGAACATGGGATGACATCAGAATCCAAAACAAGCTATTGGCAGAAACTCTGATAATGGTCAATATGCAAAGCTGGGAACAATAGGTTACCATTTGTAGTGATTCCCTCTTTGAGGATATATTCCACATTTTGGTATTACACAAGGTTTATAGACCTGCTCTTTTCATAAGCTTGTCTTTGATTTAGATTGATAGTCTTCCCAGTTGACAATGTTAATAATATTTACCTCTATGGCAGCACAGAATGAGAATTTCTATGCCACACCACTGAAAATCTCTACAAAACAACAAAGGTGGAAGCAACAGATTATAATAAATAGAGAAGGAGGAGTAGGTAAGAATTAAGAGTTCAGCTGGGAGGTTTTTAGAGGTTCTTTGTCCTTGTCAGTATTTCTTTCCAGAATTTATAGAATTTGAAAAGAAACTCCTTCCTGAAAAGGTGAGAGTCCTAGGGAATCCTAGGCATGATAGAAGTGAAGGAAGGGTGAAGTAGAGATTGAGCAAGAGCAACCAGTGTGAGTTTACAAAATAATTGGGGACCATATATCCTGGGCAAGATGAGCAAATCCAGCCTGGTATTTTTTCAGACAGAAATGGGTGCGTCTGACATGAAAAACAAAACCAATTGATGTGAATGTTTTTAAAGGAAAATAATAGAGAACTAATAATGGAATTTAGAACAGGTCAAATACCAACTAAATATGAGATTCAAGAGGCATTTTTTCAAACTGGAATATTGTACTGATGTGAAGGGTGAGGAGTGTCAGGAGGGATGGGGAGGAGATTTGAATGGTATTTTAGCAACACGGGTGGAAAGAAACACCCAGATTTTTTTATGATGTTGTAGGAATGAAACTGGCATGTTTTATTGGTAGAACATCTGTGAAAGGAAAGAGAGAAGTTTAAGATGACAAAAGTTATGAGCTTCTGCAGCAGGTTAGGTGGCTACTAGTTCTTGGTATCTTAAGAGAAAGAAGTAGAGAGAAGTATTTAGAAATTGAGATGAGCCCAGGTTTTGACATGATGAATTTAAATTGGAAAGGGAACCTGCCACATAGGGGTCATTAGAAATGTAAACACTGCAGTGGAGCAGAAAGCTTGGTGGAGAAGGAGATCCATGGTGTGCCTTTTGTAGGTACGGTGGTGCTTGTGCTGTGATCCCCCTTGTGTGAGACCACCGAAAGGAGGAGCAAGGAACAGAGCCCTTGTTAGACTGACAGGAGAGATAAAGCCAAGGGAAAAGAAGTTATGAAAGCAAGTGGCAGGAGTGAAAAGAAGAAATATATTCCTGGGATCAGGCAATGTCATGAATTTTTTCAATCAGTCTGGTGACTGCAGCCATGTGACAGATCCTACTGGGAGCTGGAACCCCCGCTCTGGTATGTTCCTGCTGTTTGTAGTTTGTGGCAGCTTTGTTCAGAGCTATTTCAGCTGTGCCTGCGTGGTTCTGCTGTGCTGCGAGATGCATCCAAACAAAAAAACACACTTGCTGAACCCATGTCAAAATTGGCTTGAGATAAGTAGGAACTGAGCATCTGTGGTGAAAGCTCCAGGACCAGAAGCACAATGAAAAAGAGAGATCTTGCCAGAAAGCTCAGTGCTAATTAAGATACATGCATTTTCTGATGAATGACGTGGGGTCAGGTGTAAAGGATAAAAGAAAGTAGAATTTGAGACTAAAACAGCTGCTGGAAAAGTCCCACTTGTCTATGGTGGGATTTTTCTGCTATGCTTGCTGGGTCTCACATACAGCTGTAACAAGTTTTACCTTGATAGTGGCCATGTGAATTGGCTGGTTTCTGCTTTATAATCAGTAACAAAGCATTTCAAGATATTAAAAGCAAATCCAAGTATTCAGCTGTAGTACAAGAATTGTTGAGCTTTAGTCTTTTGCATCTGAGATTTTTGAACATATTGGCATATTGGAATTGCTACTGCATTGGTTTTTTGCCTTTTTTTTTTTAATTTAACAACAGAAAATAGCAAAGCTGTTAGCAGTTGCTAACAGATTTCACTTAGTGCCTCATCTGTTGCTCAGCTGCTATTTACTTGTAGTTCCTGGTCTTTTTTTACACATACAAAAAGAAGAATGATTGCTTTCCTGCTAAGCTTTTCCTTGATTGAAGCTTTATTTAGGTGACTGTGATTCAGGGAGACCATCAAGAAATCATGCTTTTATTTTTGTAATCATTGTTTTTTTAAAAGTCCTGTTTTTTCACAGAGTATTAACTGAAACTCTTGGCTGCAGCACATTAACAACTGTGGCATTTGGGCAAAGTAGGTTAATGTACTGGAGGTTTGAAATGCAGCTGACACTGGTTAAAGTCTCTATAATCAAAGTACTATTTTACTGTGGTGCTGACTGTAGAATGTTTTGTTTCCTTGGTTGGTTCTGATGCATATATTGCCTGCATTAGTTCTGAAGGTGTGTATGTGCTGTCCAAAGAACAACAGAAGTTTACTCTTATCTGGTTTTGTGTAACATTGGCCAAGGAGCATTATATTTTACTTTTTGATGTTTTCTGGCACATCGTGCTGTCATTGTTCACTAATAACTCACCACTAGACAACAGACAGAACAGTAAATTGATATTGTGTATCAAGAAAACAACTGCATTAAATACTTTCATTACTGGAGCTGTGAATAAGTGCATGCTTCAGTCTCAGGGAAAGGCTGAACCTTTTTCAGAACAGAAATACTGAGTTCTGTGCAGATACATAAGAGCAGCAAGATTTCACAATGCCACATTTGATTCTTGGCTCATCCCTTTTCTCACATTGAGCTGACTGATTCTTTCAGGGCCCCGTGAGCCTTAGGAGACTGCTGGACCTCAAATGAGCTTCCCTGTGCTTCTTTTTGAAGGTGTTCAGTATTTTCAGGAGAAACACTGTAGTGAAATAGCATATTTGTGCCTTTGAAAAAAGGTAGTGTGTAGTGTCATTGTTTATTACTGTCAAAAGGTTTGGGAGGAGGGCTCTGTAGACGGTTTGGAAGGGTTAATTAACCCATTGGTGCAGGGTGTTAGAAATCCCTGATGCTGAACATTAATGCAAAATGTATTATCACTGAGGACTGAGAATACAAAACTGACCTAACCAAGAGGTTAATCAAATAAATTTTAAAATTATTCCTCAGTTTGCTACGTGATGAACTCCAGATTTTAAATTTGTGGTCTATAGTTATTGACTTGCCATACTTTGAAAAACTATCAAAATATTCTCTTCTAACAAAGGTAGGCTTTGTGTTTTTAAATTAAGTTGGCAGAAGACTGAACCTTTAAATCACCAGGGAAGTGTGACCTGTGCTGTGCAGTGCAGTTCTGTATCCTAATCCCATAGCAGTTGTTACGGTGCTAGAGTATAATAAACATAAGTCTATGGCTCTCTCTACCTTTTCCAGATAGTGATTGTAAAAATTCTGGGCAGCCTTTTCAGTTTTATGGATATGAAGGTAAGATAGCTAATGGACTGCAGCCACACCAATGGCATTTTAATAGGTAGCTCCCCCAGGCAGAGACCAGGAGGCTGAAGTCATAATTTTTTTGGGTGGCATAAAAATCTAAGAGCAAGTGTGTAATTGGTGACTCAGAGTAAGGGGTTGTGCTGAACCAGAGTGCAGTGGGAGAGCACTCTCTCACTCAGTCTGCATTTCTAGGCTGGACTCAGGAAGAAAAAACAACCAACCTTCTTTGTATAAAGCAGTGCTTGTCAACTTGACTGTTTCACTGGAAAATATTTTAAAAGTCAGTATAGGTGCAAAAATGTCTGTCCCCCAGCAGTATTGCACATCAACCATGACTTGCATATTTGTGCACATATATGTATAACTGCAAGCCCAGGAAGCAGGAATATATATGTGTATATTAGTTAGATTTGCTTTTTGCTCTTCAGAAAGAGTGCAATTTCCCACATAATAGTTCATCTTAAATTATTTACCTTCCATTTCACAATATGAGCCATGAATATTTTATTTTTTGTCCCTTTAATTTGCCAATTTTCCTTTGAGCTAAGTGCCTTAGTGATTTTAATTTTTCATTCTAGTTGGAAGACAGAAATGACCCTTTTTTCATTACTACTATTATAGGCCTTGTGCTCAGAATGATACTTTTTACAACCAGCACTGTTGAGACTGTAATGGTATTGCAGAGTAGATAGCATAATATACAGATATTGACTTCCATTAAGTATGGCACTATGATAACTTATGGAGAGATTTTTTTTCTCCACTCTGTTGCCCTTAGAAGTTGAGTGTTGTAGAAGAAAAGGTAGCAATATATGAAGAAGGAGCAAATAATAAAGATGTGGCTTGTTGGAGAGAGGTGGTGTATATAAGTTTTTAATGTATTTATCTGTGTATGATGCTGAAAATCAATATGGACATGGATAGATAAAAGAAAAAAGCTAGATTAAATTATGTTTTAATTAGACTAAAGTTACTTTAGATTTTTTTTGTCCTCAGTTGCAAAATGATCTGAGATGGATCATATGTATTTGAAAGACAGCATCAGTTAATGAGGCAGATGAGTTATTTAGAGGCTTTGATTTCCTTTTGGGTAATAAAATTCCCACTTTTCATTTAGGTAAATTAGTAAATAAAACTCCACTTTCCTTTAAAGAGCATAAAAACATGAGAGAGAGGATATATCTAGTCAATTTAATCTATCTCAAAATTGTCAAGTATTTTAAACTAAAAAAACCAACCAAACATTTCATTTTACATGTATGACTTTTTCTTTTCCTCCACCATATTAATTCCTCCTTGGCTGCATTCATAGTCAGACTAAAGCAGAGAAAATAAGGGGGTTTTGTACTAAAAATGATCATGCAGACTGCCTACTAAAGGCTGATTTGTTTAATTAAGCATCTGTTCTCCCCTTAATATGCATGCATAAATCTCATTAACGTTAGATGTATGCAAGTGCAGTGAAGAATAGACCCCTCACTCTCATTACTGAACTTGGATAACAAGATTTATATTTACTTAACAGATCAGAGCAGAAAGTTCCCTCTGACTATTTAAAAGGACTCGAAATTACAAACTGTTTGCAAGGAGCATGCTTTTTGTGAAAAACTTGCATGTTCACTTCAAGTTGAAATATCATTATTCAAGTCATTACTAAGCAAAAAAAAAAAAAAAGCAGCGTGCT
>VZRX01020449.1:73239-147500 GCA_013398075.1 Notiomystis cincta
AAGGTTAAAAATCATTTTTTAATACAATAATAAAAAAAAAAAAAAAAAAAGCAGCGTGCTTTGTCTGTGAGGATTAACTTTGTGCATTAAATTCTACTTAAATGGATACTGGCCTATTTAGTATTGACTTCTTTGCATGCCACAACTGCTAAAAGCAAACTCCAGGTAATTTCTGGAGGTAGCATATTTCTTCTAAGTGTCTGTCTCTAATCTCCCAAGAAATGTGTTCTGAAGAAGAGTCCTAGAAAGCAAAGTGTATTCTTGGGCAATACTGAACATTGCCGCACTGTGTTCATCTGTCATTCACTAGAGTTGGCTGTTATTTGCTCTAAAATCCTCCTAAAATAGAGCTGAGGATAAAGCTTGAATTGCATGTTTTCTATAAAAATTGTGGTACACTGGGTGTTTCTGCAGGTAGTACAGATGCATTATGGTTAAAGGTCCTAGAGGATTTAAAGTCATGCCCACAAGAATTTGAATTAAGGCTTCCTGTGCTGCATTTTAACCAATAAATACATGTTTTACTCAGGAATACAGTTCTACCTTGATACCAAAAGAAATAACAAGTTTTTTGCTGATTTTCTGAATCAGTAGTTCTTGTAACATGACCGTGGTAAATGGAGGGTTAGGTGGATAGAGAACAATTAACAGAGAAATGATACAGAAGGGGACTCCTGACAGATTCCTTAACTACAGAGTGCTGCTGGGTGCTGGTTTAATAGGTATTGCCATTAACAGCCATCTGTAGAGAAAATTAAATGTACTCATCTCACTGAATTATGATTTATGCCATGCAACGCAGTCAAACCAAAGTAATATTTATATTATAGTCCAGAGTCATTGATTAAATGCACATGGCATCTCAAATCCAGTTGACATTTTAAGTCGAAATGATTGCAGACATGTGGTCATTTATTTAACTATTACTTTAAAAAATGTGTCTCTACTTGTTATTAATAGAAGAAAGTCAGACCTGACCAATATTTCAATAGGCTGACCTTTTGTTTTGCTGACATATAAAAGGAACAAAGCTCCTTTTGGGGTAGACACAATTTCAGAGCATATGAAGTATGCTCGCTTCAGAAAAAACCTGACCCCTTGAACTACTCTGTCTCTTTCTTCCCTCTATTTTTCCACATGAGATTTTCAAAAGAAAATGAAGAAGAGATGGTTTAGGAGATAGGAAAAGTTTTAGGTTTGGGGTTAGATAGGGAAAATTTTAGGAGGTACCGTGAGAGAGGCTTTATTTCAAATGCCTGCTCTGCTACTGGTTTCTTGGGAATCACTGGTTAACTCAGCTGCTCTAAGCTATAGTTTTCGCACAAAAGTTAGCCTCTGTGCTTCTGAAAAATGAAAATAACATTTCCCTGCTTCCTATTATCATTGTTCAGCTAAACTTGTTAAAAACTAAGTACATTTAAGAACTAGTCTGGTTACTCCTGTAACAGTGTAGCAGGCAAATAATTTGCTTCTTAAGAAAATGAAAGAGTAGTAAGCTTTCATATGACTTTCTCAAACTAATTTTCCTCCCCATAGCCATTCTTGCTGCTACTACTGCATATGGTGCCAAGCTGGGGTTTCCTTCTCCTCCCTGTGCTACCTCCTAGCTACAGATGCCCTCACCTTCAGAAATGCTTTTTGGAATATAGTGCCTCAGAATTAAAGCTGGCTTTCTATCTTTTACCCTGATTTTATGTTGTCTTGCTAGAAAAAAAAAAATAATTCTCATTTAAAATTTACCGTGGGCAAACTATTTTTTTCTCTGCAGGTTAGTCCTCTTTTTGTCCTTACTGTGTCATCATGAAGACAAGCAGCATTCCCCTTCTCACAAAATCCCCTATATGGGATGTCATCTTTTCGTGAACCTTAAATCCACTCAGTGCGGCAATGTCTAAAATCTGCTGACTTACTACACAGCACACTGAAGACATGAGCACATAGAAATTTCCTCCCTTTCTCTTTGGCCTTGTGTTACTTCCAGATTATGTGAGTCTTGTGGCTCACACTGCTGCTCCTGGTTCTGAGTGTTCGTGCCTGCCCGTGCCAGCTCGGGCTCTGCTCCCTTCCCGCTTTGGCCGGTGTTACCTGGGCAGTGGTAACGTGCTGTGAGCAGCCACGAGCACTCACAGCCAGCCTGTCTCAGCAGCACCTGGCTTTCTGCTGCAGTGCTTGCAGTGAGGCTGGGCAGAAGGTGTTTTACACAGCTTTCAACTTCCCTGAGAGTTGCCTCTGCTGCAAACCATCCACCATATGCATGAGCACTGGCAAGGCTAAATGAATGATGAAGCTTTACATCCTTTCTACCACAACTCCTGCTTTCCATCTCTGTCCAACAGCAGTGAGAAAAGCTCTTTACAGCTTCCTTCTCTGCACCACACCACATTTGGCCGTGTCCCATTGACCTCCACCTCTCCTCATTTGTTTGGATGCGAATGCAGAGGAGGAGGATTGATCCTTACCCAGCAGTTCCAGCTCATTCAGCTGTTAACTTAGCAGGTAACTGGTGTTCCTGTCACCTCCAGCCCTTCATCCTGGACAACACTTGTTTGTCACCAGGTTTCTGCTTCTGTTACTTTCTCCTTCTCTCTGTCCCCCATGCTGCAGCCTGGGCTCTCTTTTGTCCTGGTTGTCACCCAGCCTATGCAGAGCCTTGAGTAATAAGCTCAGCAGAATTCCTTGGTCTGGGCTCCACCCTCAGTGTGGGTTGCTTCTACTCTGCACTTTGTCATGAGAAGCAACTGCTCTGATTTCTCCGTGGTCACAGTGCTGTTTGGCATTTACCATACAAATTAATTATGCTGTCAACTGCTCCCCTCACAAAAGTTACATTCAAAGAATCTTCCCCTGCTTGCTTCCTTTATTTAGTGAAAATGACATCTCCAGGGTCTTGGCTTGGTCCTGGTGCATGTGAGAGAATTTGATCTTGCTCTTTAGAGGTCTTGGGATAATTCCTAGGGGTGAAAATGAAGAGGTCTTCTCCTTTTTCCGTTTCTGTTCTTGCAACTTCCCGCTTTTGCTCTATTTTTTTTTGTGGAGAGGAAACAGTAAACATTGAATAAAAAGTAGCTGAGGTAAATACAAAATGTTAGCCGAATGCTGACATGAAAAAACCCTCTACGTGTTAAAAATTCTGTCTGTGTGTTTTTTAATACAAGATACATGAGCCACTAAGTATCAGCTCTTTGGCATTTAACTCCAGTGTTGGGTTTGAATAATGAACTGTATGCCTGTGCCATTCATTGTCCTTTATTTGAAAGCAGTGAATACCTGGCCCCACACTAACCCCAGATTATCATCAGGTTGGTTGGTAGTAATGTGTAAATAGAATCGTTAAGCTATCTTCTGGTGACAGAAGGCTACCATTGTTGTATGCTCTTTTCCTTCTAGCCAAAGTAACCTAGTGAGTAATGAGTCAGGCACTGTTCATTCTACCTCTGTCATCTTTGTGTTCAGCTTTTTATCCTCTAATGTGAAAATCTGTATTACAGTAGCTCAGTATAACAGACATCCTAATGTTCTGGTTTTAATTAAAATTAGATTGAGGAAATAAACAATTCAAAGAAGTTAGCTTTCCTTTTTGTGTCCACCCCCACCCCCCCACAAATACGCTTTCCATATCCTTTCCTGTGTTTGGGTATGGGGAGTTTGTTTTCACTCACATGCCTTGGATTGCTCAGCCTCCTGAACAGACAGCTTCCCTAACAGACATCAAGGAAGGACTCTCAAGGAAGCTCACTTTTATTCATTTAGTCTTCTTAGCAATACATGGCTTTAAATTACTGATTTTTTTTTTGTCTGTTTGGTTTGATACAAGCTGAAATGTAAAATACAAGTTTTTATATAAATCTCCATCAAAATGAAGATTTCACAAAACCAAACTGCACTGCTTTTGAGAAGAAATTTCTACAATACAGCTGCAGATTAATTTTAGTGACTGTGTGTGTATAAATACACCAGAGAGGGACTTAGTTACTCAAAAAGAAATTAGCAAATATTTCTTTCCTTTAAAACAGCAGATTATTATGATTGTAAATGCTGCAATAGGTTAATGTACCTCTTCATCTCTGAAGACCTCCGCCTCATCTCTTTTGTAATTAATTCCTATTTAGGCTATTTTAGCTTGGTTGTCATTTGTTGCTTCCCAAACCATCAGTCATCTGCAGCAGTGGAGGGTGCTGTGGGCAGGATCAGGCAGAGCTCCAGGAGCTCTGGGCTGAAATGGCTTGGGAAGATAAGGAGAGAAATTTCTGGGTATATATTTGCTCTGAATCCTGTCTGCCTGTAGCAGTGGTGTCAGGTGCTCTGTCCCTGCATGTCAGATGTTTGGGAATGCCAGTGACTGCACAGTGCCAGTTGTGTTTACATACCTGTGGTGTGAACGCTGACACTGTTCTGTAAGGCCACCAGGAGAACCCCGAGATCCTGTGGTGCTGCTCCTCTGAACTTCACAATTCACTCACTTGCCTGGGAAGTCTGGTGCACCCCATGAGTGGGGAGAACTCATCTGGCAATGAGAGCTTGTTAATTCTCAGTGGATAACTGGCTTTAGTCCCCAGTGCTGAAATGAAGCGGATTTTGGGATATTGCATCTCCTGCATGGAAAATACTATTAAAAATCTGTGTCTTAGAGATACTTGAGTATTTTACAAAGACTTATATGTTTCTGGCACACTTGGAGAGGAGGAAGGAAGCCACACTCATACAAAATATGTGTTCTAATGCTTTAATTAGAAACACACCAAATTTTAGGCTAAAATATGCTAAGAAACTTACTCCAATAACAGTATATTTATTTAGTTCATCCTTAACATTTATTCTTGTTTGAATACCAGCTTCTTCTGTCTTGTGGGGATATTCAGATTGAAGAGAATAAGTTTAATCTTTTTTGGTTTTAGGCTAGAGTTTAAAGAAATTGAAAGATGATGTTCCTGTCATAGTAGGAAGAAGGATCACTGCTGGCCCTAGATCTGCTGTGGAAAACTTACATTATACCATAAACTGCTGTCCATGCACTTGTATGGAATTGAAAGTGGAGCACAGACAAAATGATCTTTCACTAGAGAAGATTAAAAAGAAAAAAAAAAAGAAAGAAAAGTAACCAACTCCTCTGCAGTAGGGGGAAAAAAGGTGAGGATTGAGGTTCAGACTAAGTGAGTAGCTAAGATTTACCTGAATTTTAAGGCCTCAATCCAACAGAATAAAGCAATAGATTACAGGTCTATTAAATGTGCTTCTGTCTTCTTCGTTCTAGATCTTTATTAAAACAATATGTTCACACCACGGTAAAAGGCTGCAGTGGAGAGCTAAAATTAAAATACATAGGTAACTCTTTTGGGAAGTGTGTTTGCTAACTGTAAAGACTGTGTGTGTGTATGTGAGTATAATTCACTCGTCACATGTAGAAACTCAAAATTTTCCATTGCTATTTTAACCTGTTACCTTATTCTTGTATTTTTAGGGAACTTATGTGTTAGCATATAAACCTTTGAAAGTATTGTATATTAGTTTCCAGAATATTAAGTGAAAGGCTAGGTCTCTTCTTTTGACAAACTATTTCTGTCTCTATTGTAAAGAACATCAAAAGATTAGGAGAGGAGGTGATGGATTTACATATTTGCATACTATATATACTCCAGGGGAGAGGAGCAAAGATATGCTTAGGGGCTGCATAAGCTAAAAAGAGCTTCTTTCCAGTAGAATATTCTTGTCACATCACTATATCTGCCTCATCTTCTGAAGGTCACATAGGCACTCTAAGATGTTGAACCAGCCCACTCCTGGAAAAGAGCATGTTTGACAGAGTATTGTTATTAATGGCTTCATGGGACACCAAGACCATTTGTTGATCTTGGCTGTCAGTTTATTGTCTTTCTCAGTCTTTGTTTATTTTGTGTACATCAGCCATTCACTGTGTACCTTGGGACACAAATTGCCTACAACAGATCAAATTTGCTGGTCAAAGGTTAAGTCACTCTCATGAGGCTGTTTGCCTGTGATAGCATTGGTGTCTGTTGGCTTTGAAACCATAGTTACTGCAGTAATATTGTAATGACCTTGCACAATCATTAAAGCTCAATAGAAAGTTCTAGCATTCCAGGTAGACAACAAAAAATTCCTTGGTCAATTTGGGCTCTCCTTACTCAAGCAGATTTCTTTGTGAGGAATCTTGTGTGTTGTATTTAGAAAATGCAAGTCAGACTGAAACTGGGAGAATTATTTCTGTGGAGAGAAACTCTTGTCTACAGAGGCTAACATTTTATGTTGTCCAGCGGTGTTTAGACCAGCTCCATCCTTAAGTTTCCACATAAGTAAATGGCAAATTATGTTGAACATATAGATTTCTGTTTAATATCCACCATGCAGAGCAGCTACAGACCTAAACCAAGTCTACAATATAAAGGTTGATATGGAAATCTGTAATATAAATCAGAGGAAATTTCATATTTAACATTGATCAGAGAAGGAGAAAAATATGAAATTAAATTAGTTACATAAAATGTTGCACTAATTATAAGCAAAAAGGAAAAGATTGTAAATTAAGCATTGAAGTATGAGGTTTTCACTCTATTTGTAAATATTGACTTAAAATGAGCTTGAAAAAGCAATTAAAAATTAAAAATTGTGGTTGGTAGCTTTTTCAAGGACCCAGTTTTAAAGGCTGACCAAACAGAAGAGTGAGACCAAAATAAAACATCAGGGAGAAGGAAAAAAAAGCCAAGCTGGGAAGCAACTTAAATTGATACAGTGTCTGTATACAGATAATTGAAGCCATGAGATTTAATTAAAATTACCAAGTGGATGTTGCTATCAAGAATGAGACAGTGAGACTTAAACAGAATTTCTCTGAATGCAGATGGGGAATTTTAGGAGCAAGATAAGAAAAAGAACAATTTTACTGTCAGCTACAGAGAAAGGTACTCACAGAAAAACAGCTCAAGCTGTGGGCATTTTCCAGGACCCCTGGGTACCAAATTTCAAGGATAACCAAATGCTCTATAAAAGCATCTTGTGATCAATTGTATTGAATGGCACAGAGGAGTTGCATTGAATCAACACAGATGACAATCCATTTGGCTGAGCAAAGAAAGATCGTTACAGACCTTTAATACGGCAGTTTCAGGTCCGTATAGGTCCATTTTGGAACCTGGACTTGTAATAATTGTGTTGGTCTCTTGAAAAAACAAAACTTTAATAAAGTCAATATACAGTAGCAGTTCTCAAACACAGAAGAAAGAAAGATGGTAAAGTACAGCAGCTCTCAGATTTGATAACCTCTCACTTTAGCACAGATACCATTTGCGCATTTAGATGACAACACAAAAAGTCCAGGTGGTCAGACTGCATTTTGCATGGCCAGCAGTGAGATTTAGGGTAAAAACTGTTTCATGGCAAAAGCAGAAGGAAGAGGCATCAGCTGCAGAAATTATCAGACCTGATTGCAGAAAATGCAGTAGAAATACTGAGTGAAGCACAGCAGAGTGATCAGAAGGAAGGGTTGGGAGAACCAAAATAAGCAACAGTCATTTTGAAATAGCGGAGAACATCCTGGAGCCTGTCAGTCTTCCTGAAATAAATAACAACAGATGTTTCCAAGAGATATGGATTGGTCTTAAGCCACAGAAATACAAACATATAGTGGCTTTGTGGCAAAATTCTCCAGTCGAAGCTTGCTGAACTCCATGGAAGTCTCGTACTGCATGAGACCCACAGAGTGTTCCTGGGTACAAACAGGAGTGAGGTTGAAATGAGCCAGCATGAAGTTGTAATTAATGGGTTTTTTTCCTTTGGGTTGTAAGGGTATAGGAGAATTAACTCTTGTCACAGTTCTGCATGGACTTTGGAGTGATGAATAGATTTTCAGACTTGTTGGGAAATCCTAGCTTGAGACTGTGAGAACTTGTAAGGTCCATTTCTTCCCTGAATGGGGAACCTAAAACCAGTATATTGAAGTTCTCTGTTTCTTTCAATAACTCAGTATCAGATTTCTTTTTCTTCAGAAATATATTTTAACTGATAGTCCTGAAAACTGCAGTCTAAACTTAGAGATATTTCTACTACTCATTTATTCTCACTGATAAACAAAGATGTCTGAGACCAAATTAACCTTGCAGCTACATCTTTACAATCCCATTGTTTCTACTTGTATTTCACAAGAATTATGGAATTTAGCCTTTGTAATTCATAAAAAAAAGAACAAAACACAGGTTTTTGAATACAATCTTTGCTGGGGTTTAGCGTTCAAATGAGTAAGAAAATGAGAGAAACTAATTCTATTTGCCTAATATATGGCAGAATTCCCAGAAGCAGCAGATCTGTCAAAGTCCTATTTGCGCTGTGTAGCAATCAGTGTTGGGCAGGAGAGGAAACAGACTTTTTGTCCCTGGGAATTTTTAGATTTTCATATAATATTTTGCTTGTGTTCAGATAACAGTTTTAAAACTCAAATATTCCTATTGGGTTAATTCTGAAAAAGAAAAGGGTTGGGTCAGGTAAAATACGCATTTTTATTCTCACTTCTCATTTTTAGACCCTTTTAATAAGGACTGAGATGGATATTAATGTGAAGAGCCACTTTGTTTAAAATCCCTTACTTATTGTGAAAATATCAACTGTGAAGATACAAGAAAACTTGACAATTTAAAAAATCCATTTGAGACATTACTGAAGAATACTGTATTTCACATTATATATCTACACACACTCATGTAGATGTCCATATAATATTTCAACTACTATATTTGTTTCCCTTCTCACATACATTCATTACTTTTTCCTCTGTACTCAACCAGTCATTTATAAAAGAAAGCAACATTTTACTTGCACTCTTTGCTCTTTCTCTTTCATTTCACTCCTAGTATACCTACATAAACCATCAGCAGCTTTTGTTCATCATGGCAACTGAATGCATTACACTCTGAAGCACCAGAGATCCAAAGAGAAATTCCTTACTAAACAAACACCCAGTAACCTCCATAGTCTGCTTGCTCAGTAAAGTGTACCATCCTAGGAAAGAGAAATGGCATTTCATAGTATTTCAGGAAAAGTCTTGTAGTGATTATCATACCCAAGGTTTAACACCATAAAAAGTATGCATGATGGGACTGAAAAATGTAACTTCTTTGTATAGTTATTGCTGCTATTAATTCTGAAAATTTGGCCTGTGACACTTCTAGAGCATGGAGCAGAACTAAAAAGAACTTTTATGTGAAATCAACTCCTGATTCCAAAAATGTCTCTAGTAGTAATAATAAGCTTCTGATAAGGCACTGGCTCATGGCTGTGAGGAACAGATGGTCATGGCCAGTCAAGGCCCTGCTGCAGCCCATGAGGGTCTGGTAGGATTTACTGTGGCATTCAGAGTGCTCTGAGGAAAGTAAGAAACCTGCTCAAAGTAAAACCGAGCATCATGGGCTAATAGACACACTCACAAGAAGGCCACTCAGCAGATTCAGCTGAAAGGTTGTAAGATGAAAATGAGTATTAAAGAATGATGGCAACTCTCCAGGAGTGGAGAGGGAATACTAAATGCAAAAATCGAGGCATATCGTTGCCCTCCTTTATGCCTTTTATTTTGTTAAAAGTGAGGCTGATGCTCTGTGTCCTTTTAAAAAGAAGAAAACTGATTCGAGGGCTTCTCCTCTCTGGATCCCCTGAGCCCCACCCTGTGTTCACAGTGACAGCAGTGCCCTGTCCTGCTGGGTAAGGAACAGCGAGAGAAGTGCATCCACCCTCCAGTAGCCCTTCACCAGTCACTGCAAAAAAATCCACTGTATGATGTGAATGAATGAATGAATAAAGGAAATACAGTTAGGGATAAAACAATCCCTTTCATTCTCTTTCGTTGAGCCTTGTAGTAGTAGCTTTCCAGGTTTCCCCTGCCTGTGCCAGCCAAGGACATTTCTTCAAAGATTGCACCACAGAAATCTCAATGCAGGATTTTCCTATGTTGTAACTGGTTACAGTTTGTGTCCATATACAGGTGCCCTTCACAGCTTGTTTCCAAAATCAAAGTTGGCATTATGCTTGTTATTGTTCAACTGTACATAAAGTGAAACAGACTTTCAGAAATCATTTACAGAAGATTTGCTGTGACTGTTGACATTTTCTGACAACCTAATTTTTCTTGTGGACCTTCTGCTCTCCTCCCACCTCTCGCCACCTCCCAATTCCTACCCTGCAAACAGCAGAAATATATTTGGGAAAATGAAAAAGTTATGAATCAAACTTAGGAGGTATTTTTTAATTGACCCTGGGTAGACATTTAGATGGAGCTGATAGAAAGGTTGCAGATGTTCTATATTAAAAAGTCTCTTTATATTAGATGATGCTGTGTCCTGCATCAAATGATTGAGTAGTCTCCTGTGGAAACATGCATTTACCTGTAGTACATTTCGAGCAGTTTCAGTTATGTACATATTTCATCTGTCACTGAATTAACCTGAAAAGTCTATGGGTAACCAGATCCCGGGGATGGAAGGGCTCGCTTGATGCTTGTTTGATAAAGAACTTTTTTTTTAATGTTAAAACTTAACAGGCTTGTTCTAAAATGAAGCCACTGATATTTCTCTTGGAACCGTAGGCTGCATAGCTTAAAAGCCCAGCATGTCATGTAGAGACTTTGTTCCAGTTGCATATTTCATCGTTGGCACCATGTAATGTAGACTGGTTTGGGGCAGGGGTTTTTATTGTGGTGGGATTTTTGTTGTTATTGGTGGGGGGGTGGTTTCGGGGGTTTTTAGTGGGTTTTTGGTTTTGTGGTTTTTTGGTTTTTTAATCCTGACCAAGAATGGTATTAACCAAAACTGGCTACGTGCATGTGCAGTTTCAGTGAAAATTGGTAATGCTTTCAGAGAAATATAGCAAGAAATTCTAGAGACTACAATTAAAAAATATCGATATTTTTGGTATTTCGAGTAAAACAGTATGAACTGGGATTGGGTTTCAGGCTAGAAAAATGCTAACTTTAAATCTAATTCAATTTGAAGCCTTTGTTACAAACTGCCTCTTACAATATAGCTGGGAATCCATAACTGTACGGTTTCACTTGCATTATATGAAAATGTGATCATTTGCCTTTAAAAAAAAAAACACTTCATTTTTAATGTTGTAATCTTTTAATAATGAGTGGCTGAACTATCTCTGTAATTCATTACCCTTTCAGCTGTTAGATGAATGGGATATGTTATGGTTTGTCATTATTCTCCATGGTGGCAAGGAGAACAGACTGGGGATTTAAATCGCCTTCCACGGCATGGGCTATAGACATGCTGATGACTTGCTGTGAGATTACATTTAGTTCCAGGATCTCTGGTGCTTCAGAGTGTAATGCATTCAGTTGCCATGATGAACAAAAGCTGCTGATGGTTTATGTAGGTATACTAGGAGTGAAATGAAAGAGAAAGAGCAAAGAGTGCAAGTAAAATGTTGCTTTCTTTTATAAATGACTGGTTGAGTACAGAGGAAAAAGTAATGAATGTATGTGAGAAGGGAAACAAATATAGTAGTTGAAATATTATATGGACATCTACACGAGTGTGTGTAGATATATAATGTGAAATACAGTATAATCTTAACATTGTTATGTACATACTTAGGACTGCACTGGCTCATTACCCATTGCATCAAGGATGCTCAAGTGTTTATTATGCTATTTACCAAATTATAGCTATTTCCTGAACAGCCGGCCTCCGCTGAATATGCTTGTATTCTGTCCATCTTTAATAATGAAGCCTGCACTTTGGGGCAGAAACATAGTCTGGCAATGATCAGCAGGAAATAAGAGAGAAATTGGTAATCTCTTTAGCTTTACTGTTTTATGTCGTTTATTTGCCTCTCCCAAGTATTCGTTTGGGGAATTTGGGCAGCAGAGGTCAGGCAGCTGAATTTCTTAGTAGATATTAGGAACTGGGCTGAAGAGCAAATAGATACCTTGTAAGTTTTTTTAGTGCTTTTTTTTTTTCAATTGCATCTAACTCTGGGTGGAATGTTGTCATAATTTTAGTAAAAAATATCTGTATGTGAATTTATAAATACCAGTTATTTATTTCAAATTCTGCATATGTACATAAAATGGGTTATATTATTACTAAATACAGCTGGGAGGTGGAGGAATTGAGAGGAATTTTTGAGTATTACCATTTATAGTGGTGGAACTTCTACTTTTTTTTTTTTCAAATGTAGGAGTCAGTTACACACACTGTTCCTCATGCTTTGTAGCATTGCTCCAAAGTTTAACTTGGTAACACAGTGCTTAATCATAAATTTGATTTTATTTCATTTTAACATTCAGAGAAATATCCTCAATGAGGCTTAAGGAAACTGTTTGGAATATAAATGTTGGCATATATATCCCTTCAGTTATTGAAAAAATAGTCCAATCAATCTCTAGATTGGCTTTTTAGCTCAAAATGCCTTAATGTGACAGGAATGCACTATAAACTATGAAAGGAACGTCTTAATTTATCACAGAGCCCATTACTTTTGAGTTATATTTTGTACTCTGGGTATCTGTACTTAATTCTTCACATATAATAGAGAATGAAGTCTTGCCTGAGATGTGTTTTAGAAAAATGAGTGTATTGTTTTCTCTTCCAAAGAAAAGAGTGGTTTCTCTTACTGTGGAGGTAAGTTCAGTGCCTCGTAAGTTTTTGGAATGTGGTTGTAACTCTACAAGACCAATGTTCTCGAGGTCTTAACAGGCAGCTGTGGAAGCTGGGCACTTCTCTGTGTGGAGAACACAGCTGGATCCTCTGCAGCTTTTGCATTTCCCACTCCACACCACTAAGTTCAGTACTTCATACTCATTTCTCATGTACTAGAGAGTGCTAGTCTGGATTAAATGCTTGACTTTGAGTTTAAAGTACACTGGAGACATGCATGTTCAACATTATTCTGTGTGTTTAAACTTCGAAGAACCTCCAATTCTATTTAGGAGTTTGTATGATGAAGAGTTAAATTCTGGTTTAAGGTACTTAAGTCTACCCCCAAGACTCACTGCCAATTTTTGTTGCTAACAGAGATGTTCTCCAGCCCCTAACTTTGTGCATCTGTATTTGATAAGGCTGGCAAATGTCTTTGATTAGGGTGGGTTGTTTCAGAGTGGCCATTCAGAGGCAACTTTAGTCTGTACTCTGATGTGTGTCATAAAGAAAGGTTTTTCGCATTAGCAAAGTGCTTAATTACATCGGAGCAGCATAGTTGCTTTGGGTTTCAGACTTACTTGGACTGTAAAAGTGAAGTGTAACAAATGTTACCATCTGCTGTTCTCATCCTGCCCCCCCTTTCCCTCTTGGTGCCCCAACAGACTCTCTTCCTCTGTTTCATCCTTATTGTCTGATTCAAAGTCTTGTCAGGGTACTTAAGGCATGTAGTAGCTTCAAGGCATGAAGCGGGAGATCAGCTTTTCCCAAACAAGATTCCACACTTGTTCTGTGAATTAAGGGTTTTTACAAAGCTTAGCCAGAACTAGAACAGCACCTTTTTTTTCTCCTTGAAAAGTAAACTTGACACATCTGGCACGTCTGAAGACTGGAAATTTCTGGCTTCATAGAGGAAAATGTGTCACTGTGGTGTATGTCGTCTGACCTGACTATCCTAGAGATTTTTGTTCCATTTATCTCCTACATACTTTATATAATGAAGGAAGTCTCCCTAGGCATGATCAACCACAGAGAGTGAGGAAAATACAATGGTTTCAATCAAGGTTTCTGCTTACCCAAGCTAGTTGTTACTCTTCAGTCAAAGGGGCTACCTTTCACCGTGGCAACCAGTAATAATTACTCTCTTCACAGACATTGTGTAGATTTTCACTAGCCACTGGTCACAACCTTGTGCTTAAATTTGTAAGGTGCTTTTACTGTTTTGAATCCTAATGTTTTATCCCTTTCCAAAAAATAAATTCCCTGTGACCTGAATTTCTGGAGTTCTGTGACGATCTCCAATGTGGATATTTTGATAGGAAATGCTACAAATTTCTTTGTATCAGCCAGACTGTATTCCCAGCATGTGTGCAACACAATTCCAGCAAACTTGGGTTACGGCTTTTCCTATAGAAATCTGCCCATAGCATGAAGGAGCTACCAAAAGAGTTGCAGAGAAGGACTTGAAACTCATATGCTGCCCAGTTTATTATTACTGAATTATGTTCAGGAGCCCTCATTTCCAGGCACAACACAGAAATCTGAACCCAGCTAAAGTTATTTCAGGGAGGGATGAGGAAGGCAGTGAAAAGCATTAGTGATGTTTTTGAAAACTCAGTTTGGTTTCCCTGAGTACCCAGCCTTGACACAGAGATTGTTTTCTAGGTAGCCTGGAGTACTCCAAAGTGCTCAGCTGTTGCAGAGTTAAGGACCGTGGAAGCCCTGTCCTGGGCTTACGGACGCCCTGGGCTTCTCCCAGCAGGTTGCAGCTGCCATAGGGTAGCAGCAAATGCTTCTAGCAGGGGAGTGGAGGGAGACAGAGTGGTTGAGTGGGCTCCCATCTCCTTGAGCAGCATCCCAGCAGCCTGCTCAGGGGCTGCTCTGGATGGCTCCTTCCAAAGGCTTGCAGTGCTGGGGAGCAGAAGTGCCGGTCTGCCCTGGAGCTGCAGGCTGTAAGGTCAGACTTCATTACAGGAGGTCAGGTGATCTGCTGAGAGTCACAGTTGGAGGCCTTTTTTATTTGATGTTAAATTGGTGTCAGACGGGCTTTTTCACTACAATTTGTTAAATCTCTTACAAATCTTTGTCAGATTTTTTTTTTCTTCCAGTTCTGCAGGGGTCTGTGAGGGGCTTCATAGAGGCTGCCAAAGCAAACAGCAACTCCACCCTAAAAACGGAACATTTAAAGCACATGCAAAAAAGAAAAGTGTAGCAAAGCTTTCTTTGGCACTGCATAATGGTGTGGAGTGTCTTTTCCTACTAAAGATTCAGTGCAGGCATTTTTGATTTTTAGTGTCCCACATTTCTGTGAACAGGGTTCACGTGGCCACGCATGATCCTGAAGGTAATTTACCTTGCTGGTTTAATCAGGTTGTTACTACTCACAGAATAAAGCAACATGTATCGCATCTGAGCAGGTACAAATAGATACTTCTGCAGTGTTTTTTCTCCCTGTGCCTGCTTCTGGTAGTGGTTTCCGGACAATTATCAGGATGGTCCAGGAGCAAAATATCTGGGGTGAAGAGAGCTTCATTTTCTCTCAGGCCTTCTCTTTTTCATGCTGTATCTACCTCTCTCAGACTGGAATATCATTATAGAAGCTTGATGCCTATGCACATTTAGCTGTATTTTTTTAGCTCAGCATAAAATTGAAGGCCCATTTTACCTTACCTGTGTGGGGAAAGCAAGTGAAGGGGTATATTTTATATGCTACATGAATGTTAGTTACTATTTGAGAAAGAAATGACAATAAACACACTGCTTGTACAGAGGATTCATGTTAAGGCAGGTCTGCAGCATTGGTCTGGTCAAAGACTCTGCTTTGCAAAGAAAATGTGTATCTGTCATAGCATTCCAAGCTACTTTTGTGTATGCGTGTGGCAGTGAATCTGTAATAGAGCTTCCTTTTTGTCTTAGTGCTCCTACTTTCATTTTCTCCTCCTGTTCCAATAATGTCACCACTTGGGTTAAATATTTCACTGTGGAAAATATCTTACATGCTAGAGGCAAGAGCTACTAACACAAAAGAGGGTAAATAAGCAAAGGTAAAAATGTGCATTTTTAAATGTAGAGCAGCAAGGCCTAAAATGTGAGAGTTGTGAATGTAATTATGAAAATGTCAACAAATATGCAGATGTTTTATAATGGCTCTTACTGAATGAACTTGTACCCCAGCTAACTTTTAGAGATGAACTATAAATTCAACTCCTTTTTCCTCCTGCTTGGGCTGCTCCATCCCACACATGCAGGTGTTACAGTATTTCTTTGAAACTAACTTTAGAGATGACCCTGGTTCATCTCCCTGGGACTATGTTAAGCCCACATAAACAGAATAGGGATGTGTTAGAAGCATTCATAATCATTCTGAGAGGCCTAGGACTCAGTCTGGAAATGAAGAATATGTCAAAGGTATGGAAAGCTTAATTGACGGCCTTAGAAAAAATCCCAGCAACAAGTAACCTGAAACATGGCACAGACTGTTAATTAGATGTCTAAATTTACCAATTTTGTCAGGAAAATTAGGACACTGGGAACAATATGTCCCTAAGCTGCTCACTAAACAACTGCTGTACTACTTATTTATATTTATCTGATGAAAAAGTACGTGCTGAAAGGAGCACAGGCGGAAATCTCTCCTCTCTCACTAGCCTGAAGCTCCCAGGCCTCTCTTCTCACACAGCCTCTGTGTCCTGATATTCCCTTGTCTGAACTGATCACTGTAGTATGTGGCCACAGGAAATATTAAGCTGTTAAAGAATTTTTATAGTGTGTGTACAGGAGACAGCCGTAGGGGACATCTAAGGCCTACTGTTCAGTGAAGACTACTTACAAATTCCTGTTTGTTTCATCAGGAACTGGGCTGGGCTCACAGCGATGAGAGAAAGAGGGAAGTTAGACTCTGACTTAGATTTCTATGACTTAAGTACACACATTTAAATATATATTTAAATATGTTTATACTGCAGAATGTGGCATATTTACATATGGGTATGGTTATGTGCATACTGAAATACATTTATAGCCAAGTAGGCAAACGTTTACATCCTACCTGCACGAGGACCCTGTGCCCTGGTCATGGAGATGCTTCCCACTGCACCTCCAGCCAGCAGGCAGCCCCCAGCCATAAGGAACACCATGGCTCACTTCCCATACCTCCTGGCCTAGGCATTTGTGAGGTTCAGGAGAGACTATCATCTCAGTGATCACTAATTGTATCTTAATTAGCAGTAACTCTTCAAATTTCTATGCCTACCATCCTTCCCTGTGCACCTGATACTAGGCAGGGCTTACTGTCGAGATAATAATGATGTTTTGAAAGATAGATGTTTTGCTTCTTTCTGGCACTTGGAAGTGATAACTTTCTAGATGTGTTCTCCCCAGAGCCTGCTTTGGGCTAGTTGGTTTGTTTTTAATTCAGAAGGGAGTTGAGAAAGGACAGGTTTGCTGGCTCTGTGTGCACAGCTGGGGTTTCAAGGTGCCTGTGTGTGCCCTGCTGATGGTTAGAGCCCATGGTGCTGCTCACCGGCCATAGCCCACCATGTGCTTGGCTGCAGCCCTGCTCTCCTCTGCTTGCAGATGCAAGAGCTGCTGTGCCAGCCCTGATTTCTGGAATGCTGAGACATGTATTGGTTGGAGCTGTGCAGAATGGCTTGGGAGATGTCAGGCAGGTGGTCGTTTGGATCCTTTGAAGGGAAGGCCAAGTACTTAATGCAAGCTTCAATAATAGGAAGAACTCCTAAGAGTTACTGGCTGCAGATCCAAGATGTAAAGGGGGAGATTCTGAGATTATAGGGATGAGAAGGATTTGGATGCAGATTTTTTGCAACTGTAGCAGTGAGAAAGCACAGTGGTATCTGAGGTAGCTGGGAGGAATGTGTTCCTAGGACAGCCATGGGAGAGACCCCTGGCAGTGTCTGGTGCTGATCCCTTCTATCCAACTGCAGCTGATTCTCTGCAGCTCTTGAGCAATCTACACCATCAATGAGTTGCTAATAGGAAAAAATACTAGCTAGGCTAGATTATGGAATATAGTCAAGTCCACCTGCTCTGCAGGCATTATCAAACAGAGCATTATGGACTCCTAGATTTGTAAAGGTACATTTCTGGCATTGATTAAAAGCAGACTGATGACATTTCTGCTATGAACACATTCTGCCTAGGAGAATGTGTTGAAAAAGAAAATTGGATAGCAGCCTTGCAACATATTTTTTCAATGTGGTGTTGTACCAGACGTGGTCTTGAATGACTGGAAATTTTTTTTAAGAGTTCAGATGAGAAGTTGTAAGGAGCTCTTGAAGTAAAAGTAGGTCGGATCAAAAAAGTTCTGACTAAATTTATTATATTCACTTTTTTTTTCAACTTCAGCGTGCCTGATTTTCTCGTTGAACAAAACAAGTTCTACTCTACCGTTAATGTCGGGTCAAAACAATCTCGTGTATTCTGATTTCAGTTCCACTCATTCCAATACTGACTGACTTTTGTCAGTACTGAGGGGAGGTGAGGGGTGTGGATAATGGTGGATCAGAATACAGGCAGCATAGCTGAAAATTGGTTAATCTCAGAGTGGCTATTAAGCTTGTTACCCCAACCTTAGCATTACCTCAAGACCTCCAGCCTTTGCCCAGAAGAAAAACTTGTGTGGGAAAGGCTCTTTGCAGCCTACTGCTTCCTTGGTAGCCCTTTGCTGCCACATTCAGACTGGAATGCTAGGCTGTGTCACTGCCTGAAGCCTGTGGGATATCCCATTCTCCTGGTGATCAGGAGGCTTGCTGACTGTGCTTGTGCACAACAGTACTGTTTATTTTTTTTTGTGTTTAATTTGTTCTAGATGAGGCAGAAACAGTAGAAAAGGCAGAGCTGTGAGGTTCCAGCCAGATAGAGAAGTTTCAACTGTCAGCTCTTGAGTTTTGTTTTTTTTTTGCTGTTTTGCTGATGAGGCTTCTTCCCAAGTACAAAAAGAATCTGTTGCCATAGGGTCCTGTGCATTTCAGTTCAGAAGCACCACTCTGTCCTTAATAATCGCTTTTGTAAGATACTGCAGGGAAAGGAAAAATTCCTGCTTTGGTGCAAAAACACATGAAGCAGTATGAGGATAGAACTGACAGGTTTTAGAGCTTTGGGGAGGCCACACTTTGGGCCCTTGGAAATCATGCTATGTAAGCAAAATTAAGAAGGGGTGGGAGGGGCGTGTTTTACACTACTGGCAAAAGCCAATTGAAAACATGCATTTTTCTAGTTTTTCAGGCTTTCACGAACTTTAGGGAGTTTCATAGAAATTGATACATTAATTTAATTTACATGGATGAAACTTTTGCTTTGTTAACAGAGTGGAAAGATCACACAGTATACATTATGGCAAATTCATGAGAGAAGCCAGATTAGTTCTTATTTAACAATAAGCTATCCTACTGAGTTCCTACTCTCCTTTTCTGTCTTAGTGTTTGATGACTTTACAGGAAATAAGAGGATAGCTTGTGCTCTTTTAATTAGTGCTGTTTTAAAGCACTTACCTTGTTACATAGTTCATCTTGTAAAACTTTAGAAAGCTTTGAAGCTCTTCCTAGTCATGATTGTATGCTTTCTGACTGTACTATCAATCTGCATCAGCTTCCTTCTCTCTCTCCTCTCCATCCTCTAAAATGTACACAAAAATATAAATAAAACATTAGGGGGAAATATTCTTCTCTGAACATCACTGAAGTCTGGACCTGACAGTTCTCCAAGTTCACTGTGTTTCATGGATGTTGTTTCTCAAGTACAAAATTGTTCCAGTCAGTCCCCAAGTGGAGGATGCAGCTGGTCTTAGTATGATGAGAAAGTATCAATGGAAAGCATTCCAGTGGGCAGCCATGCTCCCATCCTGAGTAGGGTTGAGCAAATGACCTCAGTTCGATGCCCACCGGCTTCCCTGGATGCTGTGCAGAGAGAGAGATGTGTTGCAGTGACATGGCTCAGACCTGGCAAAGGGGAGCTAAT
Source organism: Notiomystis cincta (assembly GCA_013398075.1). Lineage (NCBI taxonomy): Eukaryota > Metazoa > Chordata > Aves > Passeriformes > Notiomystidae > Notiomystis > Notiomystis cincta. The sequence continues at coordinate 92,853 of VZRX01020449.1, forward strand.
TTTAGGAATAGACTGTGGTTTGGATCTGAAAGGAGAACTCAAAGGATGGGGCTGCAGGCTGGCTATCGAAGGGCCCAGAGGCTCATGGTGAAGGCCAGTAACAAAAGGAGTTAAGGAGGACTGATGAGTCTTCATCTTGTGAATACAGATTGCTGTTATTTTTGGGTCCTGATTTGGGGTTGGGCATAAGGTTCAGAAAAGGAGGAACACCAGTTTCTTGGATAGGCTTATTATTGGGAGGGAAGGGGTCTAAGAGTTTACTTTATATCTGGAACATCAAGAGATATGATTTTTTAAAAGAAATTGATTTTTTAAAAGAAATAGGTTATCAATAACATAAGTGATCTGGCTAAGCTTAATCCTAAACTCAAGTTACTGTTTAACGATTGTAAGAGAGGCCTTTTCTGATTTAACTTGATCTTTCTTTTAGAAAAACTTTTCTATCTCTTGATAAAATTTTATTGTTTTCATATTTTCATAGTTTGCTCTCTGTTTTTGATATTTGGGAGAATAATGCATCTGAGAAATACCATCTTTTTTTGATAGAAAACATGGAGTTTTTCTGGTGTGAAAACTTCAATACCACAGGACAAACATGATGTTTGCTTTTGTTCTGAGCTGCTGTTCTGTAAAATAGTAAACACTACATCAGCTGGGGGAATTAAGAAGATGGGCTGGAATGAAATAGACCTTTCTCTTTTGGCCTTGCTTCAGGAAAATGAATATTCCTTAGGATAGGCTGTGATTGGAATCACAATGACATGGAAAGCTTATTTTGAGCTCCTGTCTCCTCAGCCATGCTCAAATTCAGGGAGCAGCTACCGGGAAGAGGAGGAGGAATGTCCCAGGTGGGGTGGTGTTCATGCCTCGGTTCATATTTGGCTTTCACTAGTTGTGCTAGCAAGACAAATTGGAATGCAGTGTCAAATAAATATGTTTCTAAAAAATGCTGGTAGCAAATATAAAATCAACTCACAGGTCAAGATATTTAGTGCACAGCGTTTTGTTTTTCAGACTCTCCATGCCACCTTCTGGATAAGTCTTGAGCAAGATAAGAGCATTTAGGCACCCTCATTTCTTTCCTTTTCCATTTGTTTCAAACAGCATTAGCCACATTACGTAAGATGAAATTCTCACTGTCCTCTGCATAACAGGCAAATACCCTATTTGGAACCAGTTTTCAACCAATCTGTTAAATACTAGTGATTTTTGTTAAAGATTTCCAATAGAAGCACTAGGGCATTAGGTGGCTTTTACAACTCTGCTTATTTAGAGAATATGCCAACTAATTGCTAAAGGAAGTATGTCTAACAGCACAAAAGGTGTAGTTGTTAATTCCAGCTATTGTGAGTGGACTTGGGGGTAATGCTTTTTCCACACGTACAACTATTTTTTTTCCTATAGTTATTGAAATTCAGGACCTTGGATTTGACCATGATTTCTGCTTTACATTCCTGTATCCTGTTGCTTCTTTTTTCCAAGAGTCAGCGGACTATATTTGGAGTGATGCTTGTCTTTTCAGTGGCAGCTGGAAAAGAGGCAGTGGTACAAATGAGACAGAAGGTGGCAGGAAGATGTATGACTGCAGGGAGAGGGGTAAAAGGATTTCATTTTCCCCACATGAGAAGAAAAACTGAAGCCAGACAACTGTGCTTTTTAGTTATAAGACCACAACAAAATAACATCGTCACAGCACTCTAAATCAGTAACACTACTTTGTCTAAAATTCTGTAGATCTTTAAAGCAGTTGTCTAGCTACACAACAATAAGACTACAAAGGCAACTCAACTATCATGGCAAAAAATTGTTTTTAATGTTGTAACTAATAAATCAAAATAGTGGTGTAGAGAGATCAAATGATGAGTGGTATATATAGTTGATAAATTAGGCACTCTTTTCACTCTATGCTATCATAGGAGACCAAGCAAACAGCAAAGAAATGGAAATGCAGATGCTTAAGTTGTTTTACAGTCAGGTCTCTAGTTTGTTTTACAGATTAAATACTTTCAGCTAAATGTAATTCATCAACTGTGAGCACTCGTGTCGTGCAATTTGTGTTCATATGGTTGTGGGGGTTTTTAATGCAGTAAATTTTGGGGCCCATTGCCAAAACATGTTTTTCAAGAAGTGCAGAGTGGCTTCTCCTCCCCTGTGCTGGTGAAGGTAGTTTTTAAACAATGATTTATCAAGTTAAGAAATAGAAACAGTACGTGTGATCAGTTGTAGTTAATGATGAATAAGTAGAATGGTTATGGTGCTGAATACTGATTGTGTTCAGTAATTCATGGGTAACTTGTAAACCAGAATTTTTCCCTACAAATTGTTTGGTGGACAACAGCTAATGTCTAATTCATTCCTGAGAAACTGATTGTATCAAGCACAGTTTGGAAACAAAAGAGACTTAGGTTCATTGATTGACTACACACCCTGGAGTAGTTTTTATCAACACCATTTAGTTTTCATTCATGCAGTATACTGGCAGCTCCTGTGGCAGAAATTTTGATGAAATGTGTGATAGACTTCATCTGTGTTCTTCAGCCTTCTATGCAGCTATGGGCTTTGAATTTACCTTTTTTTTTATCACCCTCATAATGAAGATCTTTTTTAGAGCAGCTTCTTTGAGCTAAGATGGTAACATGCAGAATTTTTAAGGTATCTGTTCTCATTTTGACCTCTTGGTAAAGTTAGCACCAGTGTTTTGGTATTGCAGATAGTTGAAGGAGTGAATATAACCTTAGGACGTGGAGCTGTGGCAGTAGTGAGAAAAGAAGTCAAAGCCTTTGTGTGGCAAACAAAGCATTGCTGTATCTGAAAAAGAAAGCAGAGATTTTTCCCTACACCATCACACAAAAATTAACTGTCTGGCAATATCAATAGCAATAAGAAATAATTACTTTTAAAATAGTGTATGAACATTTGTGTTTGGGAGTCAGTGTGTGAAAGGCAAGAAATAAACAAGGAAAAAGTTGGGGGAGTCTACGCTGTTGATGGTGTTCATGCAATTTCAAGGTACATGGTTGAAATAGCCAGCAAAGTTTTAAACACTATTCTAGCAATTATCTCTGACTTTGTTCAGAAAAACGTATTTCTTTATCTGATTGCACCAGAATTTGTACTTCTAAGATTCAAGAAACAGAAGTGATTGCCAGGTTTTCATTGAAACCTTCCAAAGAAGTTTTCTGGCTCACAGCTCGTGACCAATGCTATTGCAAACAGATATGACAGAGCTGTGTAATTCATATAATTGACTAAAACACTCAGTCACTTCGTTCTGAGTGGTACCAAGGAAAAGTTTTTAGTACATTCAGTTTAGCTTATCAGCCTGATGAGAGACCCTGTTGTTTAGTGATTGGATGAAACCTTCATCATCCTGAACCATTGTCCTTCAGCTGCCAGAGCCACATTTGGGAGTATGTTAGAGTCCTTTGCTTTTTCCTGTTTTGGTTAGTCACTCTCTCTCGGCGTGAAAATAGCAGTGGAGTCCTGGAGGGTTAGCAGTCTGGCTGGCTGGTTTTTACACGTGCCATGTAGGATTAATCTTGCTGAAAATAACCAGTAACCAAAAGCCACAATTTATGAGAACTGAAGATATTTTCTTAATGCTTAAACTCAGCTGTAACTAATAAATTTGATTTCTAATAACTATTTTCAAAATCCACCAAAACCTGGTGGCAGAAGAGATTGGCAAATGCAGGCTGAAGCTCACCTTCCCTGAACATCTCCATTTCCTAGGTCCTGCTCCTGACATTTTGCTTTGTGTCAGGTTTGCTGTACCGAGGAGAATAGGGAAGAGCTTCCTCTTGAGAGTTGTGGCGGAGGTTTTTGCTTAATTAACTGGCAGAGGGTATGTCTGAGAGTGACAGACAGTGCCTCCTTCAGTCCCCGAGTGGTGTTAATTTCCTGCAAAATACAGGGGAACATATTCCCATCAGTATGTCCACACAACTCTTAGTGATGCTAATGAGAGCTGGGTGCTCGTGTCAGAGGGGAAATTGCTATCTGTGTGCCAGGACTGCATCCCAAATCACTGAACAGTACAATTGCATGTCTCACTGCTTCTTTGTTACGGATCGTGTCTTTCAGCAGCTTCATTGTTTTTTTCTTCTATAGCTGCAGCTATCCCAAGCCAAATTTTCCTAAGAAAAACACAGAATAATCTAGTATCAGCTTTGTCAGTATGCCACATTAAGTGCTGGATTTCTGGGGATTTCTGTGAAAATAGCAGAGGGGAATTTTGGCAGGTCAGACAGGTTCTTCTAGACTTGCTCAAAACAAATGGTGAATTTGTTTCATGCAGATAGCTGTTTGCTTGAAAGCTTCCTTTAGTACAATATGAAAGTGCTTCAGCCCCCTAATCCATCACTGGAAGTCTCTCCTACCATCCAAGATACTTAAAGGAATCACATTTACAGTTCTAATTGATAGCCACTGTTTTGACAGGCAAACAGATTTCTCCTCCCAGTGGCTTCATGCAGTTGGCCTCCAGCAGACCTTACCATTAGCACAATTCTACTGAAAAGAATATACAAGCTAATAATAAATCTGTGGGGAAGGATATTAACCACAAACTACTATGTCTAATTAGTAATGTACAATAGCCAAGGCCAGGGAGGGAAGGTATTATTTATCAGAAAAACTGATTTTGACAGTTTAAAAATGCAAAAACATCTATTATTTGTTATGCCAAAACACATCATTCAAAACACAGTATATACATAACTCCTCTCTTACTTCAGCATTATTTTGAGCGTTACTGCTTTGTAAAACTGCCAGCTATAGTAAAGGCACAGAGGAGGAATTTGTGTTGCTTTTGCTTTAGAAGTCCATTATGAAACGTAAAAGCAAGTCATCAAGTAGGTTTTTTCTTTGCCTTTACAACCTCCCTTGCCTATTCAAGAGCCATCTCTCTCCCTCGTATATCTCCCTTCGAAAGCATCTCTTTACTGTGAATTCTCTTAGTTCAGAGTTTCTCAAGTACTCTGAGCCTGAGCTCAAATAAGGCTAATGCATCCTGCTGAGAGAGAGTGGTAGCCCAGCCACTGGAGAGATCTCTGCATGTTTTCGCTGCATATTGCTGCTCAGTGTCTCAGAAGCAGGAGTGCTGGTGCCCAAGACACATTCCTTTTGTGAGTCTCCAGCAGAAATCCCCAGGAAGAGGTATTTCTGTAGCAGTGCAGCAGTAGAGCATATGAAAGGAGTGTGGAGCAAGGAGGAGGGAGAGCAAGTGTGTTGGGGAGAAGAAAGAAATGAATGAGGAGAGAACTTAGAGGAGATGGGGGGAAATAGTCAAGGGGAAAAAGCATCACAGCAAACTGGCTGGAAAGTGAGGCAGGTAGATACACAGTGGTAATGGAATCATAGCTCTGGTAATGGAATCATAGCTCTGAGCTGATCAGTAGAGAAAGAGAATAGGACTGTTTAAACTGGGTATGTAATTTTGACCCTTCATGAGTTAGTTCCTTCATATTGGAAGGGATATGTTGATATATGCTCAACATCAACTACTCGTTAGAGTCACCACATTCCACAGAACGGAGCATTCATGAAGACTGACATGTTGTCTCAGTTGAAACAGGGAGAGGAGTCCTCCGTATTCCTGCTATTTTTCAAGGGTGTTTTTCCTTGGAGATCTTGTTGGAACCTGCAGCGTGCTGGTTTGCTTCATGAAAGTCAGATAAGCCCCAACAAATCCTCACTGTGACATGTAAGGGGAGGAAGGCACGTGATTTGGTTGAGAAGGTGAGCCCTGCAGTGGTGAGATGATTAGCAAGTCTGACACCTCGAAATATCATGGCTCTGAGTGCAAATGTAGCAGGGTTTCAGTTTTGTTTTGCAAATGTCGTATATTTAATTTGCCTCATGAGTTTTGTATCTGCAGTTCTGATAATGTCACAGTTCTATGTTGTTTTTCCATAGCCAAGAGGGCTGAGCAAAAAGTTTTGTAGTTCAAGTGGAGATTCTCATAAAGTGCATGAGTAGCTAAAATGCTAAGAAAAGCACTGAATACCATGAGTTATGAGTATGAGAAAAATGAAAAGTTCTTCCTCTGATAAACATGCATAATACATATACATATATATGTAGTTAATACTTTAGTGAATTCTGGGGTCATGTGGCTGGTAATAGGGGAAAGAGACACTCAACATAAAAGAAAACCTGAAACAAAATAAAAAATTCAGCAGTCTGTTTTTGTCAAGTTTGGCACCCAAAGAGCTACTCTTTAACTCCCTTCAGTTGGTCTTTTCCCTGTCCTGCCTTCAAGTGGCTCTGAGTTACCTGCTGCTGGGATAGAGGTGTGCTGGCTCTCACTTGACTGCAGGAAAACCACAAAGTCAGCAAGTAGTTCTGGAGGGGCAGCTGACAACAGCCAGTCTGTGGCTCCTACTTTGCCTTACTGACTGCACCTTAGAGGAACAGGTTCAGTCAGAAACTGCATTTAGTTTTTGCTGCAGGACAGAGAATAACAAATTTCCAGAAAAATTAATAGCAAGCCTGACTGCCTGCTTCTTTTCCCTTTCCCCTTTCCCTTTCCTGGGACTATGAAATGGAGGTCAGGAAAGCAAAGTCAAGGGCTGGTTCTTTCCTGTTGCTTTGAATATGGAGTTACCATGCCCAAGACATGGATGGGATTATCATGTTCCCCTGAGGTTGGCAGGTTGCCATTTTCAGACTCCTTACAGGGAAGGTACAGCACTGTTTCTCTGCACGGTTTGGAGCAGAATTAGTATTCACTTCAGAAGAAATTACATGCTTGTAAGGGGAAACCAAGAGGGGAAAATAACTGCTGTTCTATGGAAGCAGGGACAAATAAGAATATGTGGGAATCGTTTCTTACTTTGGTGGAGAGTAATTCCATAGTCTGGTGGACAAACAGGCAGTGCTTGTTGCATTGGACAGACCATAAATTGATTTTTTTCCTCCTACTGATCAAGCTGTAAATCACAGCTGTCCTTGTTTACTGCAGATTTTTCTTTTGTGGTATGTGTAACATGGGATGCAGAATTCTTGTCCTGGTGACCAAAAAGACTAGCAGTGTGGTCACTGGATGATTAAAACATCATTTCATGGAAACAGGTACATAGCTGCCATGGAACATTATGATTTTCCTGGTCAGATAATAGGAGTAGTGACCCCTTTTCATAAATGCTACCTCCACTACTCAGACTACCTCAGCATGTTTTCTAAAAATAAGTTCCTAGAAGTATAAAGGAACTTCACATCTGCCTTCTGTTGTCTATGTTTACATAGTAATTGATGAGAGTTATTCCATTCCATTGGTTCAGTAGATGGACTTTGTGGGTTTACACTCACTCCTTGGTTTTGTCTTTGGTCATTTTATTAGTGCAGAAGTAAGATTTTGCATATGGTACAGATGAACAGGAATGCTGTACTGGTAAGGATTTCCAAATACCTAATTATCAGAATGAGTGACAGTAAGTGACCTTTGTCTTTCTAAGAGCAAGTTCTGTGTTTAAAAAATAAGATAATGGAGGACTCAAAGGCTTGGGGAAGATGGGTGAGAAGATTTTGAAGTGAAGGCTATTTAAATAGCCTCCATTCTCTAATTTCTAGGCACAAGATCAGCCTCCTGCATGTCACATGGGAAGCAGCCTCCAGTCTTCTATCTGGTACTGAAACACAGATAATATCTGAGGTGATGATACCAGCAATGAAGATTTTCCTTTATTGCTGTCCACGTGGCTGATACTCTCAGAGTAAACTTCAAACTTCACTGTGTAATTTAGGGCTTCTGTTTGACATTTCGTTTCTGTGTGTGACCCTCTCCACTGAAGATTATAGATTATTTACCTGTGAGGTGTTAGAGCAGGCAGCTTCTCAGATCCAGTGCTGGGAATTCTTTCAGTAGCCCTTAAATCTGTGAACAATGTGACAATCCAAGCATTAATACAAATGTGATTAAGTATCTTTTCGCAGCTTTGTTTGCTTTGTTCTACTGATGCCTACAAGTTACATAATGAGTAGCATGTACAGGGTCTGCTTTAAAGGCAGTTTCACATTGTAGCAGAATTCATGGCAAATTTATTTTCCTTTTAGCAAAACTTCAGTGAGGAAAAAAATTGCACTGTTGATTTATTTTGAATGAACTCGCAGAAGGCTTACTAAGTGTGCCATGTGGAAAGCTCCTTGAAGTGCTGAGGGTTAATACTCTCTGCTCTTAATTTCAAATTCCAGATAAATATGGATTCAGCTTTGATCTTATCTGGACTAATTCTTTGTCACTGTACTAATTAATTCAGCATGCTGCAGAAAAGATGCTAATTTGGCCATCAAAGAAATAAACGGGTGGGGGAAGGTTGTGTTTAATCAGTCTTTTTAAAAGATAAGTTTTACTCCCATTAGACTAGTTCTAGAAGTCTGATACAGTAAATAAAAAATAAATTAAAAAATACAAAAATGGCACTTTTTTGCTTAATTTTGATGTAACAGGAGCATAATAAGGTGGACTTTTTTATATTTGCAACTTCTGTATAACTTCTCTTTTCCTGCTGATAATAATTATTTTAACTCTCATCCCAGCATTAGAGTAATGGGGATTATCTTCCAAAATAACTTGAAGATGGCTAAATATGAGGATACTCACATTCATGAAGTTTAGCTGTATTTGTGAAATAAAAATAATAATATTAGAATAGCATACTTGGACAATTTGTTGCATGCCTCCTCTGATGTAATAAATCTGAGGTTCAGTCATTTTTCCCTTTTCAGGGGAGCTGGTTTTGGTTGCCTAAGCTGCACTGTTTGCCATGAAAAGCTGTTGCTTTTGCTGCCCTGGGAGTGAGCCCCAGCAAGGGGAGAACAGGGAGGCAGCAGCCCAGCTACAGAAGTCTTTCCTGCAAGCAAACCTCACCAAACCTAACCAAAAGTGCTTTTTTTTCCCTCTTTATTTCCAGATCTCTTTCCAGTTTACCCAAGAGTATTGGTGTTGAGCACAGCACTGCTCCAGACTTGGAAGCAGTCTCCACCCAGGAGCAGGGAGCAAAAGGGGCTGAAATAGCTCTCTCCTGTGTTCATCATCATATTAGTGCTTTCCTCTCACCCTGCCAAAGCAGGGAGAGTGTGTCAAAACCTGCTCCCAGGCAAGGCTTTGTCATGAGGAGGTTTTGCTGTAATGTGTGCTGTATCCTGGGAGGGGCATCTTGATGCTGGAGCTGAATCCTCCACAGAGGGAGTGGGATCCACGCTCTGGAAGCAAGGGGCTGGCAGAGGGACCAGGAAAAGCGATGCTTAACTCCTCCTGGCTCACAGCCCCCCAGCACAGAGCTGCCCTTTCACCATGTATTTAACTTNAAAAATAAATTCAAAAATACAAAAATGGCACTTGTTTGCTTAATTTTGATGTAACAGGAGCATAATAAGGTGGACTTTTTTATATTTGCAACTTCTGTATAACTTCTCTTTTCCTGCTGATAATAATTATTTTAACTCTCATCCCAGCATTAGAGTAATGGGGATTATCTTCCAAAATAACTTGAAGATGGCTAAATATGAGGATACTCACATTCATGAAGTTTAGCTGTATTTGTGAAATAAAAATAATAATATTAGAATAGCATACTTGGACAATTTGTTGCATGCCTCCTCTGATGTAATAAATCTGAGGTTCAGTCATTTTTCCCTTTTCAGGGGAGCTGGTTTTGGTTGCCTAAGCTGCACTGTTTGCCATGAAAAGCTGTTGCTTTTGCTGCCCTGGGAGTGAGCCCCAGCAAGGGGAGAACAGGGAGGCAGCAGCCCAGCTACAGAAGTCTTTCCTGCAAGCAAACCTCACCAAACCTAACCAAAAGTGCTTTTTTTTCCCTCTTTATTTCCAGATCTCTTTCCAGTTTACCCAAGAGTATTGGTGTTGAGCACAGCACTGCTCCAGACTTGGAAGCAGTCTCCACCCAGGAGCAGGGAGCAAAAGGGGCTGAAATAGCTCTCTCCTGTGTTCATCATCATATTAGTGCTTTCCTCTCACCCTGCCAAAGCAGGGAGAGTGTGTCAAAACCTGCTCCCAGGCAAGGCTTTGTCATGAGGAGGTTTTGCTGTAATGTGTGCTGTATCCTGGGAGGGGCATCTTGATGCTGGAGCTGAATCCTCCACAGAGGGAGTGGGATCCACGCTCTGGAAGCAAGGGGCTGGCAGAGGGACCAGGAAAAGCGATGCTTAACTCCTCCTGGCTCACAGCCCCCCAGCACAGAGCTGCCCTTTCACCATGTATTTAACTTGTGCATGGAGGCACTTCCATCTTCTGGGATACTGATGAAGATTTGAACACTGTTGCCCAGCCCTTGCTGTGGAGGCTCCATTCTCAAATTGTCAAACATGTTTTACCAAAACATGTTCTTGTCTTTCTGTAGTTTGTTTTAGCTGTTGCAAAGCTCTTGATCCCACTGGTGTAATACTCAATGGCACACTTCTGCCCAGTAAGTAAACATTTAGTAACAAACCTTTTAGGTATTTAGAGAGCCACTAAAAATGTGAAAGATGTATTTCATTAATGCTGCTATTAACATAAATGTAAAATGAGCCTGGTCTGTAATCACCAGCAAGTCTGACTCACTAAGGATCTTTACAGCAATGTTTAATACTCTGTAAAAGTGTATGTATGAAAGCAATTAATCAAAGCACGGCACTGCTTCTAGAGTATTTCTTCTATCGTAAAAGCTGAGTGATAAAATAACTTAAAACACACGGCAGTAGTGGCAGTTAATAAGCTTTTTATAGTCCCTGTGTGGACCTGAAAATCATACCTTATTAGTATCTTTATCTTTCTTTCTCACTTATTCATTCTTACTCACATTTAAATTTAATTTTAAGAGTTATTTCCAGCCTTTCATAAGGGACCTGCTTTAATAATCTCAGCATTTTTCCCCGTTTTGCTGTGAAATGACTAAGAGTCAGAGCTTTTGTTATATGTACTTTACAAATCACTCTGGTTTTTTACAGATCGTTTCTGGAAGATGTCAAGATTTTCTGAGAGTGTTAGGCTTTGTATCTTGCTTGACTGTGTCATAGGCTCTCTTGAATTATTTTCCCACAGATGTTTGTACTCTCATTATGTACCTTGTTAGCTGCCTTGGAACCTCCTGATCTTGGGCAACTGAATTAGCTAAGAAATCCAAATTGCTGAATTTAGTCAGCAAACTGCTTTAAGGTTCCACCCACCAGATGTTTCTGCTGCTTAGAAGTCTGGGACTTCATAGACCTGCCTGCTTTTTAATCCTTGAAGCAAATATCAACACATTTGAGATCTGGAANAAGAGCAGAGTGTAAGGGCAAAATCACCTCCCTCAACCTGCTGGCCACACCGCCTTTAATGCAGCACAACAATAAAATTTGTTTTCATCAAGACCAACTCATTATTCCCAGTTTATAATTACACTGAAACTTGCCAAATTTATGTATGGCAAGAGCAGCTCTACCAGCAAACAGCACTGTTTTTGCTAAGGTTTGTCATGTTGGCAGTTATTGTAATCAAAATTGTCACTTTATTTTATTTAAAATGTATTTCCCAAGGAAGCAAGAAATATTATCTAGACTTGAAAGAGATGCATGTTAAAGACTTTTTTTTTACATTTCTCTCGAGTATGCAACATATCCAGCTTCAACTCCCTGCAGCAATACAAAATGCCCAAGAATAATGTTTTCAAAATCAATAAATGCTACAGTCGAATATGAAACTCCACAAACCTATAATTGAAACTGTGAGAGAAAGGCAGGCAGCCTGAATATAAACAAAGTACCAGAGCTGGATTATGACCAAGATGCAAGTGCTAATATGGCCTCTTGAGAAAACTGCCATGAGACTTTCCCAGCATGAGCAAGTGTCAGAAAGTAGGGATGTTTCAGGAGCAGCCTGCTGGTGCTCATACCCAGGTGATTTCTTGTTTGGCTGCCCGGCATCTCTGTAGAGAGTAATACATGCTGAGTTTCATTTGGCTTTTCTTTTTCACCTGGGTCATTTCATACCTATGCACCCACCTTACTTGGTTTCTCCTCACTCTGTATGTACAACCTCTGTCTCTCTCTCGTGTTTCCTGACTGCTGCTTTCACTGCCACCATTCACCTTCTGATGGGATGTGACTCCAGTCTCGTGGAACTGCTGGAACTCACAGAGTAGCAATGGAATCAGTGTGCTGCTCTATACTCAGAAAAAGGAAAAGCGTGGAAAGTATATACTGTATTTCTGGAAGTGCTGGGATGAACAGGGACCATGAAAAGAGAGCTGAAGATTGTTTGTAGACAAGGTGTATGTATATTTTGAGCAAAGGATCTCTCAAAGAATGCAAGACACCATCTATCTCTATTATGACACATAGGAAAAAAGAGAAAACCATGCACTGATTGGACTTTTTCTGCTCCCTAGCAGAGTCCATGACAGAGCCACAAGGAACATCTCATGTTACTACCTGTAGTATTTGCCCTTTTTTTAGTACCACATCTACGGGTCTGTCTCTCACATGTATCATTCCCTTTCTAACCAAGTTCTTATTGTCTGGAAAACTTGCTGCAGAGTTCCCAGTAACTTCATTTGACCACAAGCTCAGAATTATTAATCAAACTCACCAAAAAAATGGATCATTATCTTTTGAGCCTGACTATTTGCAAAATTTCTGATTTTGTCAGTGGAGAAACATAAAGTCAATGATTTACAGCTTAAGTATAGGCACAGTGGTTCAGATGTTCCACTTGAGGCAATTTGGGCTGACATGAAAAATAAAAAGGGTAAAAGAAAGATCACTGAGGCAATGCTGCAGACTTTCACGGAAGAGTTTGCAGTTTTGATTCAGAGTAATTAGGTTGCAATATAGTATTTAATCAAGAAGTAGTTGCTTTTCTTTACATTGTTGTCATGCATGTAAGGACACATTAATTTGCAGGGGAAGACACAGGTTGATCATTTACTTGTGGAACTGAGAATTACAAATTGGTGAAGGGGAGGGGAGGTTTTTTAACTTTTTGGTCCATAATTCATGAGCATATTTGACCCCAATGTTCTGTCTAACTCCACCAGAAATTAGCTGTATCTCCCCAGTTCAGCCACCTTTTACAGGCTGCGTAAAGCAGACTTGTTATGCATATTTGTACAGTGTATAACACAACAGTGCAAGCCCCAAACCCACTGGGGCCTCTGGAGGACTTTCACAGCATAAATATTACATGATTGTATATTACTAGGAGGAAAGAAAACCCCAGAAGTTTAAAAAAGAACTCTTATGAACTGTCTAGGGTTGTACTCTTGGAACAAAGCAAGATTTTATTCTTTCTGATTGCATCCTCATTTAAGCAAAGAAGGAATCTAAAATTAGGGCATCATGAACGAGAGACAGTAGTTACTGGTAAGAGCAGAACACTGGCCCAGTCTGGGTGCTGACACCACAGCCACTGCAGATGACTTTCAAAGAGCTGTCATGTGGCAAGAGGAACCTTCAGCCACTTCAAAATGTGCCATATTAATATTCCAGCTCTGCAATGCCCTGCATTTCAGATTCGATGGGGCTTTTCAGCCAAGTTTGAAGCAATAGCTTTCAAAAGTACAGAGTCCAAATCAATATGTAACCAGTCCTTCCTCTTGCATATGGCCCAGGTAATACTGATAACTTATCTTGCAATATGGGAAATTTATGAGTCACTAAGATAAAAACTCAGTGTTTTGATTACGTAAAATTTCTGTGCTTTATGATAGATAAGTACTGTTTTTTCTTCTGTAATTATTTCCTCATGACTCCTTCCTTGATATCTTTAACAGATTTGGAAAGAAGAAAGAAGATAAAAGTGGGAAGGCAGATCAGAAGGGGACTCCAAAGCAAGGCATGCTTAAAGAGGAGGAACTGGAGAAAATGAAAGATGAACGTGAAAGGTGAGTAAATGGCAACAGCATCTTTGTTCATCAAGTGGAAAACTTCAGAGCAAGGGGTTTCCTGAAGGAAGAGCCAGCCAGCCTGTCCCAGACAATGCCCAATGCAGTCAGGTCCAGATAACTCACAGCCTTAGGTCAGTCCTGGCCAAGTCAGAGCTGCTCTGTGACAGGAACTTGTTCTCCTGCAGTTTCTGTGCACTTCACTGTAGCATTCAAAACCCAGCTTCTGCTTTAGCAGGTGAAGACCAGTTCCTTCAAAATCTGTTGCACTTCTGCCCATTCCCAAGGCCAGCTGATTCAGTAATTTTCTCCTCACTTCTGTACAGCAAGAACCTCCTCCCTTCTCTCCTGACAGCTTCTGCCATTGTATTCCAGCACTTCAGACCTCTTTGGCTTCAGCTGGCTGTGCCATCAAGTTTTTGTATTTTGGTATGTTCTTTTCTGCACAGTGTTTGCTGGTAAGCCACATGTTGCAGAAATACATATGGAACAAATGTTGAATATGCCAAGGGATATTTGGAAAAAAGCAGGTTCAGATGGTTAAAATCAGTCTGCAGAGGCAGGAGTCTGCCAGCAGTAAAGTGGGCAAGAGGGGGAAGGCAAGAAGCTGGGTGTGTGCCAGCTAGGAGCAGTTGTATTTCTGAGGTAAGACCCTGGGAGTCTGTCCTGTTCATAAAATACCCTTTCCTATGGCCAGTCTTAGCAAATTCCTTATCTTTACAGATGAAGAGAATTTAGTTTTCTGCTTTCCCCCATGTCTACCCTTCAGAAACCAGAAACAGTTTGTCATTGTCAACAAGGTTCAGAAAACTCCGGTTTCCCTTTCACCAACTCATCCACAATACTTCATATGTTGAAAAAGGTCTTTGTTTCCCTCTGATGGCTGCTATCAGAAAAGTTAAAGAGCCCATAGTTTCTGGCTCTCAAGAAGTATCTGCAGTTGCTGGAAGACTTTGTGAGTTGTAGTAGTGCATTTTGTTAGTGCAAGCAGAAAACTTTCAGAGGTCTCTTTCCTTCACTGGAGCATCCTGCTCCTGGGAGAGGGAATGGAAGCAGACACGGTTCCTTTTGAGCAGACAGAGTGTTTCCACACAGGTCAACCTTTGTGGTACTGGTCAGTGCCCAGGGAAAAGACATCCTGCTTTCATTTGAGTCACGCAGTGTTTGGTCAGCCCTGTAAGTGGGAGCTAATGGGTTTGATTGAGGAACAATTCAATCCAAACCCTTGAAGTCTGCTGCTAATTTTTACTATTCGAAAAGCTAGCAAGGTATCTAGTTACTGCAGTGCTGCTACTGGATATGCTTAGCCAGTGCTTAAGTATTTAGTTCATCTAAGTTAAGTAGTGTCAGGAGAAACTTTGTACCATTTGTTTTAAAATTTCTGTGCCGCGTCCTTGATTTTGCCAGATTGATGAGTGCCTTTATATTAAACTGCTGACTCCCAATTTGGATACTGGCAATTTGAGAGGTATGTGTCCTTCATTTTAAAGAAGCCAGTGTCTTTTATTAGGATCCTGGCAAGCTAAGAAGCATGTATCCCATCTGTTAAAGGGCCAGTGTCATTTACTAAAATGTTGGCAGGCTGGAAGGAATGAACCCTTCTGTCTAGAGGTCTAACGTTCCAATTGGACACGAGATAATTGTTCTTAATATTTCTCTAGCGTTGTGTGGGTTTTTTTAAATTACAATCACTGATTGACAGTAACTTGGTACGGCTGCATTAGAAACTGGCAGCTCAATGTCTTCATCATTCTGGTTTCTCTAGTAATGATTTCAGTTTTGACCTGGAAGAGTTTGTGACTGAAATGGAGAACAGCAGGTGTGTTGAGAAGTGGATGAACCCAGATGATATTTTTAACTCACTTATTTGATTCTTCTTCTGTAAGGCACTAGAATAGGAATATCACACTTTTGTATCAGGTAGTATATCATATATCTTTGAAGGATTCAAATTTAAAAAAAAAAAAAAGCAAACAAAACCACACCAAAATAAAAACAACTCCCCCCCAAAAAAACCAACCAACCAAACAAACCCCCCACAAAAATAGTGAAGAAATTTTCCCGGTGTTATTTTCAAAGGAATGCAACAGATGCTGTAAAAACAAGCAATTTGCTTCAACTTTCTAAATGAAGTAAGAGCATGGCTGTGTGTTTGCCCACATAAGACTACCTAAAGGCTGACTACTGAACCCTCCTTGAGTTGATCATAAATTGAAGAGGCTTTATTTTCATTAGAGGAAAATTACATTAAGAAGCTACTTCTCCTGTGTGGGCAAAAACTGTTTGGGAAATTGATTAGAATTACTGAGGAAACATTACCTGACTTGAAGGTAGATCAGTTCTTTTGCTTAGTTGTTGACTGTTCACCTAATGATGATGCTCAGTAAGACAGTAAAGACAAGTTTTATAGCTCTGTCTCAAGATTTAGTAATTCTGTAATGTAATTCAAGTCCAAGATTCTAATGCATGTATTGGCAAAGAAAACCTTGTGGCACATTCACACCATAGATCATCTGCTCCTATGACTTAACTAGGTGCAATCCTGCCTACTTGGTCTTGTATTTATAAAAACTGAGGCTTCGTAGAATGCATTTGTGTTTTCAGATCTGTTCTCGTTGAGTGAAATGAGCGTATGTTAAAACTACCAGGGATGTAATAGTAGAGCAGACTACAGAAATGTAGCAAGTTTGGTCCCCTGATACCTGTGATCAAATCCTATATTTAACAGCTTGAACAAACTAAAATTGCTTTTCTAACATTTAGCCTTTCTAGAATAACTGAAATGCACACCTAATTTTACTTTTCCAATATTAGCTGTATAACTAATTCTTGTTCAGATCCTCAATTCAATTACTACAATCCTAAAGTCAGACTTTTTGCCTAAACAGTTTTCTTAAATGCTGGCTGCCTGCCATACTAACTGATACTATGATTTTTCATCTGATGGTTTTTTTTCTTCAGAGGCCATGTTGTCTATTTTGGACACTAGTAGAAGAGGTTGGAGGAGTTGATTTTTGGGCTGGGTATGATAGGATTAATGATCAAGTGCTTTTCAGCATCTTAGCAGCTGTGGAACTCGCCTGGTTTTGGATATTGGTTTTGCATGCAATATATGCTTGGCAGCTCTCCAAAAAGCAGAATACTGTTCCAAGATCTCAGCTGAGAAATGTTTTTCAGTAGGAAGTGCGTTTTCAGTTTACAGGACTAGGCTGTCTCTCATAGTTTTGCAGAGTTTTTTGATTGGTATTGGATAGGCACAACAATATTTCACAAAATCCCAGGAATAGGCTTTCTGTAAAGACTGCAGCCTTCCTCCAGAAATTCTGAAAAGCTTTCGATGTGCATAAATGTCAGATGTGTTCACTGCACAATTATGGGCTGGCTGTGCCGTACAAACTCAGTGACTCTGGCTGTGACAGGAAACATCAGCTCTTACGTAGGTGTGCTGCATGAGTGTAAGCCCATCATGCTTGGAACAGGTTGGATTTCCTGCTTGCACAGAGAAGGAATTGAACAGTGCATGTGCAACAAGTCTGGCACATCCAGAATGTGTTAGAGCTGGTAGGCGTATGCAGACAGAGTAGTCAGTGCTCACTCTGTAGTGCAGATGATTCCCAAAAGGATGGGATTTGCTTGCACATTGGTCCTCAGCATAAATTTTCCTGACAACTTTTTATGGGCTGCCAAGTTTCAGATTTTGAACCTCAGAAAGTGAAAATAAATTTAGTGTTTTGCTAGCCTAGTAATTTCTATTTCCATTCCACATTGTCCCAGTCTCAGTTTTCAGTACAACTCTCGGTGCTGCCTTGTAGCTGCATTTCTCTGAAGCAGCTCCACATCCTGCACTGAAATGCTGACATCATTATTTTCTTTTACTGCTTGTATTCCCTAGCAGTCCCCACCAAGATCAAGGTCTCATTGTGTTCATTGCTGTTATGGAAGCTTGGGCCTGACCCCAAGCTCTTACAGTTGAGGTGGAAGAGAGAAAAACTGACAGGGAAAAAAAGTGTCCTCTGGGTGGGAATGTGACATGCAGGCAGTGCAGCTGCTTGTCCAGGTTCCTAAAAAGTCCCTGTCAGGCTAAGAATTCATTCCAGACCTCAGCCCCAGGCTTCCTTTCTTTTCAAAGCCAGTACTTCATTACACGACTACTACTTCTGTAAGCTTCAAGTAGTGAACAGGAACTTTGGATGTTAGGAATTCCTTCTTTAGTAATAGCCTTATCTGTGTCCAATTCAGTATGAATTCAGCACCTCCTTCAAATTATTTTTTTCTTCTCCCCATACCTCCTTTAGTTTTCATTGTTCCAAGGTGATGCAATGTCAGTGAAACTTGAGTGGAAAAAGAGAGGAATTCATGATAGTTCAGGAGTATTGACTTAACTGGTGGTACAGTTTTTTGAGGTGGTGGTTTGTCCTTCCTGACACTAGTCACATGCTTCATTGGACTGAGGCCCTATTTTAAATAAACTCATCGTTTTGTTCATGCTTCAAAGAGTTTGGCTGTAAGAAAGCATGTGTTCCAAAGGTCGAGAATCTTCCCATAAAAGGAAGAAACAAATGCTATATCTGTGGGTTATTTTGATCAAGCTGACTCAAATCTGTATTTTTAGTGTGTTCAGTGTAAATTACTCAGAATGTATCATTTTAACGACAAGATGTTTGCTACATTATTAAATATGGGAAGAGGCCTTGTCTTTTCCTTCCCTCAAAAAAGATTTTTCTTCATTCCTTCCTCCATTTCTTTCCCACTCATTTGGGGTTCTTTTCATTTTCTAACATTTGAAAGTCATTGTAAAATGGACTGGATAAACATATTAGATGCATGAATTTTACAGATCATAATTTGTTTGCCTTTTAAATGCAAATAAAGTGACTATAAATTGAAAGAAAAATATTTTTTCCTGTTTGTTTAGTATTATTTTACTGGGATTTTCCTGCTGAGACCTAAGTCTCTCTTCCAACAGAATTGAACACTTATTTGACACTAGAATAAAATTTACAAAATTAAGCACCTTGTTGAAAATGGGAGGATTTTTTAAAGTAGCATAAGAGTTAATTAATAAGGAGGTACTCCATGTGAAAAATAATCCTCTGCACATTTTCGTGGGAGTAGTTTTGTTAAAACAGTCTTGGTTTTGTAGCCCTCATTGGAATTAATTGAGGAAAAGTTTTTAATAGTATTAAGGTTTGAGTAGGGTATTAGAGAAGCAGAAGGAATATCTGGCCCCTGCTTTCTCAATGTCTGAACTGAATGCTTAAGTTATACCATATCTCAAATTTGGGTAAAAGTAAATGGTTTCAGTTTTTATATTAAAGACTGAATTTCCTTTACTCTTCAGAAACCTTCTAGCAACTGAAGAGCATTTCTCTCTTGTCTTATAAGCCCTGATGTTTGTTGCCTGTTCCCATAGTTAAAAAATCAATACATATGTTTTTGATACTTGGCAAACAGAGGTTTAATTTTGCAGCTGCAAGATCCCTGCATGAAGGGATGCATCTTACAGCAATAAAAACATTTAGAGTCCACTTAGAGAGGAGAGAGTACTTGGGAGGGAAACTTCATTCCCTTTCTGTCAGCATTTGTTTCATTATATGTAATTACAAACAATTTGTGTGTTACTGGAAACCAAAATGAAAATGAGAATAAAAGGATACATGGCAATATGGTAGAAAAGGCAAATTGCTTTGAATCAAAAGTTGTATTTCAGACTGTTGCAAAAATCAAATTATGATTTTTTTAAATGCATGGTGCATCTTAGAGCACGTTCATACATGTGCACATTGTTGCCGACCCCATGTAGCTTTTGTTCTTGTGTATTCCACCTGCCAAGTCTCAAAGCATTATTAGGACTGTTTAGAGTTCATGCTGATCTCTGACAAAATGTCCATAATTGCTATTCTCACCATTAAGCCCTGTGCTAAACCACATGTTTTTGGGACACCTGAGCTTGTGCATCATTATTTATTAAGGGTTAATCCAACATGGTATATCTGTTCATTGAGTATTCCTGACTTTGCAGCACAGCTAGATCCTGTGGTTTAGGCAAAATAAAGTGTTGGATGTGATCCCAGTTTTAATACTCCCAATTTATTATAACCATTGAACCCTGATCAGATCACGCATTGGATTGGATCCCAGTTTTTTAAATGTCCCAATTTATTGCTGGCTTGCAACCCTGATAAGAATACATATTTGATTAAGGCTTCAGTTTTCAAAAATTCCAGTTAATTACTTTTAGATTCTTATTAGATCATAGCTGTGTAGTATGGTATGTTGAAGTTATGAAAAAATTACTGGATGCTGTTGCACAGGTCAAGGTCATAGTTTCATTTTGTGCTGACAGTATGAAGTTATCAGATTTCTGTTTATTACTGTGGCAGCACTTGCACTGGACAGGAGGACAGATTAATCCCAGCCCATTGATTCTGAATGATTCTCATTTTAGATCTGCTGCTGCTCTGCATACCAGAACATGTAATAAAAGCCTACCATGGAACACTGGGTGATTGATGTTTGGTTATGAGTAGCCGAGGTAGATGAGTCTCACCTACCTTGCACAGGTTTTGTTGTAGCATTTAGAACCAGATAGCGGTTTTTGAGCTGCTTCATGTGGCTTTTTCAGTGCAGGAGGATACTTTTAAGACAACAGTCTACAGCTGGTCCCAGATTGTCCCAGGTTAAGAACATTGAGAACTGATGATAACAGAATGGCACATGGAATTGGCTATTCCAGCGCTATTCCAGGTGTTGTACATTGATGGAAATAGCACTTCTAGGTGTCATAGCCGTGCCCTCAAAATGTAAGCATGGAATTCTCATTCAAGCCATTTAGCATCCTTGTTTTGCTCATCATTGAGGCACTGGTTGATCTGGAGGCATGTTTTCACAAGCTGTGCCCCCTGCCCACCTAAGAGGTCAGAGCAGTTCAGAGGCAATGGCCTGGCTCTTTCTTCTTGAAATGAACCAATGTGTGGTTCTCTTCTGTATGATTCAGAATTTTATTACTTGATAGTTGTTTTGGTTCTGTAAACCTGAAATGCTGCTAGAAACTCACAGGCCAAACTAATAAAGTGAAACTGGCCCAGGCACTAGCCAACCAGGCTAAAAGAGTGCTTTCTAGGAGATGGACTATCCTGGCCTAGGGATTTCTTTGATGCAGTACTGAATGTAGGTCAGCTCTTGCCCACTCTGGAATCAATAAGGGCATAAGAATTACTTGGAAGCAGCGTTTCATTCCTTGCCCTTCCATTTGTGATTTATGACAGTCTATCATAAATTGTTGGCATGCACTTTGAAGTAGTGCCACAGCACAGAATTCCTGTTTTCAGACTCCCTTAGCTACTACAGGATAAAAATGAGAATGCGATTCATGAGGATAGACAGGAAATCTGTTTGCATGTGTAAATCTCCATAGTGATCTTAAACCAAAATACCTGAAAGTCTTAAAGCTTTGACTGCTCAGTGAAAGCTGAGTTTTGCTCTCAAATCAAGGACTCTTAATTAGAAGCAACCTGTGAATCCCAGGCTAACAGATGGAGACTGTTCCTGTTCTTGTACAAGAGATTCTGCTCAATAGGTTCCAGGTTCAATCTGACGTGTAGAATAAAGAAATGTGCATGGAGTATAATATCATATGAAGCTAGGCTTGTTCCTTCCACCACTAGGATTTCATTCAAATGAAGGCACAGTGTTTATGCAGTTGCAGAGATGGTTGACAACTCATGAGGTGTCACTAGGAAGGGGAGCTGCAAGTATCTATTCAGATGTTCCAAGAATACCCCCTTACTGATGGAGGTGGCCCAGGGGCTCAGTAGCCACCAGTATTCCTGGATCTATCCTGAGTTGTGTTACTGCATGTAGTTGTGAACGTTGGGTTTTCATGAGCTGTCAGATCAGTGTTGTGCCTTCCCATGGTCAATGGCTCTGCTGTTTTTCTGAGGACAGTGTTACCAATCCTCAGTGGTTTTGACTGATACCTGCAACAGCAATTGCTGGAGCCAAGTTAGTCACTGGCAGTGGATCAGTTCATAGATGGATGTCTCTGTCTCCCCATAGCTTTTCTGCAGGTACACTCTGGTTACTTTATACTTGTTTTCTGTTTATCTGATGAACTTCTCTGAAACAGTTTGTTCGATGTGTCAGCTGGAGAGGTTGGAGGGATGATTATGTGGCTTTGACTGCAATTGGTATTATGTGCATTCCTGACATTAAGTTATCAATGTCTAAAGTGTAAGCAAAGTTAAATCTTATTTTCCAAGTGTATTGTTATTTTGATTCTCTTTTCATGCCTGTTTGCTCCAGAATGAGTAATGTTCACAAAAGGGACTCAGGTATAATATGCACAGCACCTTACCTGTCTTTTTAACAGAAAAGTGCAGATGACCGCAACCTGAGAATTCCTTTAAATCAGCACTGGGAGCCAGGCCTTGCAATTGCAGCTAAGGGGTGCAAAGTTTTTGCAGATTCAAGGCCATTTTGCAGGGAGAGATCTTAAAGGCATCAGAACATCTCAGGTGAAAGATGTCAGAGTAATTTTGACAAACCTGGAACGTTTCCACTCCCTAATCCCCATTGTCACAAAACAAGGAACATCCTGTTGACAGGAGACTGAGAAACCTCATCTATGCAGTCAGCCTTGTTTTCTGCAAGAGAGTGAGCAGGCTGACCTTCAGAGGGTTCCTCAAAATCTAAATTTTACTGATATTGTCACTTCAAGATGATAACTCCAGGGTAGTTGTGAGTAAAGAAAATTGCATAGTGCAGTAAACTATAAACTATAAAATACTTGGCTTTTCTTATAGTTGGCTTTCTGTAATCTGCTGCATTTCACCCAGTGTAGAACTAGTAGAGACAGGCAGAAAGACTTTCTCTGATTTAACAGCAAGGGTAAAAATCATGTTCTCATTGAAGTTCACAGGATGGGAGAAAACACACTGACCTCATTAGAGCCAGGATTTTCTTTAGAGGGCAGGATCCTTTGTAAGCTGGTAATCACACCTTGTCACCTCTGAAATAAATGGAAGAACATTAAGACCTCAGTCTTGTCTATCCAAAGCTCCCATTCCTCATTCTGTGGTATGAAAGGGCTGTGTTTCATCTTCAGTTTCTCATAATCTTAAATTTTAAGGTCGGCGTAGCTCTATCTCCTTCTTAGGTTTATCTATCCTCCCTTTCTTTACTTACAACCCTCCAAAGGCAGCTTCTTTGGTCAGTTCAATATTTTACAGGGATGGGGTAGTTAACTGGAACAGGCAATATTTTATGGATTAGTGGGGTTTTATCATTTGGGCATTTAATGCTGCTACAAGAGCTATATCTTGTTACCCTGATTTAGTCTCTAACTCCCTTGAATTTGTGGCTTGCCTTTTTTTATTTCTGAGACTCTTTCTATTCTTGTTTACAATTACAGATACTAATTATGGGGGGGAGATGTTCAAATCCAGCACAATAGAATGAGCTGGAATGAAGAAACACTTGCATAGCTTATAGGGAAGATGTTTCTGACAAATATGCCTCCAGTAGAATACCCTGAAAGACAATAATAAATTACATATCGTTTGATTCTTCTTGAGTTCATATCAGATGTCCTCAATTTTCTGGCAAGAAGTGGATTTTTTTTTTTTTTTTAAGGTATGGGACTTGCCTGCTTCTGGAGTTTTTTTAGGTGATGATGTTTGAAAAAATAAAAATGAGTCTTCTCCTGATAAAAGATGCAGATTTGAATAGGATTTTTAATGTCATTATAGGCCATGTCTGTCTGAAGAATGATTATGAAATTAAAAATATTAGAAGCACTGTACTGAAATTATCTCTTCAGATACTCAACTGAAATATACCCATTCCCATCAGTGATTATGGCTTATGAATGTCTAAAGGAAGGATGTATTCATTTCACTATTATGTAAATGAATGAAAAAACAAGATTTTAGTTACCAAAATATATTTTGCTAGCAGCTAAAAAGGAATTAAAACATTAAACCCAGTGGAAATCTAAGTGACCTCCTGCAGAAATAGGCTGCTTGCCTCTAGACAACCCGTTACTCAATATATGTATGAATTAGGTAAATGAGACACAAAAGCAGATACTAAATCAGATGTAAATTGAGTAATCATTACAGTATGTAGATCTCAGAGAGAGTCACATGAGTGGGGGAAAAAAGCAATGAAGCAGATTTTATTCTGCTATTCTCAAGGAACAACTGAGTAGAAGAACGTTAAGCATCTCAATCATCTCAAAAGACTTTAAGGATTAGGTCCTCTTTAGTATAGTTATACCTTAAAGTGATAGTATGCACACTCAATTCCCTACTTTTATTTTGCTCCTCTTATTGCAAATGGAATAGAAGTGATCTTAAAAGACCTATGGCCCAGTTTCTGTTACACGTTTTGTCTCTGCTTGTTAGTCGTTCTTCTCCCCCGGGAACATCTTTCATTGGCTTTGCCAGCATCTTGCTCATTCACATACCTGCTCATGCTTCTACAAATTCTGTTATTTTGCTCCTCTTACACCACCATAGAAGAAATACTGCTCTATTTATCTGAAGTATAAACAAGGTCCCTTTGTGAAATACATTCTTTTGGTTAGCAAATGCTTTTTCTGTCCCGCATTTGACTACTTAGATAGGCACCTTGGGGCTCGAAACATGTGATTCCTTGTGCTCTGCTCAGTTCTAAGTGCCTGGTCAGTGCATGGGAAATTAAAAAAAGTTACATTGCTTTTGCTCTTTTGCTGGAAAGTCAGAAGAAACAGGATTTTCTCAGAGCTCATGGGAAGTGCAAGGGAGGAGGAGTTCAAACGCCTCCGAAAACGTGGTGCTTTTTTTTGTGGGCTTGTTTTGGTTGGTTGTCCCTACATTCAGCAGTTGTGATGTGAAATGCAACCTTGCAGGTCTCTGAGTAAGAGAGCCCATGGTGTCTCCTGGGCCAAGCTTGCCACGTGCAGGTGTTTCACTCTGGTCACACCTCGTAGCTGTCAGTGCCACCGAGTTGCTTCTCTTGTCTCCTGTTGGGCAGCAGGCACCCTGTCTCCAGCCTGGGGGTGGCATAGGCAGGAGGACGTGAGTGTCCAAGTCTTGTGCTGCCCAGAGTGACCCTCGTTAGCCGGTGCCTCAGTGTGCAAAACTCATTTTGAGCTGGGGCTGCTCCTGGGCCCCCAGAAGTCCAGATTGGGCTGTTCATTTCCCACTGAAGGCTATCTTTGGGCTCCATAGCTCTTAATGACCCTGGCCTTCTTTGGGCTACTGAACTGGTATAAGCCCTGTATTTTAATTTTCACAGAGTCTTAGAAGCTTTGGCATTTTCTTGTTACCTACTCACAACCCACCCACCCAGCTTCCAGCTGCTGGGCCAAGAGATGAGAAGTGTCTCTTACGGTTTTTCCTAGCCCTTGCATTCCATTCCCAAAAGCATTTCTGGGTCTTCTCCAAAAGTCACTTCTGCTCAGCTCTTCTGGAGTTTTCTTGAGGTAGTTCACATCCCTTCCTGCAGCTGCTTCACTCTGTGTATTCTGCAGTCTTTTAATCCAGCTTTTGCCTGTCAGTGTCTCTGTCACTGATGTCAGGCTAAAGCGTTTTACATTGTGTTTGTCACAGGCGGTGAATACATATGTGGTCATTGACAGTAGCTCAGCAGAAACACAATAACTTGTTAAACCAGGGTAACTCAATCGTGTGTCTGAGCTGCAGCTGGAAGGAGCTGTTTGGGCTGTTAACCCTTTCGTGGCTGCTGCACTCTAGATATGTGCATCTTCTCATGTGTTACTAGATGAGAAGTGACCGTGTATGATTTGTGCAGGGATGTCAGATGGGACGATTATTTGAAGGATAAATGAGAGCATTCCTTGATTTATAGCTCTGGGGGTGTGCTACTGAACAGCACATGAGGTGTACAGAAGTGTTTTCAAAATACTGTGTCCCGCTTCCAGAAGTACAGTACATATATGGATTCTGCCTTCATTTGACTTCTACAAATGCAAGATGTTTTCAAGATGTTACCTAGAGTTCTGTTAAGGTTATTGATTTCTTCATCAAACTATATGTTTTCTGAAATTGTTTCACAGAATCACAGAATAAACTAGATTGGTAAAGACCTTTGAGATGATTGAGTCTGACCTATTTGTTGTAGGGAAAGTCTAGAGTAAGACACATGTTTGAGTGCTGTTAAGAAAAAGATGGGTCACAAGAAAAAAAAGAAAAAGCATTTATTGATATGGCACTTCTGTTGCCTGTCCTGGCTGCTTGTGTGCCAAGGCTCTGTTTTTACAGAAATACAGCTAAAGGGAGTTGGTGCACTTGTGCAGGCATTTAACTGGAGACCCAAGTGTTCAGGTGGTGGAAGAGAGCAAGCAGAATTAATATGAGATACTCAAAAGGAAATATATGTCACTTCCCTTTATTCTGTATGAGTTTTTCATTTCCCTTTCCCTCATCAGGAAGTTTGTAGAAACTTTAGTGCTACAGTCAATTGTTGAGATGGTGATCTGTACCTCTCCTCAGCTCTGGTTTCCCTGCCAGCATCATACTGCTGACAGACATTTCATCTTTCCTCACAAATTTGCACCAGTTGTTTAACCAGACCCATCCAGTGCTGCAGGTTGGGGGCTGCCTTGCTGTAATTGTTCAGTGAGCTGTTTGCAATTACAGTTTTGTTAATTTAAAAGTTTTTTGTGTTTTTTAGGCTGGTTGGTTTGGGAGGCATTTTGTGATGGGGAATAAAGACTTTGCTGGTTTCAGATAGGGAGAATTTCAGAGGGAGATGCAGAAAAGGTGAATGACTAGAGTAGGATGTAGAGAAGTAGCCTGCTTAGTAGAGTTGGCAGAGCATTAAAGAAGTTATGGAAGGAACAGAACATTCTTTTTTTCGTTGTTTTTTTTCTCCCAGTAAAGAGTTCCTGGGCCCCTACTGGTATGTACTGTGGAAAAAACTGCTTAAAAACTGTGTGAAAACATGATGCTGAAATACAGTGTGGAAATTTAAAACATCACAAAAATGTGAGAAATTTCAAAGGTGAAAAACATATCAGAAGGCATAAAAGGACAGGTAAATAGAAAGAAAGAAAAAACAGCCGTCTGATAGTTTGTTTCCCTATATTTGAACGTTTGGATTGAAATGAAAAAGAGATCACCGAGCAAATTTTATAGATTTGTGCCGAAGAGTAAAAAGAAAACAAGAAATATTAATGCAATTGTAATAGACGTATTGAAAGGATGAAACATTGATCATAAAGAATTTCACAGAGCCTGGTATTGACTGGTCTGTACAATACAGAATGGAAATAATTGTTTTTGAGAAGATTTGACTTATAATATTGCAGCAGTTGAAGATTGCGCTCAGAAGGAGAAGTTGAAGAAGCTAGGCTTATTCGCCAGAACAAAAGAAAATTGTAGTGACCTAATTCCAGCTTTTGTTGTGCAGAATATACCAGTATTGATAGCAGGACAAATTACTCTTTCTATCAGACATGAAAGCAAGATTAGTGTGATGCTGCTGGCTGCACTACTCTTGCTTTCAAAGCAGTCTCAAATACCTGGGTGACCAGTGATATACTGGTCCAGAGAACATGAAGGCTCATCATTTTCTGAGAAATTACTGTGACTCATCTCAAGTCTGTGCTGTGCCTTCTGCACTGACATGTGATAAAACCATTCCTTGAAATGTAGTGTCCTCCCATTTTTCTGCCTGTGTACTATGTGTATATTTACCCATGTGTGCCATAGGACTCGTGTCTCATTTGATACATTCCTACGCTGAATTCTATGGTTAGGGATTTGTGGTCGCTAATTCAGGATGAACCACTCCACAGTGTCCCAGGTTAAACAAACCAAGTGACCTCAGCTGCCCCTCCTAAGTCTTGCCCTGAGGCCTTTCATCATCTTGGTTTCCCTCCTCTGGACACACTCCAATTCTTTGATGTTCTTTTTACGTTGAGGTGCCCAAAGCTGTATGTGGTACCCAAGGTGGGGCACACAGGATTTGAATACCAGAGAGGAGAAAGTTCATCTGCTTCACTGAGGGAAGGCACAGTGAATAGTGGGCACCCAGTCCCCTTGACAATTGTATCATCTCTGCAGGCTCATCCTGCTGTAAAGTATGATTACATTTTAAGTGTTGAAAACCAGCATCACCTCTAGATATGTCCTAGCACAGTTAATGGAGACGTCCAACTGGAAAACATGAGTGGTACACTTTGATGTGCTCTAGTATATATGTAGAAAGGCATGTTGTTCTCGTCAGAATTATTTGTGAGCTTCTTCAGCTACAAATTATTTCCAAAGTATTAGCATTTATTTTGATGATACAAATCTAGTGAAACAAAATAAGTAGTATGAATCCCATTCTGCACTTAATAGTTCCTGTCTGTCAAGTGGAAGCTCCCAGTGTGCTCATCTGTTTCTCTAGGGAAGGTTTTTCTCCATGCCTTTTCAAGACTTTCCATAACACCTTCATTTTTCAATATGTAAATTCCTGAGGCCATTAAGCCTCACTGGGATAACCAAGTCCGCCAGACCCTTTTCACTTTTACTTCTGTGGTACAAATGATACTGTTCTTTCTATGCTGCTGTTGCACTTCCAGTTACAGTCAAAACCAAATGTTGACTTCTGTCAGGCACTGCATCTCTCTATCTTTTTTCTGTTCTTCATTCCTTCCTCCATGCTCTTTTGTTCTCTGTAAATGTTATTCATTACATACTGTGGTCAGCATTCTGCCAGATCCATCTCACTGCACTTAGTTACACTGTGTTGAAGAGTAGCTGAGCAGTTAACAGAAGAGCTCACAGTCTTGCTGTACATGTTTTTTCTCCAGCAGGAATGTTGAATCATTGAATATCATCTTAGCTTGAAATTTACCTGAATATGTTTTACTATTCCAAAGAGGTTACACAATGGCCCTGATTAGCAGCAGCATTTTGTAATACCACTTAAGGCTTTATCACAGTGGAATACTGCCAGTAACAGTCTTTAATTCACTTATATGTACTAATTCATTTCTGTCAAATTTCTATGAATTTCTTTGCTGTTTTACTTTGTCCCTATCCCCTGGATAATAAGGCATTATTTTCACATTTATGTACCCAAAATAATTACTTTTTAACATTAAATCTTCAACAACTTAATGGTGGTCCTTTGATTTGAGACAAATGTGCCATCTCTCCATTTACATTCACATTTAATCCACTTTTCACAAGTTAATGTATTTAGGAGAATCTAGTTGAGTCAAATAATCAAGGATCAGTAACACTGGCTAATTTAGATAAAAAATTTCAAGATTGGGTTAGGTATATTCAACTGTAATGTGGAAGGTAGGTGTAGAATTAAACCTGTATATATTCAGAAAGCCACACTATATTCAGCATTAATTTTCCTTCATCAGCATGGTGACCAAGCTTGGTTACAAAGGTGATTGCCAGAGATAAAGAACAAAATTGCTGCATGCACTACTCTGTTTTATCTGGCACCAGTGTACTGAAAGCTCTGAATGGTTGGGTTCAGGGTTGGTGTTTCAAATTTGTGTGATGGTTCCTGTTGAAGCAGATCCCACTGTGTATTTGTTCTTTGTTTTTCACTGTTAGGATTGGTGCAAAGCATCAGGAGTTACGGCAAAAGCAACTGAGAGGCCTGAGTGATTATTCTACTGGTCCTGGAGGACCTGACATTGATGATGATGAGGTGGATCCAAATTATGCCAGAGTGAACCACTTCCGAGAGGCTTATCCCCCAGCGAGCATCTACAGACCCTCATCACCAGCAGTCGGAGAGACCTTTGTTTATCTGCGGGATTCTTCTTCAGCACCAATGGAGAGGGAGCACTTGGAGCACTTGTATGCAAAAATAAACAAGCAGCACTACCCACAGACTTCTGGTGACAGGTAATATTGCCACCTGGCATTACAAAAAGTGATAGCTTGATGGGGAGGGAGCCTGGGCCTAGGCACGTGGTCAGACATGGGACTGTTCAGATGGCCCAAACTCCTGAATTTACTGACTAGAAAGCCATGAATTTCCTCTTAGCCAAAAGCAAGATTTGCTGCAGCAGTAACCCCAGAGCATCTGAGCAAGACAGCAGTCAAACAGAAATCATTAAAGGAAAGTCCATATTTCACAAACAGAATGAATGAACTGACTGCAGTCCAATTCCTGCACTGCTGAGAAAGTGTTTTTTCCTCTTTCAATCGGAAAAAGTTCTTACCCTGCAGCAAAAATAATCTCAGTTTTCAGATCCCTTTTGATCCTGTAGATCATCAAGTGCCTATTAGTAACAGGTTTTGTGTGATAGCATGATATATTGCATATGTTTATGGTTTAGATTTTCCCAGCTGTGTGATATTACTTTCAATTAGTTTGGGGAGAGGACTGGGAATCATGGCATTTTTATGCAGACTGTGACGTGTGGCTTCACAAGACTGATTGCCTTTCACAGCCTTTCCAATAACTAAGTGGGAAGGAAAGAACAATTTTTAATCCTTACTGTCAAGCTTCCAGCGTTAAAGAAAGATGGTCAAGTTTTTTCTTGGGTTAAAGGGAACACAAAAATTCCTTTGAGCTGATGATGTATCCACCATTATGATGATTTTAAAACTGGTTGCTTCTGGATTTTGGGTCTAAGAGAACATGAGACTTCATTACTATTGTGGCATTAGTATATCAATGTTGGCTTTTTCAAACCAAAGTATGAGTGTGTGGGTAAGACATACAAGTCTATGTGAAAAGAAGAGCTGACAGAGGACAGACATGGGGGACTTAGGAACTGTGCATGCTTTGAGTTCGTATTACAGTCTGTAGTGTCTCCCCAGAGCCTCAATCTGTGCCATGTTAATACCACACTCGTTAATTTTGGAGAAATATGTCAGCACAGATATAGGAGTGTTTCCAGTTTGTGGCATCATAGTACTTTAAAAACATCTACTGAGTCATTGTTATAAATACTAATAAAACACTTCTGACATAAATCTAAGTTCATAGCAGGGAATGGGCCAAGTATCTCTCTCTTTTTTACCTAAATACAGTATAGTAAAGTTATTTCCAAACATAATGACAGAGCTTTTTTTTTCTTCCATATTATTAACTCTTCCCCTACTGCATAAAATAAGAGGTAGTGATCACAGCTTTTTGCCAGTTAGGTGGTTTCACATTACTAGAAAAGTCTTGAGGCAGTTGTCACTGAAGTCACACAGGAGTTGCATGTAGTAAAGGGATCAGAAACTGAGTTGTTGCTAAGTCAATAGACCAAGATCTGAAAATTCCAAGTGGAAGATGTCTAAATTCAGGTGTGTGTATCCTCCAAATATGAACATATTTGCATGTGTAACTCAGCTGAACTAAGACATTGTTATAAAAGTTGCTTCGTAATTTCAGTTTTAACAGGACTTTATAGCTTTACATTTTAAGTATGTCATCAGTTTCAAAGTGAGACCTATAGATTGTCTTTCCATGCAGAGAAAAAGAAATGCTCAAGTCTTTCATTCTGCCTTCTTCTAGTGGATTGATTGTATTGTGGTTTTGACTACATTAAATGAACTCTTGACTTCCTATGGGGACAAGATTGAAGTCCCAAGCAAATTTGGATTTGGTCTTGGGATCCTGGATTTCAGTGTGGATTTAGCTGTAATTGCATGATAACCCGATAACTCAGTTGGAAAAACTAAAACCAAAGCATCAAGCAGGCAGGAAAAGTTGCCTCATAGTTGAGCCCTTGATCAGAAGTCACCCTGAGAGGCTCTTCCATCTGTACTGAAAGACCAACAGTCCACAACTTTGCTTCGTTGAGTTTCTCAGCCATGTAGAGGCTGTTTAACCAGATTAGGAAAAAACTAGGAAATGTGAGATTCTTATTAGGCTGCCTTTGTTCTTTTTTTAAATCTTTCTTTTCTTTGTCTGAGAGACAAAATGGTGTTGTTATTCACCAGCAGAAATGTGCCAAACATGAATAATTCTATGTGAATTTATGCAGTGGGTCGTGAGGTCTCAGCCAACAGTTGTTGAATAAAGTGGCAACTTCAGGCAAGGAAATCTTTCTGTGCTAGAGGGAGAGTATTGAAAGGAGAAAGAGATGTGGAAAGAAAAATCCCTGGATAATGTGTTAATTAAGAAAACAATCTGCTTCCAAGGGTCAAGTATGAAAACTGTCTTGTCTGCTCAAAATGTTGGGAAAGGGTTATAATGGATGCTTATAAGCCAAACCAGCTATTTTGTGTTTGTGGGGCTGAACATTTATCAACACATTGGTCGTGTAAACACTAATGCTCTGCTCTTGCTAGCACATGCATGCTTTCTCTCAAAGTTTTGCTATTAATTTTACTTTAGATGGATGTTTTTTTCTCCCACACATGACTCTCAAGTTGTTATACAGTGCACGGAGACTTGATCATTTGCTAAAGTAAATGGGGTTAGGAATAGAAGGAGGATTTGAGCACAGAGAGAATAGATTACTTCATTTCAGTCTGAGAACTCCAGTTATGTATCATTATGATGGAGAATTAAAATTCATCGTTTGAAACAAGAAGTTTATTTTATGTTATTTTTGCAGAATAATATATTAGCCTAATTAATGCCTTTTAAAAATGGGAGGCCATTTGTGAAGTATGAAGCTTAGTGGTCAGATAAGAACTGTTCACAATTTGCATGCCCTTCCTTTCCCTTTTCTCATCACCAGAATCCATGGTGTATTCCTGGTTCATTCTTCGCAGCAGATTCACAGTTTAAGCTGAGAATGTCCCTCAGTGTGCAGGAAAGCAACAGGCTGCACATGGATGGGGTCTGTTGCTTCAATCATTATGAAATATGTTTGCTGCTTCCAACACTACTCCTCGGGGCACACACAGACCTGCTTCACATTGCTGTTTGTGCACTAATATCCCATCTACCTCCACTTGCATCTGGCATCTCAGGGGCTTTTCGCTTTGGGTTTTTAGGGGGTTTGCTTTGTGTCTTATTTACAACTGTTGTGTAATGTTCTTCTGCACTGCTTCACAATTGTTGATTTTCATTCCAACGATGACTATATTCAGTGAAATAGAAGTAATTTTTTGTGTATATTTTGCTGAAAGCTTTGGAATTCTTAACTAGGAGAGGTGCTATATAAATGTAAATTGTCCTTATTAATGAATATAGCGCAAGCATTAGCATGATCAGTGTATTCTGTGAATGTTAAGTTAAGAGTGGAAAAAAAAATTAGCTGGCAAAATCTCACATTTCTTTGTAAATCAAGTATTTTTCTGTTTATTTCTAATTAGCCACAATTTTCTGTAATGCAAATGGCATCCCTAAGGATGGTGCAGCCTGCACAGCCACCTTGTGCAGCTGGAGAACTCACAGGGTCTTTGCCTGAGACGCTGATCGTTTCCGAGCCTGCAGCAGAGGCTGAGTGATCTGTGGCCCATATGTTCCTGAAATGGGTGGTAAGTCACATCTCTGAGTTTAGTCACCAAGGCTGTGCCATGCCAGTGCTAAGTTGCACCGTGGCAGAGCCTAGGTGTCAGACCAAAGCCAAAAGAGCAGATGCACAACACTATTATCACTTAAATGTCAGGCATGTCACACGGTGAAACCCTTTCTCACATTTCGAATAAACAATTTCCTCTTTTTTCTTCCGTGAAGATGGTGCTGTCAAGTATATCCAAACACCCCAACTACGTCTCTGGAAAGGTTCTAGAGACTTTGCTCAACTTATTTTCTCAGCCCAGAACTATGAAACACTTAAAGTCTGATGCCAAACTCATTGCCAAGTATAATTCTTCATTTATTTATGTGGCTTATCTTGGGGAATTTCAAAGTGCTGGTCTGACAAAAACGAATACAGTTTTCCTTTGTTTCGCAAGAATAGATTCAGAGCTGTATCTTGTTGCAGTTTTAAAAAAATACCAATAAAAAACCAGCACTGTTTTATTACATAGGAGTAAAGTCCAAAGCCCCAAAGTCTGATCCGGCGCTTTTTTTTATTTTTTGGAAATGATGTGTGGGGACCCACTGTGCAAGATCTTAATTTCTACAATGTTAATTAATTAATTAATTGAAGAATAGATCTTCCTTGTTTAAGGGTGAAAGTTTCCTTATGACAACTTGCAGTCTTTCAGAATGCTCAGTCTAGCAGCATGCGAAGTTGCAAATGAGAAAAAGAAACCCATACCTCTGTGCCCCTCACATCTCACTCTCAGAGCTAGCCTGGGTCAAAAGAGAGGGAGGAGACCTGCTGAGCAGTCTGCCTCTCCCTCTAAATGTTCAAAGGAAGAAATTGCTGTGCATGTCCTGAGGAACCAAATGCCAAATGTAAACAATGTGTTAGCCTGAGGGGAGGGTAAAGGATTTGGAGTTTTGAAGTTTAGCAAAAAGAGCTTTTTTTTTTAAGGCTAGATGCTTGTCTTTTGGGCAGGTAGGGGCCACTCCCATCCTGCTCAATCCAAGGCCATAGGAATACTGAGCTGCACAAAAAGGAATTGTTAAAAAGGGTTGCCCAGGTGTGGCACTTGGCCCTGTGTGTCTCATATGCCAGAAGCTGAAGTTTTCTTCTTCTCAGTTCAGAACCGTGGGCACTGCATCTATTTACAACACCTTTCATCACTGACTAGCATAAAAGTAATCCACTGCTTTAGGAATGGATGGTCCTTTACTCCAGGAAGATTATTCTTTGAGATGGATATCGTGGAGGCAAGGTGGAAATTGAATGAGGCTATTGTATGTGCCCTTTGCCGCTGCACCTTGAGTTGGTGTGGAAAGAGAAATATGGGGGTGCATTGGAATATTTTAATTGTCACAAAGTGTGACAAGTACAGGCAAGATATGTACTCTCTCTTACCATAAAGCCTCTTCTGCTTGGGGTCCTAAAATCATCAGTGCTGTTTCCTTGTCCTGTACTACTCTACATCCTGAGACTCTCCTCTCATTCCTCTGGAATTTATTCTTTCTGAAACATACCAGAGCATCTTCTGAACCTTTGGCTGCCATCTGGTCACTGCTTCCCATAATGTTAAAACAGAAAACTTAGTGTTTGGCAACTTACTGTCTGTCCTGGCTGATAGATTTCTGACAACAATTAAATTCAGATTGGCATTGGCAGTACAGCAGCGGTTCTGTGGTTTCTGGAGGCTCTCAGTAGCTGTCCTGCTCATGGAAACAGGGTAGTCCAGAAAGCCCTTTGGCCACCAGTTCCAGTGTAGGCTGTGCCACTGGAGTTAGACTTGTACTGTGTATTTTGCTCCTAATACTACTGGCAGTTGTCTTCCTCAGAAAGGGTGCATGGGTGCTGCCTACTCACTGTGCTAGTCAGGGGAAATGTTGAGTAGCTGGACTGCCTGAGGAGACATGTTTAGACAAGCCTTGGTTTTATTTCCCACCTATATGGGAAAAAAAAATTAAAAATCTCTGGGTAGCATTCAAGCAAAATTACTTCATGGCTAGGGTTCACTCTGCTTTTTCCCAGGAACCCCTCATCCAAATCTTCCAACTTTGGCACCCAAGCCCTAACATTCACTTCTCATGAAAACCCAGATTTCATGGAACTCAGGTGACCCCAAGCACTCTGGAGCGTGTCTAAGGAGAAGGAGGTTGTCAAACCACTGCTGCTGCCATGTAATGTGTGCATGCTTGTTTGAGGCCATGCATTCTTCAGCAGAAATAAATTCTGTCAGGAATAGTCACAAATCTGCCTGCGTGCATCCTGCCTGCTAGGGTTTGCATTTGGATCACCTCACTTATTGACAGATGTGTAAAATTTTATATACTGCACTCCCACAACTCCCTTGGGACTGTCCTGCTGCAGATGCTGGGGAGCCTGAGTTTTGGCAGCTGTGTTAAGCATTCAGGTTTAGGTTGGGTTTTTTCCCTTCAGCCTTGTCTTTTCTTGTGTGATATATTATTGTATGGAATTATTGTACGTTAATTCTGCGTATTTACTGGTAACGTCCCATTCTTTCAGCTGTTTGGATGCGAATGCAAAAGATAGGTCCCTGAAGAGAAAGCCAGGTCTGTTACTGGGAAGATGAGACCATAGCAGAGGATATAGTGAAATGCAGATGGTGTTGTCAGCCTCTTAAATGTACAAATAAAGACAAAATGAGATCGTCGATGCAGCTGGAATGAAATCATATGGCCTTGCATGTTATCCTGCCATAGTGTATTTCCTAGTGTGAGCAAGAGATGCTAAATTCTGTCTTATGCAGGATGTAATTTGACCAAAACCTCATATTTGCCTCTTTAACCAGCAGTAGAATGATGTGTGTATTAACTTCTCTCTGCACATTTTTTTTTAACAAAACACCATTTAATTTTAAATGCTAATATGTGTGTGTGGTTAATTAAGAAGCCAGAATTGACTATAAGGTTGGTAAGCTCCAAGAAAGAGAGAGGAAGACAGTTAGACTTCTGCTTATAGCTATTTGTGAACCAGCAGATAATGTGCAAAATTAAGATTTCGTAAGTGGCATTTTAAATGAATGGTTAATGGCTGAAGATTAATTAAACTGAGTTGTTTAATAGAGAAGCTGTTAAAATCTTGTTTATAGGCCAGTCACTTCCATACTGAAAGTGCAAACCCTAATAGCATTTGGTATTTCCATTTAGGAGACAAGTATGTCAGTAGATATTTTCTTTGAAAAGAGAGGTTTACCTTAGTGGATGCACAGGATGGATGGATGGATGGATGTAACATTGTGCACTGTGTTTTCTTCTTCCAAGTTAACAGTTGTCTGGTAGCAGTACAGAGACAGAAATACATTTCCTCTGAGAATCTGGTAATCTTAAGTAAAATTGTTAAATCGTACTTTAATTAAAGTGTAGAGGACATGATTAAGTCTGGTGTGGTTCTGTTTTCCCACTACTCTCCAGTAGTCTGTTCTATTTCATACACTTTAGGGTTTTCAAAATACCCAGCTTTTCATTGCTCCAGGTTGTCTTCTGTCAGAACGAGTCTCTTCGGCCCCATCATTAGCCTTGCAGAGTTGCTCTAGCTAAGGAAAAAAAAAAGGAAGAATGTTTCAATCAGGTTTATTCTGTATTGCAGTTCTGGTTAAATGGTGAATGTGAGCCTAGTCCCATTTCCCTGACTGAAGAGAAACAAGCAGAAGGTCATTATGCTGCTCACAGTTGTGAGGCTTGTCCTTCCAGCAAGTCCTTTGCCAAGAAACTGTTTGTTTTTCTTCTGTTTTCCCTTTCCCTCAGCCCAGTTCCCAATCTTTTTATTAACCATCTCCTGTTTTCTCCCCCAGCTTCTTGACATACTCATTTTGCCATACGATCTCCTAGCTTCTGGATATGCAGAAGTAGTTCAGAGAAAACCCTGGTGACTTGGCCTTATGCAAGCTTTGCTGTGTAGCCCACTGTAAGATGAATCTAGGTTGCTGACCTCAGGGACCTCATATACTCTATCCAAAACCACGACTTTCAAAAAAATCCTTTCCTACATTTTTTTCCTAGCTGCTACTAGGGAGAAAAGGGAATGGGAGAATGGGAATTTTTCCTTCATTGTATTTTGGTTTAGTGAAGGTGAGGGTGCAGGGTTATGTTGTGCTAGATTTTTAAGTCTGTGAATGAATCTGTCTGTTTTGGAGGTGAAATAATTTGATCATGAGGAGCACAGACAAATTCATGTGTATTAGCACCTGTATGTTCACACTCCAGGTGATGAACATGAGCTCACTTGAGTCAGGCTCTCTCTTGACTTTCCACTTCATTGAGATAAATTAGTGATTAGCGTATTATTAAAAAGTAGTCAAAGTTTAGTGGAACACAAAGAATCATTTCCCCAAGTCTGAAACTATGAGCAAAGGGTTACATTTGGAGGAGAAAGAAAAAAGGGTTATCACTGGACTGCTTCAAAATGCTGAGTAGCTCCAGGTAAGAGACTAGTGATACCTGTTTAGTAAGGGTGGAGAAGTAACTCTCAGATGCAATAGGAAGAATGGACTCACTGGAGCCATGAGAATTTTTTTCAGTGTCTTTAGTTCTGTTTGAGGTTTTATAAGATCAGTGAGACCTGTGCTGACAGGTTTCCCTGAGTTACAGTTAAAGCAATTCCCAGCCTTCCTCCTAATTAAGCAGTGAGAAGCCTAACAGAGCCCTGAGAGTCTTCAAGCAGCATCTCACCATTTCTCATACATTCTCAAAACAAATACTCAATTGGTTCTCCTAGATCCCCAGGAAAGCTGCTTACACCAGTTGAAAAGGCTGCAGCACAGGCAGCCATGGGGTGCTCCTCAGACCTCAGACCCACCAGCACTGCCAGGTTCTGCTGCCACCAAGAACAGTGCAGGAACTCTGGTAGGGTTTTCCAGCATGGCTGCTCATGCCCAGGCAAAGTGTTTAGCTCTGTGTGGTACTCACACAGCTTAACTGTGTAGTGGAAGCCTCACAGAGGAAATCGTTGTCATCTCTAGGTATCCATAAGATGTAGGAAATTCTTACTGTACACTGATTTTTCTGCAGTCACAGTTCACCTGGAGTTTACACCGGCAGATCTTTACGATTTTACTGCTAATTGCAGCATAATAAGATATAAAAGGTCTACAGGGGCCACAGATCTGGCTTCAGAATGAATCAGTGGGAATCTTCTCATGGAAGTTTCAAGCATCTAATCACAGGATAAAATGACTGCTCCTGAAAATTATCCATGACCTTGTTCCCTGTTTGTGTCAAGATGCCAGGGGCAAATAGTTACACAAGCGCTTAGTTGCAGCGTTGTTGACAGAAAGTATAGGCAAAAACATGAACCAGATCTTTTGATTAGCAGAAAACTGGAAAAACTGATGCTGTTTGAAAAGCTGAAAATCACTCAATATCGTGCTAGCAGAAATATTGGGAAGAATGATGAGATGTAATGGAAATGGCTTAATAGGCAACAGGATGCTGAATAAAAAGACAATAATTGTTATTATTGTCTGACAGCTGTGCAGAGTGTGCAGTCGATGACAAACTCTAAAACGTGCTGTTTTTCAATCCATGATCACAAATCCACTGGCACAGACAGTAATCCAAGGGGTCATAGTAAGCCAAGAAATAGTTTATTGTTTCATCAGCTCAAGTCTTCTGATGTAGTTAAGTTGGTCTATACTCTGAACCTCTGTGACTGCCCTTGCATTCCCACGAGGAGACCTGGCACCATCTGGAGTCCACGTGTACTGTGGCTAAGGAGCAGTTTCTCTGGCAGGTCATGCAGCAGCAGGGCATTTGTTGACATTGATCAAGGTATCAGTATTGATCTTGGGATGGTCTAAGAGAATTGTGACTGTTTTGTGGAAAGTCATGTTAGACTCTCATAGAAAATGAAAGAAACAACTTGTCTTCAACTACATCGTGGTCTGCACCCGAGAGGTCTTTCATTAGGACAGAGGGACACAAGAAAATCATGTTGCTTCAGATAGCCACACTGGTTATCTCTTTTTATCACTAACTTGTCCTTGATGTCTGGAGGCCATTTTTAGAAAGCAGTGAAGGGTGATTGCATGAAAGATTTTATACTCTTCAGTTGTCTGCAAAACAGGTAGCTGCCTTCATTTTTCTTTTCCACCAAACTGAAGTGCAGATAAACAAAAAAACAGCCCACAATAAAAAAGATGCAAGGGAAATGAGTGTGAGATACCGCTAGAAAGTGGTAAAATTGAAATAAATATACCATA
The DNA here is from genome assembly GCA_013398075.1 of Notiomystis cincta. Taxonomy (NCBI): domain Eukaryota; kingdom Metazoa; phylum Chordata; class Aves; order Passeriformes; family Notiomystidae; genus Notiomystis; species Notiomystis cincta. Next base: position 132,319 of record VZRX01020449.1, read on the forward strand.
CTTGTAGAGAAATAAATGTTCTCTTGATTTATTTTTCTCCTCCTTGTTTCTCTCCAGTTTCCTACCTGTGTGCCAGCAGGTCAGTGTGACAGTTTTGCAGTGTCACAGTCCTCTGTTGAACATGCACTCTGGGAGGTTGTCCCCATCCCTCCAGTGACTTGGAAGCAGTAAGGAGGAACAAGAAGGAGACAAATAATGTTTTAAAATTTCAAACAACATCTTATCATTCAGTCTTTGACCCATATTTATGAATTAATGCCTTCAATCCCTTAATTTTAATCTTAAATAAAATTTTTCAGCATAATAGTATCTTAAGGGCATTTCTTCTCAAACCAGTATTAGGTGGAACATGTCCTTCAGCTGTGGAGTTTATCTATTATAAACACTTCTGCCCTTAGGCTTAGATGCCTACTTAGTCCTGCATATGGTTATTACCCTGTAAATGGGAATAAACTGTAAATGATCATTATGGTATTTACATAAATGCATATAAAACAATTATTTTGAAACTGGCATGCAAGTTTAAGCATGGAACATGTTTCTAATGCAAGTGTTGTACATGGCCTAGCAATTGAAAAGTAAGCAGCAAGGCACCTTCAGAGGAATGGAAGCTCATTAAAACATGGTGAGTCTTGTGGAGAGGTGAGGAGAGGGCAGCTGTTTCTGTGCCTGAGTCACCATAATGCTGAATAACTGTCTGAAAGAATTGCTTTCACTGAGCACTTGTGTGCTGGAAGTGTGCTGCAGACCAGGGGACCTGGGCTGTGCTTTCGGGTACTGTCAGAGGAGGCCTCCTCTGGCTGCAGTCCCTGCTTTACATGTCAGCAGAAACTTCCATAACATGGCAAAAGGGTCTGAGGTTATGGATGAGGGGTGGGGAACAGCATCAGAGCAATAAATCTGTTCCTAATTGTTACTGATTGGTGGTACTCAAATGACAAGCAGTCTGTAGTCCTTCACCTGAATAAGGCATTGTTTTCTTCCTTTAACATCTTCTGCTGTTCCTGATTTGAAAAAAAAAGGAAAGAAAACTAAAAAACAAACCAAGAGGCAATTATTTTGTGCCTCTGTATACAATGGCAATGTTTAAGCAGCAGCTGCTTCAGAAAGGGAGAGTAAAGGAGACTGGGGGAAGGGATTGATCTTTTCTTCCTTTTCTCTGTAAATACCACTGTCTGCATCGGTGGTGATGCTTTGACCTCCTTACTACAGAGCTTGAAAAGTCTCTTGCTCTTAGTGACATGTTTTGGCTCCAAAAGTGAATAAGCAGAAGCTTCATTCTCTTTCTTTGAATGCTGCTACAAATAGATTATCAACCTAAATGTGAAAAGGGCTCAAGAATCCCTCCCAAAATTTAAACTCGTTAGTCGGAGTACCAGTATGTTTTCCATGTCTGTGTGGCTTCTGAAATAACAATGTTCTTTCATACCTTTTTGCCTTTAATCTGCACTCTGCCCACTATCTCATTGCTATTAGCTGTGGCAAATATACCAGATGTCTGAGCAGCTTCATTGTTCTGTTGTTTTTCTTTTCCAGACTCTAGTGCGTAGATAGATGTTAATTTTTCTTTTGTGTTAAAACTCGCCTCTGAGGAATAAGATTACCAGTGTTCAGGCTTTGCCCACTGGATACTGAGGGCTCGTATCTTTCGAATGCTTTGTCTCAGTTACTGTTTCTACTAGCTCAGTGCATTTAAAGTGAGTGGTGTGTTCTTTAATGCCCGTGGAACTTTAAATTAATGTCCCTTGACTTTAGGAAAACAATTTTAACATGTTTTTTAAATGTTTTCTTTATTCCCAGGGTTGAGCATTGATACACAAAGACACCTGCTCTTCCAAGTGGGTGGAAATTGAAAATTGTGCCAAGAAAAATGCTGTTTCTCAGAAAAGATCAAAATATGCATTGTTTAAAGTGTGGCATAAACAAAATAGATTATGTAAGAATTGTGGGCCCTTGTTTGGGATGAGATCACTCACATTTGGTCCCATACCTTTTCTACTATCAGTACTTTGTGCTTACATCTAAAAAGCCATGCATGAACTACTGGTTTCCCCACCGACTTTAAAAAAGATAGTTAGAAAGCTACAGGCATTGTATCAGCACAGTTCCCACCATGGCCACTGATGTGCTTGAGTAACACAGCAGTAGGTCCAAACCTTTAAGAAAGCATGTTTCTTTAAAATAGGTCAGAGAATAACTGATTGATTTACAGGTAAATAATGTGAACACCTTGGATTTAACATTTTTTAAAAGTACAAATTATGTATAGTTTGTTTAGTTACATAAGCCAGAAATTGTAAATTGATGTTGCACAATCTGAAAAGCAAATGATAGCATGTGGATTTTGTGTCTGCTGCTCAGAAAGAAAACTGATATGCAAGTCCTGTTTCCATCAAAGTAAATGGTAAAATCTCCGCTGATTGAGATGGGAAATCGGAATTGATTCCCCTGCCTGGTTCTCCCTGGAAGAATGAAGTGATATTTTCTTTTCTGTTTTATACTTATTAGTTTCACAGCCAGGTTACTGTAACTCGAGCTTTTCTGCCCTACGCCTGCATGACTGTTTTTGTTAACCGCTTTTATTACCTTTTGGCCTGTTCTTTGCGTCATGCTATTGACAAAATGATTTTTGCTTTTTTTTTTTTACCCCAAAGTTTAGAGCACAGAATACGGAAAAGTCTGAAACATTAATTGGACTAGACTGGAGCATTTAAAGTAACCTATTCTATCGTCCATTTACCTCCCACATGAAATGAAAACTCTATTTTGATCTGAACTGTCACAGATAATTTCTGCACATAAAACACATCCAGAGACAGCTTTCAAATGGAGTTGTCACTTCTTATTTAGCAGGCTGGGGACTCTCTATTGTTGTCAAACCCTCTTTGCAAAAGCATCACTAACACACTGATTTGCACAGTTGTATGTAAGAGGAGGAATGGTTGTATAGCTTCCACGAAACAAAAAATTGTAGGTAGCTGCTGAAATACTCTGCAGCTGAACTTACCTACTGTTTAAGAGAAAATTCCTTTTTTTCATTATGTTTACTATTTTTGAGCAGATTTTCATACTGTGTGCTGGTGTGGGGAGGGGTTATTTTTAGTGTGAATAGCAACAATTACCATTTAAAAGCTAGTAACCAACATTCTGTTATTTTCCTTGACCTCTGCTGGACCAGAAGTTTGGCTTTAATCTCTTCACAAATTTCAAGAATTCTTAAGTAAGTGCACTGGGAATATCTCTAGTTGTGAGTACAGAACTGCTGCCTCAGAGTGTATTCCAGCCAAGATGCTTAGGCAAGGCTGTAGGGCACTTGTTTCCAGACTGTGATTCTGATGGTGGCCAACGTGGCCATCTGGTGAGGCCGGCTGGAAGACCCAGCTATGGCATCACAGAAGAAGACAGCTTAAAACTTGAGAACTACTCTGCTTCAGACTTTATTTTCATAACATTGCGTTTGCCTTCGAACGTGATATATTTTCATAAAATAAACTTGCCTCCTGGCCTCACTTGTATTCTCAAAAATTTATGCTCTTGGAATAGGCAGTTAAATAGTAGTAATGTGTGATTTTTATTCCATTTTCCTCACAAGGTTGGAAAATCGACCAGGATTAGGGGATGAAGAATTTGGTTAGTGTGATGAGATGTCCTTTATTGCTGTCTCCACAACTACTTATGTAGGATTAAGCAGCAAAACACAAGCTGGCAGAATGCTCTCCTGACCTAATTCTGCACCACAACACAGATAGGAGGCTATCTGCTGATCTAACTGATAGGCATGACTTTGTCAAATCCAGATGGATGTGAAAGGAGTGAAACACAGATGAGGCCCAAGAGCCAGTGTCTTGCATTTTCTCCAGCTGCTTGAATCCTTTAGGTGTCTTCACTCTGCAGCTGGGGTTGGGGGGCAGGACTGGAGGGAGGGAAGCTGCCTGCTGCAGTGTGGAATCTACAGAAAAACAAAACTAAATGCTAGCATCTTAAACATTACTGGCCAAAGCAAATTGCCTATTTTAAGGACAATATCTTTTGTAATGAAGCAAGAGATACAGAATGGAAATCACATTCTGATTTCTAAGCTGTATGCTGGAAGACTTGAGGCTTCTTTGTTCAGTGTGTCTCAAATTCTCTCCTGGGGCGTGATGTGATGGGGAAGGGGTTTCTCTGTTCCCTGTTTGGCCTGTAAATGTACTGTATTCATGAATCAAATTTAGTGGCTATCCCATGGGGAGCAGTGAATTAGATTGGGAGGGGGGGGAGGTAGTTTTGTGCATTATGGTGGAGAATATACTTGAAATCAGAAAAAATGAGGGAAGGAAAAATCTTATGGTAAATGTACTTAAGTTAGTGATAGGGAACATCCATGGGGTTTTAACTTTGGTCATTGCAGAAAAATTGCAGCAGATGGAAGTGCTCTTTCTCTCTCCTAAATCTCATTGGGCTTGCTTTCCTCTCTCTTGGTGGGACAAGTGTACGGATCTGGACTGGATTCAGCACACCCAACTATCTGCTACTCCAGGAATGGAGACTGTGATCCACATTTGTAATGGTTGGCAAGCTTATAAAGTGGAAGACTAGAGAAGTGAAGGGATGTTTATCCTACATTGGAAATAGTAATTTTGCAGGCTGCATTCTCACAGGTATTCTGTGCATACTCTTTACAGTTAGTTACCTGATACCAAGGCAGCTTGGTCCTGTTTGTCCAGTAGCTCTATCAGGTTGTTAGTTCTACTTAATAAAAGAATGTGTATTCTGTCCACAGTGACTTTAAACAGCATTGAGGCTCACAAACTCTGAATTTGTCTTTGCAGCCTGTGTGGGCATGTTACATTTGCCTCCTTCCTACAACATCAAGTATCATTGCCAGGCATCCTGTGTTGTTTCCATATTATCTTGGGCTCCCCCACGCTTTTACTGTTTCCATTGCACTGCTGTGGGTGGGAACAGGGCTGTCTATTTATTATACATCTCTTCAGAGCCATTGCAAGGAGAGTTTCAGAGGCAGCCTCTGCAGGTTCCTTCCCTGTGCTCCAACCCAGCTGGCGAGTGGCCTGCTCCAGTCCAAGGGTGATGTGTTTTGGTTAATATTGGTGTGTCTGTCCTGAGAGCACAGTACCATCCAAAGCACCCCAGAACTTCAAAACTTGCTTTTCTGCAGGTCTGCCTTCAAAACATGAAGCTAACATGTCCTGCAGCAGTGCCATTTACTGACTCCTGAGAATACCCTAAGTAGTGGTCACACCCTCATTTCAAAGGCAATATATGGGGCCATTATCTGAGCAAATACAGTGCCTGTCACTGAAAATCCATTGATGATGATGGATTTTAGTTACTGATGACTGCAGCCAGATCCAGAAGGGTGAGTTGGGGGTAAAACATTAGTCCTTAAGCTCTGTGAGTTGCTCTCTGTAAACAGATCAGCTCTTTCATAAGAGCTAAAGGAAAATTTAAAAAATAATAACATTTTTAAAAAAAAATTAAAAAATAAATCTAAAATCTCAGGAGAGGGGAAGAGCAGATTAAAATATCTGAGCAGAGAAAAAATTAAGGATTTGAATAGTGACAGGACTTTCTCTTTGCAGAATGACAGAAATATGTGTCTGTGTAGAAGGGTTAATTCAGGTTGGAAAAATTTCAAGTGTTTCAGGGGAAATTGTCTTGGTTATTTTGAAATCTTCATGGAGAAACATGCAGGGAAACTATGGAAATAATATACTGCTAGAAATACCTACATCTGCAGTGGGTTGAGTGCATTTGTGTTTGAAAATGCTACCATGTCAGTCTTGGTTTAGTGTCCTGAATTTCATTGTTAAATGAGGTTAACTTGTATGAATCTGAAAGAGTTCAAGATTTTCTTATTTCTAAGTAACTTCTGCTTGTGGGATATGACACTACCATATACCACCTTTCAGTAGAAAATGTACAGTTCCAGAGACAGGCCATCTGTAGATCAAGGTTTCATAAAGTTACCCTTCCCTAACACAAATACCTTTTTTTGGAAATACAGGCAATTTCAGGTACTCTCATTTCCATAAATTGCTGAAAGGACAGTGAATTTTCATATTTACAGTGGAAACTTAGGGCTAGAAGCAGAACACATTCTGATTTGCAAAACACAGGTGGGTGATACTTCCCCTCCCTGCTTCCCTGCTGGATAACACGAAGTCAGTGATCACCCCTGGCTTGTGCCATCGCTGTCCTGGGTGAGCAGAGCCAGCAGCAGCGGGAGCTGAGCCGGGGCCGTGCCCTGCAGTGCCTCCCTCCGCTGGCCCCGGCCGGGCTGCTGGCAGGAGCCTTGCCAAACATCCTCCCAACAGGGAATTCCAGTGATCTGAAGCCACAGTGTACAAGTGTCCTGAGCATGGATGATTGGTTCTTTTATTTATTTGTCTTGTTCACATTACAAAATAGAGGCGATGGAAGAAGGTATTTGTTTTCTTGGTCTTGATTCAGGATACCTTTGCTATTAACCATGGCCCCTGCCCAGCCTTTTCTGCAGTGCTCACTTGTCAGCTTTGACCATGTTCCCCAGAGTGAGATTTCTCCTCATTTTATAACGAGGAACAGGATGTTCAGGTTTTTCCATGTGTTGCCACCAAAACCAATATTACAGCCAGACTCAGCAGCAATGATGGCAGCACACAATAATAACCATCCCACATGCGATTTAGATTAACTGCTCTTCTGTTTAGTTCATATAATGCCTCAACAGCATGATCTGATTTGCTGTTTTCACATAATCCATCATTAATTCTTTGAGTTACAAAATGACATTTTTTAGTAGCAGATGGAAGGAAATGGGCTCCCCTGCATTCAGAAGGGAACTTCACTTTCTCTGACTCCAGTTATGTTGCTTTATTTATCTGATTTTTATTTTAAATGTGGTTTCCTTTTTCAAGTATGAGGATTTTGGGGGAGCAATAATGCTTCTGTTAGAAGTGTTGTCTTTAAGGCTGCCTTTCAGCATAGGTGGAACTAAGTAGCTATCACTGGCCACAGACCTCCAGCTCTGATGGTAAGGGAAGAGAGGAGTGGGTGTTTTGGCAGCGTGCACAGATTGCCTCCTCCTCCTCCATCTGAGGAAGCTGCTGCTGTGGCTGCCAGAGGAAGCTTTTGGGCTTGTAGAGGACAGCTGTGGCACCCACATGGCTCCTGTCAGTGGTGGCAGCAACAGGAATAGGAGCCATAATCTCAGTGTTCTCCTACCACAGCAATGCAGGAGAGCAAATAGGAGTGGCTCTTTCGGGAGCTGGAATTGTTTCCAGAGCTTAGAAAAAGCGGAGGAAGGGAGTAGAAGTAGAGAGTTGCATGGAGATGCGGGAGATTGTCTCCTTCCCATCCTTTCCAGAGGTTCTGCACCCACTCTTCCCCAATCTATCAGTCCCTTGCTAATCGTCTTCCCCTGCCTAAAACCTTTTGGTCCTTGCCTGCCTTCCTCCCCTTTTCTCCTCACAGCCTGTTGAAATCTTCCCAGCCTCCCTATGAACCTTACTCTGCCATTGCTGAATTGCATTTTGCCACCCCATGAATGAGAACAAATTAAAGTACTTTATCTCCATCATTTGTGCAGCAAAATGCAATTTGCTTGTGTTGCTGCAGGTCCTTGAGCCAACTCTGTTCTGGACACTTTTATCACTTTGCAATCTAATCTACTGAATATCTCAGATCCTCTTGCATTGAAAGGAAATATCTTGGTTTTAAGACTTTTTTTTTTTAATCCAGCTGTGTATTTATGCATGCACAAGCCCACAGTGATATACATGTCCTCATATATGTATGTATGTACCTGTATAATAAATAAAAAATACATATGACACTTTGAAAGTCCACACCTAACTTGCTAATGTCAGCTACAGTTGATGGACAGCCAAGTCAGACTCTTTTTATAGTCCATTTCTAAAATGAAACCATAAATTTTAAACCCAGGCTTCATCATTGCAGAGAAAAAAGCTTTTCCAGCCTATTGATGAAATATAACATTTGATAGGATTTATGAGGCCCAGATTCAGGAGGATAATTTGCAGAGCACTTAAAGCTCCTTTTTCCTGCCCTTTGCCTTCCCTCCTCTCAAATACACATACCAAAAAAAGCCATTAGTAATGAAAAATTATTAAGGAAGATTTTTCTTGATTCCATACAAATGTCAATTTGTGAGAGAGAAAGAGGAAGAAAACAGTTGCAGGAGCTCTTACAGTAAAGGGCTCTAAGTAGAGCCAGGCTGATTATATGAGAGGAATACTGGCTTTTACTGATAAATACACAGTGTGATTATTTGCTGTAATACAGTCATTTGTAATGTGTCTCTGTGTGTGTGTGTGTGTGTGTGTATGATTTTTAATAGTACCGGATGGAATTTATTTTTTTATCACATTGAGATATTCACAAACCAGCCACATAAAGTTAAAAATAAAACCGATACCAGCTTCTTGGTATCTTGATAAAGTTTCCTTCTGGCTTGTATTACCAGAGTGATAATTTCAGAGGAAAAACATCTTCTGTAACTTGTGATCACAGTATCTGTCAAATGGTAGGAAATGAAGAAAACTGCCAGACAGTGTCAGATTTATTAACAGCTCTAAGAAAACCAAAATTAATGCGTTTTCTCTTCTTTGATGGGTTGAAATGTCCATGTGCTGTACTTATCTTAATGGACAAATGAAGGAAGTAGCACTCATCAATTAAGTCTCTCATTAAGCTGACTACAGCTTAATCTGGAGCACATGCAGGAGTACTATGTGCGTACCAGGCTGTACCCTCACAGGTATTGTGGTTGTTGTTAAGAAGTGCCCATCCCACAGATGCCAGGTTGGACCAGGGAGAACGCAGTCCTAGGGGGTAGGGAGGGGGACAGCCATAGAAGCAGGCTGTGCCACTTGTGCCTGGGGAGCTGCTGGCCTGACTTCCATTGGAAAACTGTATTTCCACGTGTTGATAACCAATCTACAGCCATTTGGGTTGAAAATTCCTATGTAGGAGGTGTGCTGAAGCTGAATTTCTATGCAATCAGATGACAGCTGGGTTTTTTTTTTTTTTTTGTGGGGGGGTAATCTGGAAGGAGACAATGACAAGGGGTTATTTTGCCTGTGCAAAAAGTAAAAAGGAGGAGCATATATTCTTTCAACAAGAATCTGTAGTCTTTCCATGTGCTGGAATGAGGTCTTTGTATTTTGGAAGGGAACACAGCCTAGTCTTATACCAGACTGTGGCTTTTGCCACCCCTTGAACGGTGACAATTTGACTAAGTTATAAGATTTAAAGTACTTCCCACACACATGATAGAAACTTGGCTGCTAACTTCACCAAAAGTACTCGTCCTGAACTGCCAGAGCCGATACATGTTTTTCTAGTAGCAGGTTCTGGCTGCAGGGACCAGATAGACTCCTTTTGCAGGAATGAAGGATGAGGAGAACAGGGTGGTCAGTGATGATCAGTGTTCCCAGGCCCTAATACCCCACCTTCGAGGGAGGAAAAGGGTGAGCTGATTTGAATGCCCTAAAAAATGCCATGCAGGGTCAGGACAAGAATCAGAATAGTGAAGAGGCTGGAGCGGCTAGAGGATGGGGAGAATAACGGGGTGTGCTGGGCCAGGCCATAGTTGTGGGCAATCTGTGGATGCTTCAAAGCAGAGAGAAATGTTTCTGGGACCCCCAGCTCCAGGAGGGGAAGGATGGAGATATGCAGAGAGATAGCCTTGATCTTCCCTTCCAGGCAAGGTATGCAAAAAAATGGTTCTGTATAGTTTGAAGATTCCATTACTTCATTTTTTCCATTTTAATTTAACATTTTTCAAAGCAATTTTTAGAAAGGAGTAGGGCTTACTCTTAAGTAATAGTCTTAAACACCTCTGTTCTCCAAGTGGAAAAGCAGGAGTAATTTCCTATCAGAAGTGCAGTGGAGTTGCAGCTGTAAGAAGGAGCTAGAGAAACAACACAGGTCTGGAAGTCCAGGAGCTTCCATTGCCTGCATAATGCAAAGTAATAAAGTTACACTGCTAACTTGAGGCCTCCAAGTTCAGAAATACTTCTCCAAAATGCAGCTTGGCTTATAAAGAGTTCATTTCTGTTGTTGCAGAGCTTGTGATGAAAGTGGGTTGAAGCAATGTGCGCTCCCCAGTCTCTGAGCGCAAACTAAACGACAGTGGTCCCAGGACCCAGCTGCACCAAGGGAAGTGCCCAAGGGGGGAGGCTGCTGGAACAGTAGATAGGGTAGCCTTGGAGGCAGCAGAACTTTGCAAAAATCCATCTACCACTTCAGCATCTGTCAGGGTTTTTCTTGAGCAATAACTACAAGCTAAAATTGCCATATATAATTCCTGAGAGAAGCCAGTGGTAACTGATGTTTTGATTTTTGAGTGTGTTCCTGTGAAACAGCTCAAATCTCAGTTGTAGTTTGGAAATACTGCCCTATCAGAGAACCAAAATGAATTTACCTTCAGGGTTGTCCCCATGGTAAGATTGTCATAAAATTTTTAGCCCCGTGCACTATTACAATGTAGAAAATGTAACTATGCCTGTTTCTTTTGCACATCTGTTAAACGTTTCATTTTAGTATATATTCTGAATAAGTGAACTTCAGATCATGGCACTGGAGTTAGGATGTTCTGAAGAGTGTGTGTGGATTATACCCCTCTGCAAGAAGCCCCATGTGTTATAAGAGTCATTCGAGCACGCTCAGCAATGCTTTCACTTTGCTGTGCCTTGCACTCACAGCTAGCAAAATAATTTTACTCGTTGTCTTTGCTTTCCTTTAGCTTGTTGTTGGAGCATTAAATGCATTCTGTATAAGGTTTACACGCTTCACCTTGCATGTGCCAGTGGCTTAATAAGAGCATCTGCTGTCTTTCTGCAGCAAATCCAATGATTTTTCTGTGCATGTATATTTAGTTGTACATATAAATAGAATCCAGGCACTGTTAGACGCATATGAAAGTGAACGTCAGATTGAAATGGTAACATATGAGGTTTTCTGCAGTTCCATTTATGAAGTATCAAGTTAAAAACAAAGCTGTGAAGTAGCCAGAAAACTCTTTATTTCTGCAGCCAAAGGCATATGCTTGTACAGCCTAACCTAATTAGGTCTCCGATACGTTCTTAGAACGGTCAGTATTTCATGTGTCGTATCATTGTCTGCGAGCTGTTTTTTCATTATGGTCGGGCTTTCACGCAGCAGAAAGTAGGAAAGCACTGCTCCAGATGTCTGGCTCCTTTCACCGACTTTGTTGCTGTCTACAGCAAAATTTGAGTTTTAACTCTACAGAGCAAATTCCCTTTGAATCTTTGGATACCCTTAAACAGTATAGTACTGGAGTATGTGTAAATGTCTACAAAGTACAGTGATTGGAGTGGCTGGTTTAAGAGGAGCTATAAAATGGTTCCAGCTGGAGTGCATTCTTGAGGTAAGCTCAAAATGCACTCCAAATTGTCAGCACACTACTCAGAAAAAACACAAGAAACAAATCATCTTTAGTGTGCTTTGCTTCCCTTAATGCACATAAGGATAGTGTAAATGGAAGCTGGTCAATTTTCAACAGTTTGTGTAAAATTGTCCCTAGGTTTTGCTTCTGTACTTCAGCCTTTGTGAATAAATGCCTCACACGGGGTTGTAAGTATACCTGTGTGTATTTCTGTGGTCATAATGCCGTCTATATTTCAATAAGTATTGTGTATCTGTCCATTAATATTTATATGGAACGGAGAGCTTTGGTTCTTGCAATTTTTAATAAACATTGATGGTGTTACTAGTTTATACAGAGCATTCAATATGCTCCATCAAAATGGCAGCTCTAATTAGGTTCCTTGAATTAGCTAATGGATTTTGAGAAAGATAGCTTACAAAGCTCTTACAGCTGTCCAAGATATTCCTGCCATGGCAGAAAGACAAAAGGCCGCTGGAAGCTACAGATTTGAAAGCGTTAGAAATGCAGCTGACAGTTAAAAAAGATAAATAACGTTTGTATTTTTTCTCCTGTAAAAGTCCCAACGCTGGATTAATGTTATCCTTGTAGTGACCATTCATTAAAAACAAACAAAAAAAGCCAACTTTATAGTAAGGATGTGTTTTGGCTCTGAGAGCTGTGCTTTTCCCTGATGCTTTGCACATGATGTGAACTCTTTTTTATTTTTAAAATGTTAGTTATATCTGTCACAGACTTACAGACACAAAGAACATTTTTTTTTCAGTTGAGGTTGAGTTGTCTACCTTCTCCTTAGCTAGGCCAGATATTGAAAAAGCAAACCACACAGAGGATTAGTTGCTGCCACTCTGCCAGTGGCATAGATTGGCACGTATGTAACGAAGAGCAGATGATACAGTCTCTAGTGTGAAACTTGGAGAAGTAATTTCTGAGAGAAAATGGATAGCTACTCTGGGCTTTGAAATTTTCAACAAAATATGTTTTAGAACAGGGGCAGCGGCATCTACTGTGAGGGAATTCTTAGATCCTCAATTCTTGTCTCACAAGGGAGTGCAGAAATGAAGACTGCACTGAATAGCCACCTTCTCTCCCTCCTGCTTTTGCTTTGTGTGCGGTAAAGAGAATTCCTGAGGGACTCCTGAATGGCTAATTCATTGGAAGTTTGTAAAGTAGTTATTATTTCAGCTTTAGTGATAAGTCTAATAAACGGTAGTGCAAAAAGCAATAGCCTGGAAGTGAAAAAACCCTGACAGTTTGCAGGCAGGTGTGATAGTCTTTAAGAAATAGAGTTGCATTTCCACACTGGAGTTTAGCATTCAGCATTTGCTTTGTTGAATTGTTAAAGCTGCTGTAAATGGAGTTTGGAGGGCTGAAAATCTGCTCTATGTTGATGTGACCTATCTATTGTAAATACGCCAGCTGCTTTACATCAGTAAAGTAAAATACCCCCTCCCAAGCTGTGTTGTAATACAAAGTGCCAAAAAAGGCAATTTAAGTACTTTGCCGTGTAAATCCAGATGAAATTACCTTGGAGAGAAGGCCTTCAATTATGCCTCACACGTGACTTCTGCATGATGGATAAAAGGCTTAATTGATATCATCTTTAGTGAAGAAACCAGAAACTGTTGCATTGTCTAGAGGCTACTGAAAATACCAGGAAAATCTGTTTTTCATTATTTTCATTGTGTATTGTTTATAGAGAGTTTGGTTGTTGTCAGCAGCCGAGTCCCTAATCTCCCTGCGTTCCTAGCCCTTCAGAGACAAGTGCACATCTCACATCAACAAGACAGCAGTAAACTGGTCCCATGCCAGAAACAGACATTGCCATTAACCAGCCTGAACTGGAATGGCATCTTTTTTTTATTATTAGTTAAGATGTGATTGCCTTCTTTGATGAGGCACAATACATTGAGCAGAGAAAAGGAATAAAATGACCTTTCTTTGAAATAAAGATGACAATCTGGCTACAAACAAGAAAATGTCTGCCTTTTTCTCTTTCCTTTCTATTTGATTGCAAACAATGTGTTTCTGTTAGAGGAGTATATACCATATTTGCTTACAGTGAAGTTAAACCTCAGCGTGCCAATTTCGTTTCCATAAAACAACAAATTAGGCTATACCTCCCGTTATTTCTGGCCAACTGTAGTCAACTATAAGTTATAAAGGAGAGTAATGGAGATGAGAAGTGGCTGGTTCGAAAAGATGATGTTCATTTGAATGTCTAGGCCGTCTGCCATGACAAACAGGAAAAGGTGTTGTATGTCATGTGAAGGGAGGGAAACATAAAAGGTTGCTTTGTGTCAAGCCACTGAGAAGTATTTTATAAACAGTTGGGAAAAACTGAAAGTGATACAAATCTGTTGGTCTCACTCTTCAAATGATTCTTTTGAGGTTTCTGTAAACATATTGTGAGCTATTTGGGAAAAGAAAAGGTTAATGACATTGCTAATTCATATCATTCAAGGTTCTCTTTCCTTCTTTCTTCCTAATGAGCCGGTAGGAACCTGAGAATATCATCTTCTCTCTTTCCACTAAGCTCCTAATGTCAGGAGGTCAGTAGTGATGTTACAGGGTCAATAGGACTCAATTTACGTCCAGACAAATGGTAGTCATGTGCTGCCCTAGGAGGCTTTGACCTTTTGGACAGAAGTGGTTGTACTGCTTTTATGTTAGCCTAAAGAATTGAAAGGTGACAGCCTATGTTCCACTGAAGCACAGTTGGAATTTTTTTAAATACTGTAAAACAATTAAGATTTGGGGGCTTTAATATACAGGATCAAATAAGTGTAAATGGCTTCTTCAGTTTTTCTGCAGTTTGTTTATGATTCTTTATATGTATTTATGTACATGAGAGAAATACATCCATTTAATGCTTTTCATGTCAGTCCATCTATGCAGACCCTTTCAGTCAGTCCTGCCTAAATGGAGCAGGGCTCAAAGTCTACCTGCTTTGCACAGAAGTCCAAATCAAGTGTCCTTGCAGAGCCTCTCTCCATTGAGGAAGACAGTAGTTGTGTGTACATCAAGTATGTTCCTTTCCAGAGCAAGAAAGCAGGTGCTGTGGAGACCAATAAAGCCATATGCATGGTTCCAGTACCTAAAAAGATGTCCTTCTTGGGTCCTCAGTATGGAGTGTGTGTAGCTAAAACCCAGGCTGACTTTGGCTGAACATCAAAGGTGATTCCTGAACCTGCAAGGCAATATCAGTGACATCAGCAAGGCATTTCTGACAAGTCTTTCCTTGCAATACCATTTCCTTGCTCAAGTACATATGAAAACAACATGTATTTATTTCTCTCTAAAATCTCTTTCTCTTGGTGGTCACAAAGACGAAAGCTGAAATACAGTAAAATTATATTCTTACCATTGATTTTCATTTTAACACTTCCCACCAGTCTTTTTATTCTTTCTTACTACTGAGGTTGCAAAAATATGTTCATAAGCAATATAATATTTCTGGGTAGAAATGCAAGGGCTGGAACGGAAAGAGTAACTCACTCAAATATTTATTTGTTATAACTTCAGAATGGAAGTTTTATCCTAAGTGAAAGATACTCTTACATGCTCTGTTAGACACCCTTACACTGTATATCTTTGTAGACCACTGTGTTCCTTTCAATATGTAAAATTAGTTTTGTTATTTAGCAGATCATGAATGGAAGATTGTCCATTCTCTAGAGTCTGTGAATCACGTTTTGTCTTGGATGTGTTTGCTAATGGAAAATTCTCTAAAAGAATAATTTTCCTTTTACTTCTTCTTCCTTTTTTT
>VZRX01020449.1:147616-224471 GCA_013398075.1 Notiomystis cincta
TTTTTTTTTTTTTTTTTTCGTTGCTTGTTTTGTTTTACTTTAACTTGGAAGCATCAGTTGTTTGCTTAGGGGACTGACAGTCAGCTGGGTGAAATCAGCATTTGAAAGAAGTGACTGCAAAAAAGTCCTGTACAATATTAATGTGTTTAGGAAAACCACTGGAAACAAAATGTTTATTGCCTCTTTAAATGTATGTTTATGTATAGCTTTAAGTGATTCCTCTTACTTCATGTGTGCAACACTTGTTTTTAATTTTGTGTTATCAAGAAAGCTGCAGTAAGAAGTCACTAATTTAAAAAATGTCATTTTGACTTGAATGATGGAAACCCAGATTAGCAACTCAGAGGAAGAACACTGAGGAGATGTTACTGTGCAAAACCTGAGCCGTACGTATTAAATACTGATTACGGTGTTTCGATTCTTCGGAAAAAACCCTGGTCTGTCATACTGAATATATAATATTATTGCTACGGTGCTTATTCATCTCTCTCTTCAGAGATGAGGGGGCGAAATTTCACAGTCCTGTTTTACATAATGTCAGAGATCTTGAAGCTCCCTCCCTGCTGCATTGTGGTTCCCCTTTTGTCTTGGGCTGTCTGCTCCAGCTCTATCGGTTGGGAGGCTGCTTGGAAGCCGCAGTCGCACTGAGCAAGGCGGGCCCTGAGTGGTGCTTCTGACAGGGGCAGGCCCAGGGCAGGGGAGGGTCACTGTTTGTCCAGGTGGAGGTACAGCCCCAGTAGCTGGACTGGAGCAATGGTGTTGGTTAGAACAAGAGCACAGACTTGTTTTTCTCCTTCTCCCAAGCCAGAAGAAGTCTTGATTCTCCCAATAAGGATTGTATTTAACAAAACTACAGAATGACTGACAGGAATGTGCTTTTTCCTCTTTTGCATTTTCACAAAAGTCTGTTGGGTTTTTTTTCTATTTAAAAAAAATGCAGTGTGTGCAGCTTATTGGAAGAACTGTTGAACTTCTCTTAAGTTTGTTTTTGGCTTGGGATTTTGGACATATTTGTTACTATTGTTTGAAATCAGCACCTGAGTCTCCACAACTCTTTTTGAACTTTCTCAGAGATTTAATCCTACACATAGACATTGTTTTAGAATTTCCCAGTGTCAGCTGCTTCTGAATCAGTCTCCTTACATGTAGCACAATTTCAGGAAGTCATTCTGAAATCACTTGGAAAATGCTAAGTGAACAGTTCTCTCACAGTCTTGTGACACAGAAAATTCCATGAGTAGATTAAATGTTGGATCCTGGGAACATGTGATGGTGGAGGGAATGGTAAATGTGTGGTTGCATGGTTCTCGGAAGAATATGTAACATGGCTCCAGAGCCATGTCAGGGAAGCAAGAGTGCACAAAATCATACATATGATGAGGACTGTAATATTTATATCTCCTCAAGGAGAGAGCACTGCATTAAATGTAAAGCTACTGTAAAAGAAATCTGTCTGCTGTACTTAGCATGCTTGCTGAAAAGCTTCAGTAAGTGTCCTTAATATAAGCTAGCTTTGATTGGAGTATTGTTTTTATATTTCTTCTGTAAGTTCAGGTTCCTTTTCAATATAAATAGTCATGCATCTGAAACATTTGAACTGGTATTCATCTGCTGTTTCCCTGTCTGAGAGCCGCTATCTGATCAAACCAATATTTTTTAATTATGTATTTATAGGCAGATGGGAGAATAGTTTACAGTCAATGTATGATCTTCTCTGCAAATCTTGGAATATTGTGTTGGGTTTTTTTTAATATTGCCTTATCAGTTTCTTTTTTTTATTACTGATGACTTCATTCTGTTTGAATTCAATGCTTCAGTTTCTTTGGGGTAAACTAATAGATTATGTATGCGATATTTGCACAGTGCTGATTGAATTCATCTGGTGAGTTTGAATGTGGTTCATATATTCACATAATTGTCAGGAGCCAACTTGAAATTCAGAACTGTTTCATGAGCATTGCACAGGGCATCATATTTATCTCACTTTACTCAGGAGTGGGTAAAACTTTCATGGTGAGCTAGAATGCAGCTCTTTCAAAAGCCAGTGTCTTTTACATTTGTGCCTATAAACTGGTGGAGAAAAAAAAACCATGGAGCTTTAACTGTATCCTGAAAATACGAAGCGGATGTACTGACCACCCCCCTTCCTACCTGTACCCTTCACTTTTCTAACAAATTCTGAACCTGCTGGCTATTTTTGACCAGATTTACTGGCAGCTTCATGTTCAAGAGATACTGGAATACAAAGTTTCACTAGGTGCAAATAAGCAGCCTGCTAGAGAGGCCCGGATGAATGCTTTTACTGGGGAGGAACACTGCAGTGTGAACCATTATCAGACATGAGAGAGCCCACAGGAGAGAAGCACAGGAAATCAGACTTCACGGAGCTGCTTGTTTCCACAGAGATTATGCTTGTGTTTTCACACTAATCCAGATGGATAACTTTCCATGTGCTGCTATCTTTCATTCAAATGTTCCTACTCATTCTCATGGTTAGGGTTTGTAGTTTAATACTGTGTGGCAGAGGTTTGCCAAAGCAAAATCTGTCAGGCCCTGTCTTGTAATATATGTAATCAGCTCAAACTCTGCCACACCACTTTCACTTGCTGGCTCAAAGGGTTTGGGCAGAAGAAAGTTCACCTACAGGAGATCTACAGTCAGTGGAGCACAGGCTCCTGTTATTGTCTTACAATGAATCAACTTCAGATTTAATTTTAAAAGGGGGGAGAAAACCCAGTGTGTGTGGTATTTTCAGACTGCCTCTTCAGCCAAAGTACCTGGGGGTAAAAAGTGGGTATGTGGCCATTAGAGCACTGGTGACAGGTGCTATACAGTTTGCAGAGAGCCAGATTGGCTGGAATCAAAACTAGACCTGTTGCCTCTGTGTTTCAGTGTTTCCCTCTTAGCTAGTGCTGCTTTGGGCAATGTGGGCAAAGCAACAGGGACAATACTCTGGGCCTTGTCTGTGGGTTAGCAGCCCTCATTAAACATTTTGTATTCACACGTAATGTCAGGGAGTTTCACAGGTGTTGCACTGCTCATGAGCTGTGGGCCAAACTTCACTATTCTAGTGATAGTCCCCATTAGCTAGACCTCAGTTTCAGTGCTTTGCGAACAGGAAGTGGTTCTCCACTATTTGACAAGAATTCATGCAAGGAACAGAGGCATTTATCTGTGGAAGGAATAAAGGTGAAGAGGGAATATATTTTTTTTTCCCTCGGTAGTCCACAGAGTTTGTGCAAGATTTCTGCACTGCTTTGGCAAATCATGAGAAAAATTTCATATGCTCTGGAAGATTTCAGTAAGTCAGCCAGAGAAGCTTGAAAGCTCTGGGACTTTGTAAAGTGGGTGGATGACTTAGGCTTCAGGAAAGGAAGTCATTTGATTTGTCATGGAAACATACTGATGCCACAAGTAAACATTTCCAATCATGACTGTATATTTAGCAGCATTTGCAGCCTACATGGAATTTCTCTTAATTGGTAGTTAATTTCCAACCAGTCAAGATTGCTGATACATACTAGAAGCTAAGTATTATTGAACTGCTGGGTTTATGTCCAATATTTTGTATTTGCTATGCAAATCCTATAGATGCTTTCCCTTCCTTCTGGCATACTCATAGAGGAGCATGATGTAGCAAGATGCTCCACTGAGTCTGTGCTCAGGTGAATAAATCTCTGTAGTCCACTGAGGGTGAGGCAGGGTTAAGGTTGTAGATTAAAAGAATAAATGATGATGTGCTGCAATAACAATGGTTTGAGTTTAGGAGCAGCCACAAATTAATTGTATAATTAATAATTCCCTGTGAATGCCAGTAAATGCTACTTAGCCATACAGTCAGTACTCACTCCAGTGCTGACTACAGCAGGGCTGGATATAGCTGCAGGAAGCTTTTAATTTATTCATTTTAAGTATGACCAAAGTTTTTTTGAATTCTTAGCCATTTTCAGGATTTTATTTAATACTTCCTGGTTATAGCTTGAGCTTCCACAGTTGTACAAGCCCAGGTGTAAGGTTTTAGAAGGCTCACTAGGGTCAAAACCTAGGCATGTGTTTAACTTGATAAACTAAGCAACTCCACTGGATTTACCAGAGCAGTTTGCAGTGTATGCAGTTCTGCATACAAGTGAATCTTTGCGGATTACTAAGTGAATTACTGTTTAATTACCTCTTTAAAAAGATGGTGTCAAGATTTAATAGTGTGTTTTCCCGTCTCTCTTGCCTCCCCTAGATTTTCCTGACTGATATTTGAGTTCTTTGCATAATGGGGAGGGTGTTTAGGGTTTTTTTTATGAGACAAAACTTTTCTGTGCTTCTCTGTGAATAATATAGTTTATTCTTTACCTAGAACATATGTAATTTTAGAGAAATTCCACATTTGTCACGGGAGCAAAAGGAAACATTTTTTGTCAGCTTATCATCATCATCATCATCATCATCATTATTATTAAAATATGATAGTCATTTTTAGCTGCTCACAGGAATGTTAAAAGTTTTCTTGTGCTCCCCCATCTGTCTGCATCCATCTGTTGTCTCTTGTCTTGTACTGGAATTGTTAAGTTCTTTGGACAAGGACAGCCTTTTTTAAAAACAGGGATCAAGTTCACAATTAGCAGCTCTGCCAATATAAGAAAGCAGAAATAAGGCTGATACGGGCCAGTGGGAACTAGGCAAATCAGGGAAATCAAGCACAATCCCTTTGCCTCGGGTCTGGCAATTCTCTGCGTGTACCTGGTGTCAGATGTGTGCTCACAGGGGAGGAGTTTTATGTAGCTGTTTTGTTTCCCCTCAGTGGCTGCGCAGGTGGCGGGAGCGCTGAGCGTATCCAGCGGCTGCGGAAGGAGTACCAGCAGGCCAGGCGGGAAGGTTTGCCTGTCTGTGAGGACGGCGAGGGAAGGACGCAGCTGTGTGACTACGAGCAGCGCTGGGTAGGTCCTCACTGCCACCCAGAGTGCTTCTGCAGCACTCAGAGTTAGCTGAAGGGGCTGATTTGGTGGTGTTTTCCAGAGATCCTGTGTCAGCTTCACATGGATTTAGGGAGTTCCTAGAAATGGAGAAATCCTTCATGACAGCCCAGCAAAGAAAATGTTAATAATGAGAACTTGGCTAACATTAACTTGTCCGTTCGCTGTGCTTGATTTAGGCCCAGGTTTCCTCCATTAAGCCCAAGATAGAGAGTCACTGCCAAACTTTGTCAAGTGTGGCAGCACTAAGGCTTTTCAGATGGATTTATGGTACTCTGGCTGTTCATCCAGTGATCCTCTGGGTTAACAGGAGCCTTAGAAGAGCAGACTTCTCACTGTGCTTAGCTGTAAAGTGAGAGGGAGGAAATAGAGGCATGTCTGTCCTACCCTTCCTTCTACACATGGGACAGTAGCATTCTGGCCACGTTACAGCCTTTGTAACTATCATAAAGTAAAAAATGTAATAATTTGCTCCTTTGCCATCCAAAGATCTTAAAATATTCTATGAGCACTATAGAACTGTTACAGGCACAGTGTATTCCTGTTTTACATCTAGGACTCACACTACACAGACATATTATCTACCCCACTAATCTATAACCTATAGAACAACCAGAGATTAAATCAACAGTGCCAGATTTTTGAATGGGTTAAATAAATACAACAGCCATAGTCTATGGGTACTCAAGAGCTCTGCCTGAGCAAGTTTTGAACTTGGACTCTGTCTCTTTAGAAGTAATTCTAATCAACTAGCATCCAAAAATGTAACTTTAATAAAATGCAATTTATGCCAAATTCGGAATTTTAGTTTAAGAAAAGACAGAATTATGTTAAAATCTTAAGAACCTATATACATCTGAAGTTTGAACTAACATTGGTTTTAATGTCTTCAAACTATTGTATGAATGCTGAAGTGAAATCTGCAATGACTGCAGCTATAGTATAGTACAAAAAATCCTATGCAAGACTAGTCTTTATTGCAATCACAGAGATGCAGAGTTAAAAGGGTTTTTTTTACATAAATTATCATATATATTTGTTCATTAACTCCAGAACTGTTGTTGTATATATTATTCTGATTCAATTACCAAAAGTGTCATCTTCAGTGAAATAATTCTTTCCTTAGAGCAGTTAACTTTAATCCACTGCCTTAAATTTTGTGACCCAAATTTGTGAGTCAGTATACCTGCCATTCTTCTTCTGAATTGCTTTTTTGAACTAGAATAAGGATATGCATCAAATGTGTCTTCCTGTTGAAATTCTGTGTTGTGGTAAGTGTCCTGACAGGCCTCAGACTGGGTCAGTGATACCTCTTCAGCAGCCTGAGGATTTCTACTTCTTATCTGAAACTGAAAAAACATTAGTAATACTCAGATGAGATTGAGATTTATGATCCAGTGTAGTTTCACAAGATTCACAAAGGTTTCTTCTAGGTAATCCTCTCTAAGCCTTTCCTGTTAGGTATAATGCCCAGAGATTACTGATTTCCAAAGCTTTGCTTTTCCCATGAGGCATGTTGTCCTTAATCAAAGCACCTGAAAGGGTGCTTAAAGTACCTCAGTCTTGAAATGATTCATAATAGTGGCACCAGGATTGTTGCTTTTTGTCCTTCCAGTGCAGAGTATTTGTAAACAGTTTTGTTGTGAGGAATGGCAGTCAAAAATTAGAGTTTGAGCTTTAGTATTCTGAAGTTTGTTGCTGCAACAGTTCTTCTTGTTGAAGCAGTTTATACACTTCAAAGACTTCTGGTCTCTTCGTTGCAACAAATCACCCATTGATCCATCCAGCCGTGCTTTCACAGGCACTGTCTTTTAGTCTGGAAAGTACTGCAGCCACAGCTCGCTCTCTTTCGACTCATGCTGAAAGTTCTACTCCTGCATGTAGTTTTACCCTTAAAATACCTATGATACAATCTACAGAGACAGAAAAGAAGGAACAAAAATAGAATCAAAACATTAAAAAGAAAACAAATGTCTCAAAGCATCTTGCCAGTCGAGTCCTCAAGAGAGTTTTTAAGCAATGCCATCATTCCCATCTCGGGCAGCTGACACTCAGCAGTAGTGTGGTAACACAGATTGAACAACAGCTGATTTTTTTCCACCTTTACTTATCAGTGAAGAGACATGGTGATGACTAATTGTATAATTGCGAATAAATAAAAGCTTACTCTAATCTTCAGGATGTCAAGTCTCTCTTGAAAGAGACAACAGACAGTTGAGGAGGAGGAGAACCTTCTGGTAAAAGTTTTCTTTCTTCCCACAGGAGGTTGTGGCACCAGGGAAGCTGCAGCTGGAAAAGAGATACTGAGTCTCTGTATTTTTAAGACTCGATTAGTCCTTTCCTTACTTTTCTCAGTCAACTGTTTTACCTAAGCCAACTTTCCTATAAGATGTCTTTCTAATGTACAGCAGCTGCTGTAATCACTTCCCACCATCTCATGAAACATGCAGATAAGTTGGGAAAAGCAGAGGATAATTTGAGAAGACACTATCCCATCGCGAATCAGCAGCCTCAAAAAGGGACCCTGGGTCTTGTCCTCCAAAATAGTATCTGAGAACTCATGAGGCAAATTTCTATCTGATAAAGCTGACATTGACAAGTGGCCTTTAGCTGACACTGTAATGGGACAGAATTTCTAATAGAAGGGGTATTTCCAACAATCTACTTTTTTTAAGTGGGATAAATCAAGTTAAAGTGCAGAGCCGGCTGAAAAGCTAGCATTGTAAGGGAAAATGATCTCATGACAGGCAATTGGGATCCATAAATGTTTTAAAAATAAGGTCAAAAATTCATTTTAAATAGGCCTGCTATTCTCTCATCATCCATTCCTCCCCCCTGCATCCATTTTCCAATTCTCCTCTGTTCTTCTCATCTGTTGCTGGATGAATTTTTTGCTCTCTTGCGCCTTCATTCTGCTTTCTCTTCCCCACAGTCTGTTCCTTTTCTTTTTGTAAGGAACTGAATAATTCAGTTTAGTGTGTGTCCATAAACAGACAAATGTATGTAGCACTGTCTCTGCTATAGAGCCAGACCCTGTAAAATTCTTTTGCAGTTCCATTGTGCTTTGATTTGTTGTCAAGTTTTGCATCCTTTGGACTTTCTCCCCCCATCACCCACCCCCTCTTTTCAGGTTTATAACTAAGATAAATGGTAAACCAAATTCTGTATGGTGGATCACAAAGCTTAAAGTAAACCTCAGCTAGTTAGCCAAAGGACAGGCTGATAATAAGTATAAATATTGTCTAAGAAAATGAATGCTTTTTGTTGTCAGTGTAAAATGAGATTACCCTACAATTTTCTGACAGCTAGGGAATGTTGGGTTGTATCAGCTCTAAAAAGGGTTTAGGCATGTGCATACATGCTCATGTCTTAGTGGGACATCAGATATTCAAAGTACTCCTGAACATACCCAATAAAAACCTAATCCGGGTCTCCCGAATGAGGCAGATGTTTATGTGCTATTATCATAGCTGCAGTATCAGTCAGGCCCTGGAAGAACTATGTAAGAATAAGCTGTAAGAACTTAGGCTCTCTAGGAGCTGGAAGGCTTTTCACAGGCAGTCTTTTTTGGGACTTTAGAGTCACAGCCTAATAGCAGATCATGAGAAATAGTTAAGGAGCTGTCAAGAGAAAGCCATGCAGTTAGCATCTGCACTTGTATTTAAGGACATTTAAATAATGAGGAATTAATCAGCTATTTGAGGATTTACTTGGATTGTCTTACAGACTTTGTACAAATCCAGTTACTTAAAACATCAATTCTTTCCTTCAGGATGGCAGTAAATCCTTGAAACTTTATCTTTTTAATGTACATTCAAGGACTGCATATAACACTGGCCACAGTGCAAATAGTTCTTCACCTGTTAGTGACCACATCAGCTTCACCGTTCAGAACCTTGGCTTAACTGCTTCTAAAAGCCGTTTCCTTGTTTGCAGATCGGCTTTGCAAGCTTGTAAATAACCTAAAGATACAAGAAAACCTGTCTCTGGATACTGGCTGTGAACATTTCAATTGAAACAGACCTGTAATGTACTGAGTTTTGTCAGTTCCCAGTTGAGAGTAGGAAAGAAGAATCATGCCTGTGTGTGTTAAAGGCCATGTACTTTATTGTGTGCCTGGCAGGATTCCAAGCCTAAAAATCAACGAGAACAAAGAAAGGAGCATTAATAACTGCATTATTTTTCCATAATGTGTCAAAGGGTTCTGCGCTTCCTTCAGGATGAATAAGGAGCTGTTTGTACTTTTCATGATCATTTAATTCCAGGTTCAGGATGTTGCATTTCAAATAGGTTAGGTTCCTAAAACACACAAACGTTTGTGTTGGACTATGGTTAGAAACCAGAATTCCAACTTCTAGAATAGTAACATTCCTGTCTTCTAGCGCAATGGGAGAAGCTGACAATTTTATATGAAACCATATAGCAGAAACTGATGCAAATTCCAGACTTTGAGTCCACAGACTATTAGTAAGAAACATTAAATAAAAAAAAGAAAAGAAAAAAAAAGGAAAAAAGAAAGAAAAAGAAAAGAAGAATACCATAACGTATTTAAAGTATAGCTGCTTTAAAAAATACAGGTTGGAAGTATTTGTTGTTAGAATACTAATTAAGAGAGTACACAAAACATTCTATTGGAATGTATGAGTAACTCACTGATCAAGAACTTTTTATAGTCCCAGCTTATCTCTGCTTAATGAACATTTCAGTTTGGGATGTATTGTACAAAGTACTCTAACTAAGCAGAGCGATTTTGAAATTTACAGGCCAGCTTTTGGGGGTAGTTTTGGGGGGAAATTATTTAGGAGAAATCCCTGCCAAACCTCATGTGAAAAATAAACTATTCCAAATGGCATATGCAAGGAGAGCCAAATTCAGTTCCATTAATACTAGTAATAAAGAGTGACTTCTATAACTTGTTTGGAATCATTCCTACTTATACAAAGGTTAGATTTGGCACAGATTATCTGAACCAGAGGGGAGTCTGAAATGCTCATGTCTTCATGCATACACTTTGTACATGCTCTCATTTACCAGGGGAAACTGTTCTAGTGCCATATGCCGTCTTATCAAAGCTCGTTGGTACAGTTTATACCCTACAATATTATGTGAATTCCAGAAATACATCATGCCATCTATTCCACAAGGTGCCTCAGCATACAGCTGGGTTTTGTTGTTTTTCAGTGCAGGGGGATGATTCTGAGGAAGACAAACACTAAGCATTTCTCTTATTTCATACAAGTTGTTGAAAGAAATCAGAAAAAAAAATGTGGTGCTGCCAGGCTGTGGCTGTCCTTGCAGGCTCACAGTACTGAGAGGTTCCAAACGTGGCAGGAATCATGTCCCTTGCAGTTAGGACAGGTTCTTCTGATATTGCCCAAATGGAGGATTTGAGTGGGGCATTGCAGAGACCATGAGAGCTGCAATGGATCAGCTTGGTATGATAGGAAGGGCCCCAGAGGTTTTCCATTCTCTACATTTTGCCTAATTTGCCAATATGTTAAGGGAGGCAAAAAACAAATCTCTAACTGATAATTATATTGATGAGGGGAGTTTGTGAGCAGGTAACCCATGCTGTTTGGTATGCTGAACAGTTACTTTGAGTGCACAGCCCACAGCTCTGCAGCTTTTATCTGTGGGCTTTTTATTCTGTGAGGCAGAGAAAATGGGCACAAATAGCCTTTCTGGAGCCAGGCTGTAATGTGGCTTGACTGCAGTTCCCAGCAGTAGCTGGGTCTTTGCAGTTCGCTTCAGCTTCGGCGATCTCCTGCCCATACAGGCTTCAACAAGTTTCTGTCTGCTTGCTGGGCACTCTGTAGACAGGGGACAGTGTGGCCACTTTCCCTGAGCATGTGTGCACACTCAGCCAAATCTCAGGCCAGCAGCACACAGGGAAGCTGGAAGAGGACTGAGATTTGAACACCGAGCCTTGGCACGTGGGGCTGCCACAGCCAGTACTTTGCACCCTGAGCTTTCCCTTGCTTAGCCCCAGTGATACTTCTCTGGGACAGCTTGGTCCTGACCCCAGCAGCTCAGTGCCCCACACACCAGTAGAATCAAACACAGCTGCTCCTGGGTCTGAATGCAAGGGAGGGGGGAAAGGAGGCTTCCTTTTAAAATTGACCTCCTCTTCCTCAGACCATTAGTAAGAGGCCTGCTTCAACTTCTGGAAGGGGGCCCCAGTTACAGCACTCATTTTTTAACCATGAGACAAATCTGTAATGCCACTGAAATTCATGGCTGAAGCTAAGCATGCACTTAGGTATTTATTGGATCAGGCCTGAAATAAGGCCTCAAACTTGACCCCCTTTAGGCACAAGCTTTGGCCTTTACTACCAGGTATCCGGTGCATTTGTCAAATAGATGCGGACATGGTTGACTTCTTTTTCAGTTCTTACAACTTAATTTCCCTGGGTCATGTTCACGTTCAGTGTTGTTAATTAAAAAGAAATCTCCTCCCTAAAACATACCAATGATCCAAAGAATTGCCTGGCTACTGTTGTCTCAGACAGCACCCCCTTTCCTGAAGTTGCTGGTCACTGTCTGGCTCTGCCTGCTAGGGATAATATCCTGCTAAAACAGAGAGTGATTTGGACAAAGGACTGCAAAATTTGTCCATTTAACATCAGGGAAAGCAGAATGACCTCAGTGAGGCAAACAGCAATGATTGCTCAGTGTGTGCAGAACTTGGGGGTCAAGGGTTGAGCTTGAAAGAAGCTGGGTCAAGTAATACAACGATGTCATTGAGGCTCGTAGAGAGCCCGGATCTCGTATTTGTTATAGTTAAGTATGTGACAGAAGCCAACTGAAATAATGGACTTTTCATTACTTTTGATTTCTGGATTGAGTTCTTCTGTTGTATAACTGTGCAGCAGTTCTCATTACTGCAGCACAAGATCTGAGGTGGAGGCCTTGAGCCTTCTTGAGTTTTCCTGAAGTTCCTCACTGCAAAATGCATTAGCCCGACTTCTTGTTAAATTTCATCCTAGGTGCAGCTTCAGCAGTCAGGGTGTCAGTGCTCTGGCTATATTGTTGTCTTGCAGTTAAAAAAACACTAAAAAGTTCAAGATTTTTTCACAGCCAAGGTGTGAAAAGTAATTAGAATGTATCACTGGGTGCTGGGTATAGTCAATTATCTATGAATATATAAAGGCTCTATTTTTCTCAACAAACAGGTGACATTGCTATAATTATTTAAAATGAAAAAGAAAGTCAGTGACTCAGACATGGAGAGATTGGCTGGATAACTTTATTAGTTCCCAGTCTAAGGTCTGTAGTGCAGATGCTAATCTAATATCAAGACTGCATTAAAATAAAGTACAAAATATGGAAAAAGAGGACTGCATTTACCCATAAGGCTGGTGCTGTACATAACTTTGATTGCTCAAGGCCAGCCCTCTTCAATGTTCAGCCCTAAGTCTGGCTCTTAAAAAACACTGGAAAAGGAAGCACTAGTATCTTCCTTCTTGCTCCATACAGAATCTTAATGGAACACATTCCTTCTATCAAATGTGCTGAGTTTTGAGAAGTTCTGCAAAAGTTAGTAATCAATTTAATCTTTATTTGCACTTGGTTTTTTGAAACTTCTTTAGTGTTCTTGCTTGGTTCAGTAAATTGAATTTGCAAGCAGAAATTTCCCAATGTAGACTGGCACCGTGCAACCTAATCTGAAGGGATGATTTTGATTTGATTTTTTGTGTGTGTGTTTTTGAGACACTGAAGATTTTTTTATGCTAAATAAGTGTTTTTGACACTAAACACTAAGAAAGCAAGCACAACACATACTGCTGCCTGTGTTCTTGCTGCTTTTTCCTCATCAGCTGGCCTGACTGCTGTGTTAAATGTCATGTTGCCCAATATTAAGTAGAGTCATTTCAGCTGAACAGTATGTCGTAAGTCCTGTATGATAGGAGATATTGAGTCTTCTGTAATCCAGGTGATATTGGAATGTCTGCCTTGCAAGCAGAAATATGAGTTCTGACCCTGCTGCCTCCAAGGATGTCCTGCTGTTCAGCACAGATGATATGTGAATAATCCAGTGTCCCAGAGTAGCATAGATTTCATAAAGCAGTATATCAAATTTAGCATGTAAGTTGTGAATGCATACAGCTGAGCAGGAGGACAAATACTGGTAGCTCCTCTACAACACAGTCTGGTCACCAGTTGTAAGATCTTTCTAGATTTAGTCTATTCATCTGTTTTCTTCCTAGGCTGGAATAATGGTTGTCAAAATTACTATTGCAAATAATGCACCTCTGTGTCAAGAATGCCAGAGCTGCACATGACAACAAACACTGGCATTAGCTCTGGAGGAACCTGGACCCTGAGGAAGCCTGGACTGGGTGTATGTTTTACACCATCAGCTATTCCAAGAAAAGTCAGAATAGCAGATACCTAGAGTGAAGTTTTGACTCTGAAGTTACTGTGTGACTCAAAACGAAGAGAGTCATTTGGACTCAAGAATTTCTTGTAATGCAATAAGCATGGTTATATTCAATTATATTCTACAGGTCATAATTTGATGATAACTTCTTCAAGATAAGATAAAAATTTATAATTTGAAATACATGCTTGTGCCTTCCATCCCTGGTCTGCCATCATCAGAACAAAGTCATTCTGACAATCTAAATTCAATCTTTCCTGTGGAATGATTACAGGGGAATTTAGCAAAATGCTATCTAGTGGTACCCACCAGTGGATCAGTATGCACATTTACATTTGCGTTTGAAGCTAATTTTTAATGTATTTCTCGTAATTTGCTAGGAAGATACCTGTCAAGTTAGCAATTAAACTGTAATTTGGTCACTGAGGTGTTTACACGGATTAATAGATCTCTCTCTTAAGCATATGCTCCTGGGTTTGAAATAACAGCTATACTGTGTGGTAGCATGACCCCACTTGAGTTTCACACACACATGCACAAAATCAAATTCCATCACATTTTAATGCAAATTTTACCTTTGCAAATGATGGCCTGAAAAGAATGAGTTTCCATGGTAACCTTACGGAACACATAACCTGTTTATCATAACTTCTCCATGAAGCAAGACAGGGGGTGGGGAACATGCTTTGATGTCAGCTATATTTTTCTGTAGCCAGCATTCTGCTCTAGCACATATAGAGAATTTACCAAAATGCTCACGTTCTGTCCTAAATCAACTTTTTTTCCATTCTTAGAAACAAAAGTAGTTGTATGGAATAGCATAGGAGGTAACTGTAATATGCAGCAGTCAACTCCATTAACTGACCTTTCAGCTCCTGTTTACAGTTTGACAGTTAGGTCAACATTTTGAAAGACCCATCAGAAATTAGTAGTTAACAGATCTCTTCCATCACCTTATCTTTTCTTGCTTTCCCTCCATTCTTTAAACTTAGCCCTCAGGTATCCCTGCTGCCTTTCAAAGCTACTTTTTTTTTTTCTTGTTCTTTCACTTCACTGCTGAAAGTACTTTTTTGAAAAATGCCTTGAAATATCTCTGAACTCCTACATTTTGGAGCTACCATGGAAAAGAATATATTGATTATACTTCACATTCGGTGCTGACTTCCAGAGTTGAGGTGGTGGCTCCTGGAGCTGCCATTAGCGAGAGTGAGTTTGATGACTGTGAGCATCTGTAAGGTTGTATTTTTCCTGCAGATGCACAGTAACTCCTGGCTAAAGGAAAGTATGTCTGCAACATTTTTTTAAGGTCATTAGGAGTAAGGAACAGATGTTGAGGTTTTTCAGAATGCAGCTTTGAAGTGCCACTTAAGAGTCAACTGACAAGACTGACCCTATAGGCAGTGATTTTTGGGACTGGAACACAGAGGAACCATTGCCCACAGTTACCCATCTGGTATCCATCTGGTACCAGCAAACAACAGACAGTACCAAATCACAGAAAAACTGTACCAACTGCTAAATTGGTATCAGCAAGCAAAGAAGGTCACCACCCAACAGCAGTTGCAAGCAGGAGAAACAATGTCTGTAACATTTACAGACTGGTATCTGAAGATCCGGAGGAACCTGATGCCATAGCATATGGAAAGCAATTCCTGTCTCTAAGCCTGCTTATGCTGATGTTGTTTGCTCAGTATTAATCCAGGTTTCAGGGGGGGTTGGGGTTTGGGAGTTTTTTTTGTTAACCATATTGAATTTGCAGTGTGGAGAGCTTTTGTCATGATGCCATTGAGTGAGCGCCTCTCTTTATTGGCATCTATGTTTAACAGGATTAAGGTGGATTTAATACCCTGTGCTACAGACTAACCATTCAAATTCTAGGAGTACTGTTTCATAGTGGTGTCAAATCACAATGGAAGGAGTTGAAGTTAACTTTTAACTCCGTGATGATTTATTCTGCAGTTTTTCTTTGATGTGAAGTATTCTTGGGGAGAACTGTGGCAGGGGATTGTTTTCCAGTTTTATTGCTGTCTTCCTCTTCTTCCCTTTGGTCATTTTCCCCCTTCTTCCTCTTTTCTTTTCTTGAAGCAGTGTGCTGGTTTGTACAGTAGCTAAGTGCATAGAATGCAATAATACAACAGTGAGAGATTTAGTGCCTCTAGGTGCTACCCCTTCTACTCTTGAGGACCTCCAGCAAGGCATGATTTTATAGACAATGAAAGGCTTGCTCTCCCCTGTGAAGCTGCCTGCCTGCAGGAAGCTTTTCACTGTCTATTTCCACTACTTGCTCTGCAATTTAGTTCTGTGCCCTGCTATTTCCCCCTTCCCTCCCTCTTTTCTTCCCTGACATACACATGCATATACCCCCTGCGTGCACATTCAGCACCAGATGTAGGTAGACACAGCAAAATAGCATCATCTCAATGTGTGCATTGAAACACTCAAAAATACACTAAACATTTTCATTTTGCCATCCTCATCATAAATGGAAATATTGATCTGTCCTCTGTTTGCTTTCCAGGTACTGACACTGTCATTTCATTTTCCCTAAAAAGAACACAAGCTCATAGCTGAGCTGCAAAGCATGGCCATTACGCCCTGGCATTGGTGCCAAGAACTCTGCTGACTTAGCTAGAGAAAGATGCTGAAAGCCCCTGACTTGGAGAGAAAATTCAATTCAATTCACTTCATACAATGTCTCTCGTGAAGTATTTCAAAATGCCTTATATCAGGAGATAACATAATGAGAAAATGCTTTAGAGAACTGGGTATTCAGATAGCAAGACAAAATGATACACAACAATGAACTGGAGTAAAAGAAAAGACGACTGTCATTTAAAAGCAGTAATCATCTGGATAAGTAGTCTTGTAAACTAATTACAGTGAGAAGAGAGGGAAAGAATGCAAGACTGGGAGGAACAAGAAGCAGTTTAGTTTCAAACAGGCTAAAGCAGAGGACTGGTTTCATAGAGGGAGAGGAATTGCACACAGTATTGTAGAACAACTAAAGGAGACCTGCTTTAGAAATGTATCCACACGTATGGATTAGTATGCTGTATATTGCATCATGAGTGTGACAGGTTAAGTTATTCTCTTTAGTGGCTGGGAAGAGATTAATTACATTGGCCTGGTTCAGGGGAAGAGCAATTGAAATGCCTCCTTGTAGTAGGAAAGAATCAATGCTGATGGGTGCTGTGGGTTTTTTTGGTTTTTGTTTTGCTGCTTTCAAGATTTTCTCTTAACTCTAGGGAAACTTCTGTTTGCCTTTGCTTTGAGAATAGGTTTGCAAGTGAGGGTGTTGCAAATCTGGTGCTCATTAAAGACAATTAAGAGATAGAATTAACCAAAACATATTATACAACTAATGGAAAAGGAAGCCACCCACAGAGACGGACACAGGCCAGGAAATGATCTCATTTTGCTTGGTTAAAGGAAACCATAGTCCTCCAGCACCAGGGATCGGAGGATCGCGGAGAGAGGGTTCAGAAAGCAGAGTATTTTCTTTGTGGGGCTGTGCAAAAACACTTTGCAGTTCTGGATTCACCTCCATCTTTGCTGTTTTCTCTCTCTTTATTGTTGCAAGATGCAGCAAATGCTGAGAGCTTGTTTTCTACAAAACTAAGGCAATTGTCATGTTTTTAAACTGTTATGGGAACAGCCTGTTTCCCTTTTAAAGTTCCCATCTGTGTTTGTATTTCCCTCAGTCTATTGCCTTTATAGAGAATTTTCTGCTCTCTCTAAATCTAAACCATTAGTTTCACCTGCTTGAACAAGAGGTAGGGCATTACCGAGGAGGAGAAGTAAATCCCGAGATAATCAGCCCTGCTTAATTCCCCCATGGAACACTGCTGTTTTCAGTGTTCCTGGTGTTCATTGCATAGGGAGAAGGGACAAGTGACTCTGAGTATGTACATTTGTGTGTGAGCATGGCTATGTATATGTATATATCTGTATGGAGAGACAGTCAGAAGGGGAGCATGTAATTGCCTTGCAATCGGGCCAACCAAGGAGTGTTCTGATTGCATACAGCTGATTTTCTAAGTGAAAATTTTCAAACCTATTCAGCAGCAAAACCAAGATCATCAGTGACTCTGGAGTGTGTGTCTGTGTTTCTTATAGAGAAGAGGAAGGATGGTTTGATTACTATCTCTTTTTTCTTTTGGACAAGGATGTTTTTCTCATCCAAGGGAAATGCATTCTAGCAGCATGAACATAACTATTAATCAACACTTAAGCAATAATCAGTGAATGAAAAATGATGACCAGAAACTGAAAATGTACTTGCATAGCTACTTTGGTGCTTTTCCTTTGAGATCATGCCCTTGCATTTTAACGTGAACAATTCTTATAAAATTAGTGCTGATATATTCCAAAAGGCAGTGATTTAAAAAGCCAGCACTTATTTTTCACTTGAAAAAAAATGCTAACAGGGAATGATACATTAAAATCTGCATAAGCAATGTTATGAAGCTACCTTGGTAGTCTCTGAGATAGAGTCTCAGTTGATATGAACCAGGAATATGTTACAGATTTACTGAAGAGATGAAGATGCCAAAATCATCATCACTGGAATGCTGTATTCAAATGTGCGAAGACATGTTCAGGATACAGAGATATAAACGTTTTTTCCTGTGTATTTTCACTCAAAAATGAGATAAAGGCACCAAGAGATGCAGGTGTATGTTAGTTTTGGGAATGCCTCCAAGAAGAATCAGATGCTATTGAAATTAAAACAAAACCCTCCTCAGTATTTAGCAGGCTTTCCTGAACCAGGGCCAGGGTATGTGGTGGCACTCAGCAGAAACCAAGGCTGTGTGACTCTCCTAGTGAGCCATACCTTGCTTTTGTTCTTCAAGCTGTTTTTTGACAAACTCAGCCATGGTTCTAATAGCATCAAGTGTTCCTTGGAATAGTCTCAAAACCAGGTTAGTATAAAATGCTTAAAGTGAGTGTATGCCTAGCAAAAAGAAAGCAAAAATTCCCTGGGACTGAGCCCAGAAAACAGAATTTTAAGAGACTGCAAGGTCGTGACTTGGTGATTGGGCAGTGAACAGGCAGCTATAGCCATCTGTTGATTCACCTTCCCAAGTTATTTAACCTGTACTTTCTGACATGAACATAAAAAAGGTTATTTGCCACACTACCAAAAAAGACCTTGAAGACATTGGACCATGGTTTGAGAATCTCTGACAATCGTAGTCCTGAGAGATCTGTAAAATGGAGCAGGAACAGAAAAACAAGATGTCTCAGGATCTGCTGGGAAGATACTGCTTCCTTCCCTGTTCTTGGAAACAAGTTTGTTTCTAACGAGCAAGTTTGTAACAGGGAAGTTGAAAGTGCTCTCTCTCCTCAGTGGTGGAGGTGGTTTTAAGAGTTCCTGTGGAACATCATCTTGGTTTGCCATTGCAGCCACTTAGTGAAGAAAAGCACAAGTAAGAATATCAAAAAGAAGTATTAAAGGTGCTGCCTTATATCCAAACAATGGTAAAGCAGTACCAATGGGCTCATAGAACATTAGACTCCTCTTTGAGGACTACTTCTGCCATTAAAATCAATGCAACTTAATTAAAGCAAATTATAGATAGATACATCTATAAATAAGATATTAAAGTGCGCTGCTGAATATGATAATTGCTGCATATTTAGCAATCAGCGTGTGTGTTCTGCTTTTGCCAGGAGGGATTTCTTTCAGAGGAATCAATGGAGCTTTATTAAAAACCATCCAAATTAGAGGGAGAAATGATGAGTGTTATAATAACGCAAAATCACTGTTTCAACTTCCATTGCAAAACCAGGAAAGCAAAATATATCCCTCTTTGTGTATGTAAGGAAAACATCAGGAAAACTCTTTTGAATTGTAGACACTGGTAGAATTTTTAATCTTTACCTTTTGATGCAAAACATAAAAAACTGGATGGAAAAAAACCTGCTTTCTGTGGAAATGCTGGAGGTCTTCCAGGGTGGGATAATGAGGATATCACAGCAGTAAGGAATTAAGAAGACCCCATCGATCAACTTCCTCCATTTCACATGGAGCATCCAGTTCACTGTCTTACATCACCCACCTCTGTTTTAGTGGCCAAAGAATGTGTTAGCAAGTCAAATTGTGCTCTTAAATTTCACTTGCAGTTCCCAGAACCAGGCAGAGTGGAAATGCAAAAAATAAATGGGTGAATTTTGATGCTTCACCTGTGTATGAAACATTGAGACCAGGGTGGGGAACACATCCACTTTTACCTCTCCGTTTTCCTTCAGTTTTCACTTAATTGAAAACAAAAACCAACTGTGTCTCAGCAGAGGGGAGACCTGAAGGTTAAAGGGCAAATTCCGTTATACCACAGCTCTTTTTGGCATGCTGAATCTCAACCCATGTGATTAGAAACGCTCACAGACAAAAGAAGAGCTTTGAGAACAGAGGTCAAGCCAGCATCTGAATCAAGTCCTTTAGCAGATGATCACAAGACTATTGAAAAATGTACTAAGCCATGCAGCAATTCTATGTGTCATGTTTATACACAGACTTTCAGGCAAAAAGCAGAACTGGGTGGCATTTTCAAAGCACTTGGATTGATGGCAGAGCAGAAGCCTCACTCTGCAGCCTTCCTGGCGTGGCTCCTGTCTTATAGTGCATGTCAGTCATATAAAATTCAATGGTAGTATCCTGCCATTTTTTATGGGTAGAAAACCACAGTGCACAAGCTCAAGTGACTTTTCTGAGCATACACAGTGAGTAAGTGAGAAAGTTAGGAGTCCCAGGACTCCTATCTTCATAAGCTTTTCCTGATCTCTGATAATTTTAAATAAGTCAGGTGTGGCTCAAGTGGAGTCAGCAGCGTTTTGCCCTGTATTCACAAACTTGTAGCTAAAATCCCGTCAGCCTTGAGGAAGTTATGCTATTGCTATTTACTTAGAGGGCAGCACATTGTCCAAATTTTCTTTCTGATCTTAATGGTAATTGAAATGTTTGGAAGAGGCTCATTGTTCAGAAGTCAGGAAAACAAAGGATTGAAAAGCAAAAGTAAAAGGGCAGAGATGCTTAGCATATAAGTGAAGAATTAATAATCTGAATGTAACACCCATTGTATATTATTCTTTTAACAGTGGGAAACTTCTAACTCTGAGCAGTGGTTTTTCTATAGCTGGTTAAGAAGCATTAAAAGATGTTTTTTTAACAAACTGACCTCTGCAGTGATGATGAAATTTTCTATGTGCAAGTCTAAATACCTGTAAGAGAGGGAAGAGTAGCTGCAACTTCATTAGACAGACAACCTGAAAATGGCCCTGCATCATTTATTTTCCTTATAAGCAGTATCCATGGTCTTGGGTTTTCAGTGTGCTGTCTTCACTCAGGATGGACCTTGAGCAGGGAGTCAGGTGGGAATCTGTGAGAATAAGTAGAGCCCCAGGCAAAAACACACTGTCCTGCTGAATTCTGCTGGTAGGGGCAAGGAGTTCTTGCTGATTTCTATTTGCAGTGTGGTAGCTTTCACCCTGAGCTGTGTGTGGATGCACAAGAAAAAGTCAATTCTGGTTTCATGAAGCTTAAACTTCAAAAAAGATCACTATAGTTGTTATTTTTTGTACCACAGCATCTGTCCAACCCCTAACACCTTGATCCATAAGGAAGGGGCAAAGGAGACTTTCCTGCTAGCAGCTAGAATTGTAGCCTTTAACAAATGCTCCAAGAGGAAAGCAGTATAAGACAGGTGAGGGGGAATGAAATGCAGGATCTCCTGGGGTCTCATGCACTTTTCTGTACAGTTTTCAAGGTAGTCAGGAGCTTCAGGATTGAATAAATCCTTTCTCTTCCCTTAAAGAATTGTTATTATGCAACCCCAGAATTTTCCTGTAGGCAAATTCCAGACTTACTCAAGACATCTGCTCACAGGTATTTATAGCTTAAAATTCATTTGCAGATGTTTGAATGCTCTAAGATATTTGTTTCTGGCTTGATCAACACTGTCCTTCAGTCTGCACTTCCACCAGCCTGGTTCTGCTGCTGGGAGCTGGCAGGGGTTTAATTAAGGATGCAGAGGTGTCATAGGATATTTTCTGAAGTGATACCTTTCTATCCCAGAAATCCTGTTAGCTAGTGAAAATTATTGTTTCTAAAAAAAAAGAGACTTAACAAAAACATTCACTAGCCATGCAGAAAAAACCCCTCTGTGGCACACAAAATCCTGACCCTGAAGGCACTGAGGTACATGGAGGCAGTGTCTTGCCAGTTTGTCTGGTATCTGGTCTCTGAGTGTGGCCACTCTGTGACTGGGATTCCCAAAGGGGCAATTAGGAGAATTACCTGCTGGTACAGGGCTTCTGCTCTCCCATTCAGCTCTCCAAGGCTTTGCCTCTTTTCAACCTGACAAAGGCATTACTGTCTTCTGCTGGCCGGATGCTGGTTGGTTTGAATCATATTTGTATCCGCTTTATTAGTTTTACATTCCACAAAGGCCTCAGCCATACCAATACTTTGCAACAGATACATTTCATGAATTGTTTGTTGTTGTTTTTTGATAAAGATAGTATTTCCTTTCCTCAATTTAAGCATGCTGCTCTTTTAATTGCACTGATAGGATGATGGCTGTTTCTGTGTTTATCTCTGCCCATTATTTTTGCATATTCATGTTTTGCTTGTTAGTTGAGGCCGCTCTTAAGAGATGAACTGTTCATAATGATGGCACTTATTTAAGTTGATGTTGTTAATTTAAACCCTAAAAATACAGGAGCATATTTTGAATCATTCTCTCTGTTGTGCATTACCATACATTTGTGAAATGTGTATTTCACCTGCTGTCGTGTTCTCTCTTTATTGATTGGGGTGTTGGTCTCCTAAGCTCTTCCAGCTGCATCTGTAGGGACTCAGCTGATACTGCACCTTCTGTCAGCTCCCACCTTGCTGGTCACCTCGTGGTCACCACCCATTTGGTTTTGATAGGATTTCCAAGTTTTAATCCTTTTTTATTAAGATTACTGTTCATTTGCCTAAATATGCTGTGGTTATTAACTATTAAAGCGGTTAAAACTTCCACACCTGGTCTGAGGCCAGCTGCATATGTCCTGTTTTAGGAAAGGAGGAGAAGCTGGAATATTTTTATCTTACTAATTAGTACATTTCACACCAATTTTTAGCTTAGTTTGTTGTAGAAGGCAGCAAAGGAACCCTTTGCTTTGACTCTTTCTGAAACATAAATAACTTCTACTAAGGAGGTGTTTCTATTTTCATAATTTCTCTTTTCATCAGGGTAGTATTTTATTCCAGGCACCATTTTGGCACTCCAGGCTGAGTGATGATACGCTTTTACTGTTGCATGGACAGATGGAGAAGGGAAATAAGAAGAAATGGCTGAGCCTTTAATTAGCTGTGCAGAGCCAGAGCATGCTTTTCCAGTGCATGGGGGTTTTATATAGGGTGTGGAGACTCAGCCACTCGATGGATCCAAATTAGCAAAATTGTGTATCCGCCACCAGGGTGTTTCTATGGTAACTGTCTCTCAAATCATATATACAAACAGACCTGGCAGGGGGTATTGCCTTCTATTTGGTCTGTAGGAAACCATCAAAAAGGGGGTGTTTTCAGGCTGAAAAAAGGCCTTGTGATGTAAACATTTTTTACTTTTAGTGATTGGTATAAGTTTTGGGATGATGCTGGCACAATTTTGAGTGTCCATGTTTTTTCACATTGCCTGGCTGCTGTTACTCCCTTCAGGTGTGAGAGTGCAGGAAACTCACATGGGGCTGTGAATGCACCATTACCAGGTTCATGCACATAATTAATAACCTATCTGCAGCTGCACAGGTAGTTTTTATGGTAAGAGAACAGATTATAAGAGAACAGATTATACATTTGTTTCTTTTCCCCTCATTCTTCTTCGTGAAACAGGAGAAATCTGGAGCGTCTTCTCTCACCAGTGTATCTGGGAACTTAAGGGAAATCATGAACCTGATGAAATTAGTAGTGTAGGAGCAGCCAAAGTGGCTGTGACTCTTCACCTAAGTGACTCCATAAAGTCTCTGTACATGTTACCTTTTCTGGTGGAAAAAATGAATGAATGATCCCTTTAGCCTACTGCCCTCTTTTTGAAATGTAGGGCAATTATTGTTATTTTTTGCTCATCCAAAGTCAGGCACTGCTAAAGCATGGGTCATTTCAAACCAGAGGTGGTTCCTTCTTGAGGCCAACAGCTCTGTCAGGACTCCTTTCTGTTTTGAGTCAGGTAAAGGAGAGCTTGCAAGAGGCCCATACTAAATTAATTTTTTCACTTACAAGTATCTTGAATGTTTGATGAGTGCCAAGGTGCATAACAAAATTTGTCTGGAATAATTCCTAAGCCTGCCTAGTAGCTCCAAATGATACTGCCTCTCTTTGCATTGATCTTGGTTTATGTAATGTTCACAGAAATGCTTTGTAAAGGTAAATAACGCTTAATACCCCTGAATTTTTTCTCATTTTTTTCTCATTGCAGGGGCTTATACATCTCTTCAGTGAAAATGGTGTATTATGCATAAATTACAGGACTGATAGAAATTTACTTTAACCTGTAGAATGCAAAAAACATGTTAATTTTTGTTTTCTCTTTTTTCTAATCGAGCATTTGCCAAAAGCTTGGTGTGATTTATTACTTTCTTTTTAATGAATTGTTAAAAATGTTTGAAAAGGCGTTAAATCTTCCTTTCTGCTATTAATCTGTAAAAGGGGAAGGGGATTTTAAATGGCCTCTTAGTATATTGCTTTATAAAACTGCTGATTCTAGCAGCGCTGGAATAGGAATACATACTAATGTAGGAAACACTGAAGGCAGTCAGAGCCTCCTCCATTTATGGAAGAAAAGACTAATAGCTCCATTTTAACAAGGCTCTTAACACTTTGGGCCATCAGCAGGCATTGAGTGAGTGAAATTGGGAGAGCTCCTGTGTGCTAAAAGCATTGAAGTTCACCGTTTGGTACCCGGTTGGAGCCTTCCTGATAGAATTGTGCTCCCCAGCCAATGCTGGTTGCCATCTTGAACACAAACCAAGTAGCTCTGGCATTTTGACTGAGTGCACTAATGCTGCACTTTTGAAATGGCACCAGAGCATCATAAATGCACTTAACTCCCAGCTGGATGCTTAGCTTTGCAGTGGCATTAGGGAAAGTTTCTGGCTTTGTGTTAAGAATGAAAGAAAACCTGTTTGTATCATATTTTATACTTAAGCAAAACAAGCTAGTGAAGGGAAAGAAAGCAGACTTGGTGCTAAGATGTTAGCTTTGATTCAGGTAGTTATGCCACTGTAATCAGAAGGAGTGTGCTTAGTTAGGTGATGTCCTCATGTTACTGAACTGCAGGAGGGAGGCCGGCCAGGGGAGAAGAGAGAGTATCCCAGCTAGCTGGCAGATGAGGGAAAGCTCTGAAGACTGTACCTGCTCTAAACACTTCTCTGACACAGAAGCCTTTCTTGTTAGCAGTGATAAGATTATGTATGGGATTTGAAGCTTCTTTGAGCCCCTGCCTTTCTTTTGTCGGTTTTGGCATGTTGCAGCATCATGTGTTCTCTGCTTATCGTTTTGAGATGCATTGTTAGGAGCTGGGCTGCATAATTGATCTTCATCTCTAATTACTCTCCTCTCCACAGGTGCCTGGAAAAGGTCCAGATGGGAGCTCATACAATCTTCACTTCGAGGGGGTGGAAAGGCAGTATGCATCCTTACCCAGGTACAGCACCAAGCCTCGGGCACACACACACTCACCCTCCTTCCAGTGGGGAGGGAAAGCAGCCCACAGCTGATGTCCAGCTCTAACCTGAGAGATTATGCTACACTTTTGTCTTGTCACCTATTGCTGCTGATTTACTGCCATTTTATAACTGTACTACTAATTTGGACTTTTGAATTTTTAAAAACAGATCTCTCATTGAACATGTCAGCAAGAGTCATGATCCACAGGTAGAGAACATGACATTCAGGGAGCTGGCTCTGCAAGAATTATAACAGGTCATCACAGGGCATAAATGACTGAGTTTGTAGTGATATAATCCTAGCTGGCATTGACAGAACGTTGCTGTGGAAAGCTTCCACTACAGCAGCCACAGCTACTGAAGTCCCACTGTTGCTGCAAGGGCTGTCTGACTGCACAGTCCTATTCCAGTAGAGCATCTCTGGGCTCTGGAAATGTGAGTGAATTCTCTGAGGGCTTTTTTTAATTTTTAATCCTTATCAACTGAATGAAGAGTAATTCTAGTCTGAAACCAGTGGGGCATAACAAAAAGGAAGCATTTCAGAGATTTCAGCTCCGTTTCTATGGGAGTTCTAATAGCAGAGTGTAACATAAATCAAGCCAGAAAGGGGAGTGAGAGGATGCTAGAAGAGATAGTGGGAAGCAGGGAGAGGAAAACAAAAACAGAAAAATATTCTCTCTTTAGAATTAGAGGGCTGGGCAAGTCCTCAGAGGGGTGATCCAGTCCACTCCTTGGACCCACAGGCAGGCTGATTTGTAAAAGCAATGCAAAAATAGGTACCTATAAGCAAGAGGAGATTTTTTGTTGTGAAGTAGTGCTGGCATTTAGGAAGTCAGTGAATTGTTTCTTTTTGCTGATTTTTCTTTTTCAACTCAGCTCTTTATATTCAAAGGTGTACACTGAAAGATTGATTGATTGATAAATTCGTAATGCTATGTCCAATTCCAGATGAAAATACAAAGAATATTTTACCAGAATACAAAAACTGTCTCCCAAGACACTGTTGGATGTCTGTAGGCGTTTTTAATGTATGTGGTTTCTAAACCAAAGGATATGCCTGCAGTTTACTTACTGCCTTCAAATTATATTTATCAGCCATTTTTTCTTGGAGATTCATCCTGTGCACAAACTGACTTTTCTGACAGTGTGTCTTGGATGTATTTCCTGGCTGAGTGGGGGTAAATAGCCATCTTCTTTTACAGTCCTCCAACACTCATGTTTCCCTGTCATGTTTTTAGCAGTGATTTTTGCTTGTTAGTTAGGCATACTTTAATTATACACGCTCCTTTTTTTATTGATTTTGAACTTCCATTTTGTTGAGTACTTCCTTATGAATTGCAAGAGTTAATTCATAATTGGTGCCCAGTGTAACTTTCTGCAGTAATTTTTATATTTATGTATCATGTCTTCTTTTATTCATTTGACCTTTAGGAAAATTAACCATATTTTTTTCAAGCATTGTAAACTGAGAATTTCCCAGTGAAGTAACTTCCATAAGCCAGAATTGTTTTGATTTCCCCAGTATTCCTTTCAAGGGAGAATGTCCAGAAGTGAGCACTACAGTGCAGGTGTAGACATGCCCTTGCTTTATGCAGTAAGCGTTCTCT
Source organism: Notiomystis cincta (assembly GCA_013398075.1). Taxonomy (NCBI): domain Eukaryota; kingdom Metazoa; phylum Chordata; class Aves; order Passeriformes; family Notiomystidae; genus Notiomystis; species Notiomystis cincta. The sequence continues at coordinate 174,277 of VZRX01020449.1, forward strand.
GCATCCTTTCTGTCCTGTTCCTTTCCAAACTGCTGCATCCTCAGCATGTTCCCTAGGTGTGTATACTGCTCTTCTCTACAACCTTTGTTTTTGTGGGGTTTGTTTGGGGGTTGGGGTTGGGGGTTTTTTTTGAGGTAGATTTATCTGAATAAGATCACGAATTTTACGGTGTTCTTCCCCAAACCTCCATTTAACTTGCTGGGCACACAACTCTCCAGCTCTTAGGACAAGTTTGAGTATTTAACTGGCTGGAACTCTCAGTTTAGAAAGTCATCCAAATATTCCCTAAGCTTCTGAAGATCACTGTGAAAGTGTCCTTTCCCTCCATGCCTAAGGAGATTATGCTGGAGAGTGAGAAGATCTGCACTTGAGCAGGGCTGCTTGTGCTTCCCCACCCAAACACTCACCCTGCTGCACACAAGCCAAGCCGTGTCTCCAGAGGGTTTCCACCCTGGCAGGAGCAGAGCTTTGGGATATCACACCCTTGGGTGTGCCTCCAATTCAGCAGTCAGCTGCTGCTTTTTATACTTCAGTTCTGTAAGTTTTGCAGTTTCATGTTGCTGCAGTAATTAAGCCCTGGCAGTCACAAATGACTAGATTGTACAGTGAAGTCTAAATCCAGACAAAGGGGATGCAGTCTCATTGCCAGCCACTAATGGAAATGAGTGATTTCTTTTGTTCTCATGGCTGACTGCCCGGGAGTATAGAGGAATCCAGGTAAAAACCACCCATTTGCCAACCTATTCTCGGTGGAGGATCCATGAAAACTACTGTAATGAGCAGCATTATTTAAAAAAAAAAAAAAAAAGGAAGAAAAATTAAGAGGAAGAAACAGGAATGTAGAAAGAAATTAAGAGGTACTATTTCCTCNACTACTGTAATGAGAACATTATTTAAAAAAAAAAAAAAAAAGGAAGAAAAATTAAGAGGAAGAAACAGGAATGTAGAAAGAAATTAAGAGGTACTATTTCCTCAAAAGAGTAGCTTTCTTCTCTCCAGCATTTTAATATTAGTTCACAGTTTCCTGCCCTTGGGTTTATTCCCCCTCTTTTGTGCTGTCCTCACCGTGGTGAGGCCACTGAGCCACATTTGGTACCAATGCCATATGGAACTGTCTGCATACTTAGCCATTTAAACCCAGTTTAATAAGAGATACTTAGAGAGGCTTCAGATGAGGGTTGTAGATGCTGGGAAATAAATTCCTATTGCAATATTGTGTTGAGTCCAGGAGGATGTGACCTTTGCCTGCCGCTCTGGTGTGGCACACACAAGGAAGGAGAGCAAAGAGCTTGGACTGCAGCCAGTTTCACAGGATGAGGAGGGAGGGGGGGATCTGTGCTCTGTCAAGAGTAGCTGGGACCCAGACAGTGAAACTTCTGCTCACCTGAAAGCCACCAGGACTCATGCCAGTGTGTGTGGGCACGGACAAATTAAGTGAGAGAGCTTTGGTCTTCCTCCCCACTGGACAAGAAGAAGGAATGCTCACCTACCAAATATCTTTATGAGTGTTTGATGCCCCTAAAACGCTGTCCCATTCTTTTGCAAAGGCATGCATCCTGCATAAAGTCAGACCTGAACATACCTGCTGCTGGCTTGTAAAATTCTAAACTTTGAAGCATCATTGTGGCTTTGCCTTTTTTTTTTTTTCTGCTTTTCTCTGAAGCTGTCAAGTCTAGATATTGTGGGCCAAATTCAGGTGATACAAGTCTGTATTAACCCTGTTTGAGGAATTCAGCTGCCAAGTGTGCTTGTCTTTTCAGTAGGTGCAGCAGCAAATTACTGTCCTGGACTCACTGAAGTCGGTGATGTCCTTTATTCCTTTGAGTGGAGGATCTGTTCCTGTGTAAGGTTACATGTTTAATTAAAAGGGGAAACAGGAGGCAGCAGCCTTTGCAGAAAGGCTTTCTGTGTGACTGGTCTAAGAAGTGTCGAGCTGAGCTACATAGTGAAGTTTCTAGGTAAAATAATGCCAGCCGGTAGGCCTGCCTTGGGAATGTCTACAGAAGAAAACATCTGAATTAAATGATAAGTGGCTGTGGCAGGAGAGTGGCAGGTCTTCATCTCTCACTGCATTGTGCTGTTCTGTCTGCAGAAAAGCAGCAAAGTGGGTGAGACAGAATGGGAGGCTTTGCAAGAGAGATACAGTTCTTTGCACTCAATACTTATGTGTTGCCCTGAGGCTACGACTAAGTAGTGCTGAGTAGTAGTATTAAGCAATGTTAAATCTTCCAGCTTAGGAGGAAAATGGCTTGATTCTTACACCTCTTAGCCTCTTCTTTTGGGAAGAAGAGCAGGATAAAGTTGTGGAAACCAGAAAAACATTTGTATCTTTAAAATTATTTTTAATGTCTTGGTGTAATTCAGAGTATTTTCCTGATGGAGCTATGGAACAGATATGAAGCTGAAGCTGCTCTGTTTGTTCATAGTTCTATTTTTGAGCTTGCTTTTATGGAAATTTGTCTTAATGTAAATCACAGTCTTGCTAATGGCAGCCTTGTTTGGAGAAGCCTCATGTTCAAGGACACGTTCTTTTCTGTGGTGGTGGAAAAGCTGGCTGTGACCAAAAGCAGACTGACAGACACTGAGACGGCTCTCTGGTTGACATGATGAGTGTGGATTAGGAAGATCAGCCATCTTTCCAATAAGAAATGCTGATTCCAATGGAAAAGTAGTACTTCAGACTTTCTCTGGAATTCTCGTCTTATTGAAGAACACATTTATGTCAAGAAAAGAGGGAGGGCCAGAAAGGCTGTGAGAGCATTAGAAAATAACTGCTGGCATGGGAAAATGAGTTCAGGCTGTGTAGATGGGTTCAGCTGTACTGCTGTGGCTGGGAGGAGACTGCTGAGCAAACTAATAATTGGCTCACAAGAATGTCTGTCTTAAATGTAGTATGCATCCTGGAACTGGGAACCTTGGAAATGGATTAAGGAACTAGCCTTGCCATACAGTGGAATTGGGTCGTCTTCCCATGCTGGAAGCTTCTCTTCAGACTGACCATGCAACTTGCACTTCTTAAGGCAGCAGCTGAAAGCAGCACACTCTCCATTTCTAGGTATGATGCCAGAAAGGACAAATTTTTATCACCTTGCCTGAGCCCTCCAAGACTTTCTACATTTCTGCATCAAACTAAATTGCAATTTTGATCCATCCCATTACTTTTGTAAATGTATTTACAAAAGCATCTAACCTGAAATTAGAACATCACATTGTGAAGAATTCATTACATTCTTCAGAGGTTAATTATTTTACTGCTTAAAGAGATTATGCCTTTTTTTTTTTTTCCCTCAAAGTCTCACATTACTGAATTTCAGTTTCTAGATACTTTGGTAAATATTTTTTCTGCTAGATTTTAAGAGCCAAGCCTGCAAAATTCCTTCCCTTGAGTATTTCAGTGCAGAGATCATTTATGTTACGTTTTCACCTCCCTTTCAATAAATTAAATAGATTGAGCACTTAGGTCTTACACTGTAGAACATGAAAACAGCATTGACTCAAGGGGCCAGAGTACTCACACTGTCAATTCTGAGTCAAAAATATTTTAAGCCCTTCAAATTTTTTGAAGTTTGATCTGTGCCATGATCAGATAAAGTTCTTCCAACAGAAAAAATGGATTACTTAGCATGTTTATTAGCTGCTTCTTGCAGATGAGTGTTCTTGGCTTTATTTTACTTAGTTTATTTCAGAATACAAGATTTCTGTAATTTAATTGAATCCTGAAAACATCATCAGAAAGTGACTTGACACAAATCATGAGAAAAAGTTAATTGTCTATTAAATAAGGCTCATCATTCACCATTGTCTAGCAGAATCTGAAATTAATATACTGACATTACTTAAATATGTATATAGTGTATTCTCTTGGTTAACAAAAAAGAAATCACAGTTTTAGTGCAGACTATAATTAGCTGTAAATCAACTTGTCAGAGCATTCCCAGCCTCTGGGAATTGACTAGCCAAGGACCACAGATGAAAAAGCAAGGTTTAAAATGAATTATTTAAATCAAAATTCCCTGCATGCTGGTTTAAAGCACAATTAATTTTTTTTTTTTGGCTTGGAATCACTTTGATTTGACCTATTGCAACACTTGCTGGAAAAAAACTGTCCTTTCTTATTTTATATACTTGATCTGCATTCCTCCTTGGCACCCAGCAGTTTGTTGGCCAGCACTGCCCCAGCAGTGCAGTCGTGGTTCTGGCCATCAGCTGGGGGTGTCACATCCTGCACAGTGCTTCTCAGGGACAGTGTTGCTCTGTCCCATCACACACTGCTGCTCTGCCAAGGCATCTTCCAGACACCTTCTTGCTGCTCAGACACTCCCTAGGAACAGCCTGCCTCTGTTTTCCACTGTTCCTCTCATCAGCTGACTGCATGACGTGGCTCTGTTGAAACTGCAATTTCTGGTTTTTTATTTGCCCAGAACGGTGCTTTCTGGCAGGCAGAGGGTGGCAATGCTGATGCAGACTGCAGGGAGTAAATATCACTGCTGCCTTGTAGTGATGTTTGAATTGGAGCATTGTTCACCTGGTTAAAAGAGCATCTGCAGATACTCTCTCAGAAAGGGGGGCAGCGGTGCCAAAACTTCACTGGCAGTGAAATAATTTATCAAGCCAGAATCACCCATATCTTAGTCTGTCAGTGAAACCATGTTATTGGACATAAGTTACACAGCTGCAAAGTGAGCCTGTTAACTTCTGGTGCATAATATAATACCCAATATTTTTAGTAATGCCCAGGATTTTCCCTCCAAAGGGGTGGAAACCAATGAAGAGGAGGTTGGTAGGAAAATATTGTGTAGTTCCAGGTGGCTGAATAAAGTCTATATCTGCCTCATTTCTCATATTCATTAAAATAAGAGGACATGATCAAGAGAAATATTTGAGAACCAATTGTAAATGGTCTTTTTTTATTTTTGACATAAATCATATTTTTTTAATATTCCCCTGGCATAGCTTCAATGCTAAGAAGACTTGATAATTTGGTGTCTTAAATTGGATTAAAACTAAATAGGGTGCAAAAATGAATGGCCCAACTAACTTCATCACCCTAGTCATGTGAAATATAAATAATATTAAAACAGTATATTTTCCAGTATTTGATTATTAACTTTCTCTTCTGTTTTAATCATCCAAAGTAATATCAGTAATTCAAGGATCTTTTTTTAATATGATTTTTATTTTGACAGCTGTGCTTTTATTGAAAATGCAGCAAAATCTTGTCTGTATCTTCCAATGTGGTGATCTCATTATAAATGAAATATATGTATGGGTTTAGTTGGATTTTAAGTGCTAGGTGAATTTAGAATCAGCTTTAATAGAAATACTGGTCCTACTCAAGGACCTCCAAGATATGTTGCAATAAACCAGCCAAGATGAAATACAGGCAAAGGAAAAAAAATCATTCTTACATGTTAGAACCCAGGCTTGGGAACCAAGCTAATGTGCTCATTAAAAGATTAGCTTAAATCCAATTTCAGACAGTTTTAAGATTTGGTTAACTAACTTTTCTTAACTCTGGAAGATACTAAAACTGATTGCTGTGGAAACTACCCAGGCTCTAAGAAATGCCAGGGAAATCACTGTATTTCAAGGACAGAGCCCAAATCTCTAGCAGGACACCAGATTTGTGACACATACATGCAGCAGAAAGCTGGGAGTGCTCTGTTGCAACTTTTTCTGTTCCACCTCAGTTTCAATCCCTCTGTGCAGGTGTGCTGTGGTACCTAATAGCACCTCAGTGCCATATGTGAAGTCTGAAGACTTTATTTCATATATGATGTCAAAATACATTTGTCCAAAAATGTGCAGAGTTCATAAATAACCTGTATATACCTTCTACTGGGAGAGTCTCAGGCATTAAAAGCAGAGCAGGTAGGAAAAGGGTCAGTATACTCCAGACCTTTCAAAAATAGTCTCTAAGACTTGACTGAAAGAAATTTGTAAACAGGATCACAGTTTCAGAAATCTCTGTGGTGAATACAAAAGGAAGGAGATTTAGTTGTAAAACATAGCTCCAGCTTTCTAATAAAATAGAAATATCACTTGAAATGAACATGATGCCTCCATCCAAGCCAAATTAAGTCTAAATAATGAAAAAGTATACTTTAGAAAGTCAGAAAGGTCAAGGTTCGTGACATCAAATCATGGATTGCAGCTGGCAGGCCACCTCCATAATTTCCATGGGAATAACTAAAGAAAATTGACCAAAGAAAATGTCTGTAACAACTGGGACATAGCTTGGAAAAAAAAACACTAAAAGCCAGATGTCCCAGAAGAATACTTTGGAAGTGTAGAAGGAGGCAGACAGGGATGGGGTTTGTCAATTTTCCTAATAAGTCAGTCAACTCCTCATAGCAAAAAGGCAGTTAATGCAATATGGAATAGTTTAAAAGTCAATTAATATTTTGAAACTAAACAGCCAGCCTTTTTGCAAGGAGATACTATCCGGAGTAAATAAAAATACTTTCAAGTGTCACATTTACAGAAAACACGGATCTGGTATGAATTTTAGTGTATAATCAGGCAGAAGGACCTCCCACTCAAACTAAGGGCACCAAAATTCAGCTTAAAATATGGGAGATGGAGGGAAATATTGCATTTGAACAAAAGGGCTTGAATTAACATTATAAAATTTAATGAAGTCTTGGAGACGTCGCCTCAGAAAAGAAAGCTGTATTAACTATGCCTCCAGTGAGTAAAAGAACAAAACAACTGTTAGGGAACAAAATATTAATGAAAGAAAAAAGTGTCAGTACAAAATGGTTAGGTTGAGATGAAGGATCTGTGGAAAAAAGATAAGTGAATGCAAATTAAGAAGAAGATTAAATTAAAAACCAAAAGCATATATCCCATAGAATGCATCAACAGAGTGATGTGCTGAGTGAAACCTGGGGAATAAGATGTGTGCTCCAAAATGCAAATACATCCATTGCATTGTTGAGATGGATATTGCAATGGCTCAGGAGACCAGCAGGCTGGGAAGCTCAGCTGGCTGTTTTATAGGTACAGATATTCAGAATAAAAACGTTGCTGCTTATGCTAGGTTGTAATTCAGAACTCATAAAAAAAGTGTGGGCTCTCGGCTGCAAAGGTGAGAAAGAGCACTGTAAAATAAGAACTCTGCTGCAGTTCTTGGCTTCAGCTTTCCCTCGATAAATATGTCTGGAGGTGCGGCTGAAAGATGGCTGTCAGCAAACGTGCTTTAAAAACACCTAACAAAGGAAACATGTTGGAAGCCAGCAGTATCAGGTGTAAATATGTATTATTTTTGAGGATGTTGAGCAAGGAATTTTTGAGCAAGCTTCCTGCAGCTCTCATCTCAACCTCCTGTATGTTGTGTCATTGCTCAGCTATGTTCCTGTGAGCAAACAGCAGCTTTGTGATGGCAGCCTTTGCTCAGAGGTAAACTGCAGTTAGTTCTCTGTATTAGTTCTCAGTTCCTTTGTCTCCATCCAATCTTTGCAAAGCACACTCAGAAAAAAAAAGGAAAAAGAAAATAAAGAAGAACAACCAGGAAAAAAAAAAACACACACACACACACACACCAAAAACACAGCCCTACAGGATGTTGGATGTTGTAGTGTCACAGTGGCAAGTTTCAAGCTTCTAATAGCAAGCCATTTAGAGAGAGTCAGTTGTAGGTATTCTTACGTACATGTTTAGGAAAGAGGAAAGATTATGATGATGAAGTAGGAAAGTGAATTGTATGTGGACAGTCTTAATTGCATGTTGCAAGGTAATGACAGGCTGTGAAATCTGAAGACCTCAAATCTGGTTCTGTGTTCTTTTACAAACATGTAGGGGACAGAGTCGTGAGCACTCCATGTGCCACCCACTGAGAAATGAGGAGCAGGGTGGGGGAGATGTGGGGAGTGGAGAAACACAAGGGCAGCGTGCTGAGCGGACCTGCCATTGTTTGTTATCCTTGGTGAAACCCTGCCTTGTGAGGAAAGAGCTTTTATATAAACCAGTGATTAAAGGAAAGAGGTATCTAATTTGGGATTAGGAGAATCACTGAAGAATTTAATAGTAAAAACAGTTGCTAGAGCAGCTGTTTCAACACAGCTCAGACAATTGGCAGCCAAACTGCTTCCATTTCATAAGTAGGTGACATATTTAATTTTTCTGCACAGAAGTCTTATATATATCAGGAGAAAAGTCTCAATTTTAGAGGGTTTTGTCCAAATTTCTTTGCTCATATTCACCAAAGGCTTTTATGTTCCTCTTCAAGTATGATGCTTTAGAAAGTCATGCTTTGGATGTGTTGATCCAGCTTGAGAACAGCTAGAAATTTACTAGTAGAAGTTAATACAAGCCTGGTCCAGAACCACTGCAATCCATGGATGTGTTCCTAATGATTAGAGTCAGTTTAGACAGAAATGCAACCACTGTTGGAGCATATTCTTTGATTTCTTTGCTGTCTGGGTCTGTCTGGTAGTAATTTGACAAACTCTGATAAAGTTACTTGTTTTCCCCCAGAATTCTGCCCACCAGTGTTAGCAGTTTCTCTCCAGATTTTGGAGATCCTAGTAAAAGAAGTATATCTTTTCCTGCTCTATGTTCTTCTTCAGCCCATCCAATCTTATCACAACCACCACATAAGTGAAATAAAAGTAGTCCTTAAAAATGAATGTAATTCAAGGTTGTTGAAGAATTGCAAACATTCAGATCACTAGTAGTTATGGACCAGTAACCTTGTTAAGAGCAAGCATAGAGCTAAAACTCCTGTTGTACCCTGTTAGAGAAGATTAATTCCTGCTTTCTTAAGAATCTTTACCCTCATCTCTAGGCTTGGAAAAGATTACATTGTTCTGGCATTTAATAGTTATGTAAATTAGCACTAATTTTGTCATTTAGCACCTGTGCAAAATTTTCTACTAGAACAGTTCTTTCAAATATGGCATAAACAAAGCATAAGATGCACAGTGATACTGTTTTTTTGTGGATGCTTATTTGGGAAAATCTGCATAAGCTATTGAGCATCTTTACCACAGGTAAAGATGCCGTGGATATGCCAGAAACAGGGCAGCAAAGCTTTGCAGGCGTGTGGTTGGTCTCAAATAGCACATAGGCCACTGGTCAGACTTTCAGCAATTATTTTGAAAATACATTAAATATCATAATGCATACACTAAAATCTTTAGGGTAATGGTAGTGTCTTTGCTGCACTCAAAATCTTTGTCTGCCAAACATAACTTAGGCTGGCTATAGTGATATGAACAGAACTCATACTTCTGCTGGCTTCTGCCTGATACTGCTGCGGCCTCCGCTGCTTCTGTCCTCTGTTCTGTGTGAGCAGATGGGATCCTGCAGCTGTTTGAATAAATATTAGTTTTAAAGAATTATGCTGCTCTGATTAACCATTCAATGAGGGGGGAAATGGCAGGGGAGAGAGCACCAAAGGAATCTCTCTACTTCAGGCCTCTTGCCCAAAAGTATTCATTTAAATGTTTGAGCAGTGATGAGGTGAGGAGTTATATAAACTGGAAGCCGTTCCTCAAATCACTATCTTCTCTGCATAGAGTGTAATTGATAGCTTATGTGCTTGCAACAGCTGAAAAAATAGAGCAGAACATGCAAGCATGTCCACTGTGTAACATACGTGGGAAGCAAGTGGAGGAGAGTGTTAACTTTAATAGAAAGTGAATTATCTGCCATTTTTGTTCCACCCCAGATGTAATTCAGCAAGGAGATTGGATCTGTGCACTAGATAGTCTGAGACGGTGCCTTGGAAATTGGCAGTCAGAGTTCCATCCAGAGGGCAGGAAATGTGTGAACAAAACCCAGCCCAGGTTATCAAGCAAAACCCCAAGCCAACAGGGGTCCTTGGATATTGAGTAGCTGGCACTTTCCTTCATTTAAAGAAGAAAAATAGCTCTTGTTTCACAAGTGAAGGGAGATGCTTTGAGAGCAGTCTGTTGTAGATCATGGCAAAATCTGGCAAGACAAACCAATCTCAGGATGATTTCACAGTGAAAATCCATGTGACTGGCTTTTTGCTTGGATCTAGGTGCTAGTGGGTATATATACAGCAGTATATATACCCATGTGTCACCAGGTTTTGGTCCCTCATTTAGCATTTTTGCTATGAGTTTTGGTCCAATCTGAGATACTATGCTTTAAAGAAAAGGCACATTTGTTTACTGAGAATTGACTTGTCTTCAGTATAGAAAGAATGTCCTTTTAAAAGCATGGTATGGCCGCAGTTTCTCCCTTTGTTTTGCCTTTTTAAGGAGATAATAGTGATAGGCTCTTGAACTGAACTCAACCAGCCAACACAATAGCTGGGACAAAGCATGTAGCAAAAAGGATGCTAACAGTCCTTCCTCCAAAGATGCTCAAACAGCAAACACACTTTACAACTGTACATTCAGCGATTAAAGATTTCCAGAATCAGTTAAAAGCTTTGAGGATCCCAGTAGCCGTGCTCAGAAAACCCATGTGACTTCTCTGTGCGTAGACTTCTGGTCGTCTTCTAATTAGCTTTGTAGGGGTCTCTGAAGGCATCTGGGTTTCTCACTGACTCGGGAATTAGGCTGAATTTAGGCTGCCTGAATATACCACTGCTGGGTTTGAGCATGTTTGAGCGTTTCTGTCTGGATCTCTTTGCCCCTCTGGAATGGCAGGCGGGAGCAGCGTGGTGGGACGGGCTGCGCTGCGGTGCTTCAGTGCGCCGCGCTTTGTGGCAGAAAGCACAGAGCAGATCAGCTTAAAACGAAAGGGAATTTAAAAAAAAAAGGAAAAAAGGGAAATTCAATTAGTCATTTGAAATTGAGTTGGGGTTTACAACTTGAATTTTTAGGCCCAGATCCATCAGAGCACTTAAGCACCTGCTTTACCTTGAATACATTTTGCTTTTCAATAGCAGTCATTTGCCTCGCTATCAGAGACCTCCAGGAAACCTGGACTTAAATGGACATTGTAAAGGATGGAGGAAGGCTGGCAGACAGGCAGTGGTACTTGGAGAAATTCCTCTTTTTCACTCCCTAGACCTTATGTGATTTAAATAATGCCTCCTTAATGCAAGGCTTTGTGTTACATACCCCGTAAATAATGTCAAGAAAGGTTATTTAATGATAATTTGACTTTCTCTTTGAAAAGACTTGTTACTAATCTTAACCTGAAATTTTTGAGGGAATAACAACCTTCATGTCATTGTGGTTTGATTTCTTTGTATGAAGGGGTAGCAACTCTCCCTTCTCTCTCATCATCAAACATCTGAAGCAAGCTCTGTTATTGAGAGATTGCTGCAGTGGTACTTGGTCTTACAGAGATTTCATCAGAAAGATTTCATTTTTAATGGACAATGGGAAATGCTCAGCTGTCCATTATTACGCTTCTTTGTACACAGTCTAAAAATATAAATGGAAATTATAATTACATCTGTAATTCTGGGTCCCAGCTGAAATTACTTTAATCCCAATGTGAGGGAAAAAAAATCAATACAGAACTCTTAACCCCGGTCTTTTCCTCCTTAGACATTTCTTTTTCAGTTGTACTACCACAAGTTTTATAAGTTTTTCAAGGGACTTTAGTATACAGGGACAATTTTGCATCCTCAAAATGGTATTGCTATTTTGTGCTTTTCTGATTTAGAAACTGTAATGATGTTCTTGAGTAATGGGTTATATTGTAGCTGCTTGATATAATATGATGTTTCTCTCTTTTACTTTTTGATCATTAAAAAGAGGTGCCTTTGAAATGTTGCAAAGTTCTTTTAAATAAAATCCTATTTTACAGTAGAATTACACTGTTCTTTTTTCTTTTTTTTTTTTTTTTTAAGAGGAACCCAAGTCAGCATTAAAGATTTAACATTGAGATTTGGAAAAGACATCTTTCCCAACTCACCACAGGCTCTCTCTACTACATTTTGCTTTTTTCCTATGGGTTTCAAATAGTAGATCTTTCAAGGTTAGATATTATCATGTCTGGGTTTTTTTGGTATCAACATCTGCAAGTACAGAAATGTCATCAAGTGTTTTGTGTTTGTGAAGCCTGCACCCTTCTGCAAACCCAGGCTTAGACCAGTAGTTGTCTTTGTTTGACTTAACATCTGAGGAGGAAGGGTGAGGTTCTTTTATTCTGTAATACTTTTGTAAACTATTATTTGTCCACAAATTGCAGCTTCTTCTGAAACATCTGGTTCTGGTAATAGTCCCAGATGTGATGCTGCAGATCAGGGCACACTCTCCTACATTGCCCCAGTTGCCACACTGGGGCAGCTAATGGTCATGGCTCTAACATCTGCAGAGCAGAGGTGTGCTGTTCATCTTGGCAGAACATCTTGGTTCTTTGTAATTGCATGTATGCACCATTTTCTAGATCACAGGCACTCAAAAAGGAAAACACAAATTAGCAGCATTCTGGTCAGTCTTTTCTCTAAATACCTGAAAGACACAACTGAAAAGGAATGTTTCCACTTGGAGTGAGGCATTTCGGCAACCTCCGTTTAGTACCCAAGGTATTTATTTGCTGTCCAAGGCTGTCAAGCCTTAACTTCCTGATTTCATTCCAGGATACAGATGTTTCATTCTCTCTCTGCCCTCTCCTCCCCTTTCAGATACCATTCTTCTATACAAAAGCCTAATCCAAAGATCATTGAAATGCTTCCATTGACATCCAGGGGCCGGATGAGTCTGGGGCACAAAGTTCCTCATTGCATCAAAGTGATTCCCTCTTCTCAGTCTGGTATCCAGGCAAAGCACAGATGTTTTTCCATCTTTACTTCCCCCTGTAAAGTATCTTGATGTTTTTTTTATGAACTTGCCACTTCAAGTCTATCACACTGCACAATCTGAAAATACTTGGAGAGATATTATAGTAGTGACCTTTATTGTTCATTAGTGAATCAGCAGCCTAGCTTACTGCGGCTTTAAATGAGCTATATAAATTGGTTGTTATTTTCAATGATGATTCCCTTGATTTGAACATACTAGAGCAAAGATAATTGATTGATTCATTATGTAAAAGATTGTTTCAAGTTAGAGGGTGGGTTTATTTAATTTTTTTTCCCCCAGCCAAATTGAGACACGCTGTCTGGAATCTTGGTCAGGTTCTTACCAGCTTCCTATCAGGAAGCACTACTGCTTCTCTTTTTCTCACTGATGGCACATAGCAGCCTTCCTGGGTGGAATAGGGATGCCTCTTTGATTGTGGTGCTGTTCATTGGAATGTCAGCTGAAGCTGCTGACAGTATCAGGTCTTGCGTATAAGACTTTGTCACAGATCTTTGATACATGATGTCTGTGTGCTTTCAAAAGAAATTAAAATCTATACCAGGCAGTGCTGTCCAAAGCCTCTCTCTGTCTCAATGCTGGCTTGCCCCTACCCTAAATCCCAAGTACTAAGCTATCACCTCTGTAAGGTATTGCTAATTCCCAGCTACTGGCATTGCTTTGCCAAGGATGCAGTGTTTTGGTGTTTCTTTAAAGCATTTTTTCTGTCTTCAGCTGCATGCTCATCTTTCAGCTTCAGGATCCTGATGTCTTCTGTTCTAGATACAACTAAGCTGATAGAACTGTTACAACAGCCTGTACTTGCTCTCTCTTGTTTTGCTCTAAAGTCTTAGCTGTTGCAAATTTTATCTTTTCATCTGTCACGCAGCACAGTGTGCAGATGGCACAGAATAAGTTTGTTTAGAAGCTACAAATCTCATTTATTGCAAGTGTTGGGAGGGATGCACATAGATTGGGGACATTGGTGATTGTACCAATTCCCAAAGAGCAAAGGACGCTGCATGCCCAGGGACCATGCTAGTGAATCCTCCTTGGGTGCAATGGTGCTGCCCCAGGCCAGGAATGCATGGAAGAAAATCACGCAGATCTGATGGTGATTCGTGTCATCTGGGACACTTTGCTGGCACTGCCAGGGTTGGTGCTGCTGGCAAAGAAAGCAAAGAAGAGAACAGTAGCTCAGCCAGGAGGGGTAGTGGTAAAAAACATGATGTGTGATGGGCTCTAGGAATCCAAGCCTAGGCCTTCTGAAGGAGACAGAGAGGACAGTGGGAGCTGTGGCATCTTATGCTGTCCTTTCCACCCATCTCCATCTTGTGGTCTAACATGATGACCTCTGACTTCCGGATTTGTTTAAGGAAATAATGTTCAGCAAATTAAAGACAGGGAAGTACTGAGCTCAGATGTGTGTGAAAGTCAGCAGTTATCTTGTCTTCACCTGTGAATGGAACATATTTGTGTATATGTATCGGCATTAAAGCTAGCACCATATATATGTGTAAATACTCCAGCTGCCCAGAGAGCAGCTGGGAGCTGTATTTTGTGTTCCCTCCATGTTCAGGTCTCAAAGCAACCTCACAGTGATGTATTTGGTAGTGGTGGCATATGTGAGTGTCTCATTCAAGCACAGCTGTTCTACAGGGTATCTTGAGGGGGCGTTTGCAGATTCACATCTGTGTCTCACTTCTCCAGAATCTGCTTTGCTCCCAGGATCTGGCATGCCAAACCCTCCTCATCTGAGCAAGTCAACAGCCTGTCCCAGGCTGCTGCCTAAGAGAATGGCAGGGACTGTGTAAATAAAGGAAACAATTGAATGATAAGTTCACACTTCAGCACACTGCTTAACAGCCTGATAACAGTTAATTACATACAGTATTTTTAAATGCAGCAACAGGGAGATAACTCGTGCAGAGGTGGAGCACAGGCCCTTGGGCCTCACGACCACAGGTTAACCTCTTACTACCCATGCACCTAAAGAGGCTGGTGGCTGCAGCTCCGAGTGTCACCAGTTCTGAACTTGTAGTGGCCAGCAGTGGCTCAGAATCATACACATAATGTCCTCAGCTGCAGGTAGGGGCAGGGGGAAGCTGTGCTCAGTCCCAAAACTTATGGGTCCTGCTTTGAGAGCAACCTGTGTGCTGGCAGGCAGAACATGTAGGCTGGTAAACCCGGGGCTGTCTCCACCAGAGGCAGCAGGTAGAGCATGTCCAGTTCCAGTCGGGAACCGCTGCGCTCCCGCCGCCGCGCTGATGTTCGTGTAACTGAAGGAGCTGTGCAGGAAGGCGCCAGCACAAACACAGCTGGAATGGGCTGCGAGCTACAGCAGCTGCGCTCGGTGCTACCGCTCCCCGGGCACCGGCCGGGTGGGGCGTTTCCGTCTCTCCCAGCGCGGTGGGATTGAGGGTTTGACCCTGGTTATTTAAGGCACAACTTCAGGACATCTGCTGTCAGAGCACCCGCAAAGTTTGTGACTTAATGCTAGTCTAATTAACTGATTTGCCTATCCAAATCTGGAGATTTACACACTTCTATAGAGGCAGCCGTAAAGTTATAACTTCAGCTGTTTATCATGCCCTGAGCCTTTAAATCTCAATTATGAAAGGTGGTGTTTAATGACTGGCTGGAAAATGGGTGGTTACCACAGTGTTAATGGAGTGTGGCAAGCCAGGAAATGTATAATCTAATGCCTGTATAGAAATGAAAGGTTCTAACAAAAGAAAATATTGGGGGGAGGATGTACTTCCAGGCTGTTTGTGCTGTTGAGGAGAAAATCAGTACATGAGCAGTAGGGAAACAATGGGGACTGAAATACTGCCTGAAGAAAGAAATAAGAACTGCTTATTTTTAAGGTCCCTCTTGCCCCCCACAAAACAACCATCCTTCTCCTCTGGATCTTGGGCTTTGCCTTTGTTGCAAAGGTGGAAAAAAAAGAATGATATGTCACAGTGAGTTTAACAGAATGTCCGGACCAGAAAGAAACCAAATGAAGAAAAAAATAACCAGCTACACACTCCTTTTTTACTGAAGCATGGTTTTACTACCCAGTTTGTGCCATTGGAGGCAGAATTGGCAGCCTTTCTTCATCATGGCAGTGGGACAAAGTGCTGCAAGGAATGCTTTAATTTAAATGAGAAATGCTCTAAGAGAAAAAAAAAGCCTAAAAGCTTGGTAATAACATTAATAACCACTTCTTACAGGTTTTTACTAGCCCACTAAAGATCAGACAGCATGTTAAGGTCCCAGTGGCTGAATAGTAAAGACCTGGGCCCAGGTTATTATTACTTAGGAAGATTCTTTTAATGGTTCTGTTATTAGTTGAAAATTATTTGAATACTACAGCTGAATGGTCACCATGATTTAAATTCATTTCGCCTGAGAAATGAGAACAGGGTAGAATTTGGGTTTATGCATTTCTCAATGCACTTCTCAAAACCAGCATGGACTGCAGTAGTGCTGTGAATGGGTAGGCAAAGGGTGGAGGCTTCACTGCTCCGGAGGAGCTCCTCTGGAGTGTGATTGATTCCTTCTGAGAAGCAATTTTGACTACGGCAACCGAATTTCTTTTAAATCAAATTGAAACCTCCTGAACTACCACAGACTCTTTAATTTCTACTCTGATAGCCTTCAGAAAAAGCAGAGACCTCCAGTAAGGGTTAGGATGAGGCAAAGGGATCCAGGTAGTATTTCTGGCTTTTGTGCTGCCACTGCGCTGGAGCCTGTGTTGTGGTCTTGCCTCTGCACCTCGCTCCCTTCTCATTGATTGCCTGCTCTTGAGGGAAGTAGCTGGCTGTCCTCAGGGCAGGGGCAGCAGGGTCCCCCTGTCTGTTGGGAGTTGCTACACAGGAAGAGACAGTAAGTATTACCATAGCACAGGTTTTACTCCAGCATCTTGCTCGAGTAGTGGCAGTTCTGCTCGTGTTCAGTACTTTTCTGTATGAGTTTGAGTTTGTACTGGAATGCAAAATTCAACTGAGAAGCCTAAACAGTTGCTTCTCTTGCTGGCTTAAGAGGCACTTGTCCTTTAAAAAGAAGTTTTCTCCCCTCCATCATAACTTGGTCAGCATCTTCTCAGAAATGTGACTCAGAAGACCAAAGGCCAAGAACTCTTTTAGTCTATAGGAAGAGCTTTTGGTACCCACTGACGTGCAAAACAAAAGACCAAAGGGACCTTAAAATCTCAGCCAGGTCTCTCCCAACAGAGCATGGGGGTTCCTGAGCAACAAGCATGACTGCTTAGCATTGAGAGTAGGTTACCAGTGCCAAGAGGTTAATGACTCACATGGCATTATGTTGTGTTGAATAATGAGTAACATCTGAAATGACACATGTTCTGATGACTCGCTACTTAAAGCACCAATCTACTTAAGATCCCTTTAAGCTTGAAAAGAATCACAGAATAGCAATGTCTTGTTCAATAGGTGCTACTTTATTTTATGCCTCCTGGTAGCAGAGATGTACCATGCCTGAGAGCATATGAACAAAACAAGTGAGGAATTGAGTAGGAAGGATTATTGTAGTAGTTGTTTTGAATGCTTTTTGGGCATTTATAGAGCACCAGCTAGCATATTTTGGGTTTTGTTTTTGTTGATTCGAGGGGTTTAATCCTCGTTGTCACAGTTCCTATATTTGTAGGTTGGATTTAGGGAAGGAAAGAAAGGGGAGCTTTGCCTGCAGGATGGGATTATCAGAAACTGGTCTGGGATTTGCCATGTAAAAATAAACTAATGCTGGAGCAAAGCAGCAACTCTGATTCATGGTTTGGTTGCTGACGAGAGGGAGTTTAGTTAAATGGCACTCTAAATTCTGATGTTAACCAGTCTGTGACGTAGTTTGCTCTGTTAGGGATTGAGAACATTCTATTTTCTTGCAGACAGAATAAGTTGTTCATGCTGACATAAGAAGTCCTACATAATTTTACAGTAAAGTTTTAAACCTGTCAGACACCGTTTGCCTGTCTAACAGTTGTTTCTGCAGTCTGCTCCTCTGCATGGAAAGCTAATATGTGAGTAAGCTGTACACTTGGTCTTAGATGTGAAAGCAAGTGTGACACCTAAATGTCTCCAATTGCAAAGAACAGCCCAGGGAGCAGCTGGGGCCCAACACCTCAAAATGTGGCCCTCTGCAAACAATTAAGGACTTAGTTCTCCAGCTGCTTTAAGGCTGGACTTCAACTACAGTAATATAAACATATCTCTGCACTTACCTGCTGGGATTATGGTGCTTTAACTGTTTGTTTCTAGATATTTTAAGCTGTAATATTGGAGAGAGAGAGAAACTGTGCATATAAACTCTTATGTTCAGGCCAATTAGCACCAGTTTAGACTTTGCAAAACTGTATGCAAGGGAAGAGAATCAGGCCTGCCTGCATTGCATCTGAAATGATTTGCTCGAATTTCAAACAAAACCAAATAGGAATCCTTTAAAAAGGGAAGAGAGATTCTTCTACTCATACACCCACCACTCACACACACACTCCCACCTCGAAATGCAGGTCATGAAATGATCATTATTTTTATGGCTCTGCAAAGCCTGTAGAAGTCAAAGCTGTGTAATATACATTGCAGAGTGTTCTGCTAATCCAGTCCAACCGCAGTCGTGCCTGGCCCAGGGAAGAGGGTCTGGTAACTGGAAACCTGACACTGAAGGAATTCTAAACACAGTCCTCAAACTAAAAACAGCTCTCTCTGCATGGCATGTGCTACATGAGAGCCAGAGATTGTATTCGTTTACGTTATCTGATTTTTCAGCCTTGTATTGTTGATAAAAGAACAGGAGAAGGAAGCACCTCCACAGCTCAGCCCATAAATAAAGTGTGTATGGTGTGTTTGAGGTTAGTATGACATTGCTAGACATCTGCCTTCTTCTGAGGGGTACAGGCCTCTCTCACAGACAGCAGCCACTGAGCGTTTCCTTGTGCTGCAGATTCTTCCTAAGCACTAAGATACCAGATTTGATTCCCAGTGAATTTTAAATGCAAACCCTTTCTTTGGCTATGGGAAGTATTGATCTGAAAGGGCAAAGAATATTTGTTATAGGAGTATCTCACCTATTAAGATACAGAGACTCACCTTAATGCATCTCAGTGACTTGCAGTGATTTTTTTTTATTTAAAATTTCATTAATTTATTTCTGTTATATTCATGTTGAATATTAAGCAACAGAAGTTCTTAGAGCCACTGACTACAAGCAGCACTGCAGTATCTTTAATACTGTATCTGGAGAGATAGGCACTACATGGTCTTTTCAGTTAATTGTTTTTGGTGTTTGTTGAGAGGAGCTTTATAAAGACACAATGTAATGTATTTGATACTTCAAGATTCTTTGTTTGCATAATTTAATTCTTACATCAACTTCTCTTTTCTTCTTTAAAAGTAGATCCTCCTGGCTGAGAACAAACATCACACAATCACACTGCATACAATAGAGTTCTTCAGCGAGAATTTGGACACAGATAGGATCTTGTTGCTTTCTCCTGTTCTTTAATCACAGCCTGGGCTGTCTGATGCCATCACCCAGAGTCTCTGTATGTCTTGCTTAGACATGAAAGAGACTGCAGCCAAATGTGGGCTTTCCATTTGCTACTTAGTCTGTGGCTGTCTTTGAAGTTTATTTCAAGAAGTACTCTCTAACAAAGTAAGAAGGCAGGTTTTCATGTGAGATTATATCCCTTGCAAAATATTCCCTCAGCAATAAGGAGGAGATAGTGATGTAAGAAGAGAGCATTCCCTTCCTTGCTTTTTACCAGGTACTAAGAGGGTGACCTCTGTGACTCTCCCTATAGAACAGAGGGAAGAAAAACCCTTTGTCACGATGAAATCCAAACCCCCAACGTGATGGGGCACAGCACGAGCAGTCAGACCTTCATTTTGCTTTCCTTTCCTTTCCTTTCCGATAGCCCAAGCATGTGTCTAGTGGCTGATGTTAAATGTGACCTGCAAATGGAGGTTATCAATGAAATGCAGTAAACCTGAAATGTAATTACTTTTTTTTTTCTGATTGTTTTTTGAAGCATCAGATATTTATGCCAGTCTACTCTGTAAGATTCTCAACAGTTGAAGAATTATTAAAATGGGGGTTAAAAAAAAAAAAAAGAACAGAAAAATGGAACTGCAGAACACAAAAAGTGTTTAGTTAGGGCTTTTGAAACCTTCAAATACCTGTGACTAAATAACATATTGGGTAAAAGAAGTCTTTCCTAAGTATTCCAGATCCTGTGGTTCAGCTTTAAATAAAGCCAGAAGGTCTTAAAAATTCTGCATCTAAGCCAGAAAATACTATCATTTTTGTGCCTGGAAGATAAATAAAGCAGAGATAGAAAAACAAACCTGCTTTAGGCTTTACTTGTCATAGAGAAAATAACAACATGTTAATTGAATATCAGTCACACGTTACCTGCTTTACTTGGACAAGGCTGCTTTTTGCTCTTAATGCTCCAAATGGATCACAGTTGTTAACTGGTGAATCATTTTAAAAGATAAACTGGTAGACCTGCAAACCAGCATATAAGGCAAAACGTGTTCACAACTGCCTGTGTGTGATCTGTAATTCCTCTGCAGGGGAAGGAAGATGGGACTTTGCTTCCTCAAAATAAAGCAGACATTTTAAGGGGCACCTTGCTCATGACATTTTTGAGGAGTGTTTTCACACTGCCCCACCAGTGTCACTCCTTTGTGGAACCTGGTGCTTCTCTCTCCCTTCATTCAATTGTTTCCTGCGAAGCAACCTCTGCATTTAGCTAGACCCACATCCATAATGCACTTTTCAGTGGGACCCAGCAGAGCTGAACTATCAGCAAAACCAGTTTTTGAGCTCTGAGATCAGTTCCTTCCCAGGATGTTGTGTCAGCTTCCCTACCTTCTGCCTGCCATTAATTGCACTGTATCCCCAGGTCAAACAACTGGCCAAAAATCTGGAAAACAGCTGACGGTCAGAGCAGCTCCTACTCAGCATGTCCTCTCAGAGGGCACGCTCCTGGACTGGTCCTTTTGAGTGGCTGGACCTGCTTGACCCAATTTGTGGATTTTTGATCACTCCCCTGGGTCACTGATTTTCCACTTGAGGTTATTGGTTTGACCCCCACACCATGGGTCACTTGGGAGGTGTGATATGGCCCTGTGAACTCTGAACTCATCAGAAGCCAACAAAAACAGTGAGAGAGAGGAGAAGAATTTCATTAGGACCTCCTCAGAGGTAGCAGTGTCTGCTGAGGGAAAAAGTAGGAGTTGTTTTCCTTCTTGCAGAAACAAGCACAGCATCTACAAGGGGCTACCAAGTAGAAAGTGTTTGGTTTGGTTTGTTTTGGCAATTTCTTTGAGGATAAACAACAGCATATACTTTTACACCACAGGCTGTCGAGTGAGAAGGGTGTGGGTTCAGAGGAGCCGTCCTCTTCCTGCTGGGAATTGCCCTCAGTGTCCCAGACTTATTGCTAATGGTGACAGCATTTCTGCAGCCAAAGCTTGGTGTTTGCAGTTGTTTCTTCCATCTTAAAAAAAATTGACTTTCTGATGGCCAACTTGTCACACTTGAGAAGGGAAGGGCAGTTTTTTCCTGTTTTTTAAGACTGGTCAGGTAGAGGCTCATGGAGACTCCACAGGCTGCTTCGTTGCACTGTGAGCAGCTCCCTAAGAATGGACTTCACCAGGCATGGGTGGTAGGTGGGGAAGAATGAATCCTTGGGAAATAATTTGACTGCAATATGCTGTGCTGGTCATAAAAGGGGAAAAAAGTGTTGTCGTTGTAGCCTGTGTATCTGCAAGCATAACTCCCACTGAGATCACATGGGGAAGTGAGCTGGAGATTGTGGAGAGCTGTGAGGATATCTTTTGTGAAATTTCCCTCAGTCATGCTGCCCAGAGTCAGCCTTTTGGACAGTTACCAGTGTTTCCCAAGGTTTTACTCAGGCAAGAGTTCTGCTAATCATTGACTAGATCACTGCTTTTATTATCCCCAAGGCTGCTGAAAGAACTCACATACCTTCTGTCTTCCTAGGCCTTTCCTAAAAGGTTCGTGTGAAGTGGGTTCCTGTCAGGTCTCTGTGTGTAACCTCTCCTCCCAGCTGCTAAATCATAACTCTGGGCAAGACACTCAAGAGTTACACCACCTATGGGTGTTTTGCCCTCAGAGAAAGGAAACTGGTGCTGACAGTGAACAACTTGGGGTTTTATCTTTTAAAGAAAGGTGTTGCTCTTCCCACATGTTCTTCTGCAGTTTGCCTACACAACCACAGATAGCATTAGCTGTAAGTGACCTATGGTGGATTTAGGTAACAGCAGTGGAGATCCGATGGCTTTAGCTCAGGCAGCTTGGGGCCATTTTTCGGGTCTGGCACGCTTTGATTGCCCAGGCCCATCTTCACTGCACAGTCCTGGGCTAGAGCAGCCTGAGTGCAGAACCTTCTGCACAGTCACAGCTTCTGTGGCAGCAGTGTAACACTGATTCCTAAAACTGGGCTAGCTGAGCTTTCCTGGAAACGGCTCTTTTGGCTGGAGGGCAAAGCACACCCCTCTTTTTTCCTGCACCTTGCAGTCCTCTGGTGTCAGCTGAGGCATGAGTTGTGTACTGAAGGCTCAGTATGTCATGCTAGTGGCTCAGTCCTGTTCTCAGCCATCACTTTGGTACCAATTCATGTGGAATTGTTTTTCTAGAGTAATTCAATTTGCAGTTAGAGCTCTGTCCAAAAGCTACCTGGCTTTTCAGTGAATTCTGGATGAGGTTCCAAGCTCAATCCTTTTTTAATGTGATTCACAAGAATTTCATTGATTATAGCTGCCAATGAGAACACCTTATAGAACCAGTGTACAGGATTTTGAGCATGATCCTTATATTAAAAGGTGATGGGTGTAGGTTTGACATTTGTTCCTGTTGGCGTGCTGCTTGACACAAAGCAGTTCCTACCACTGCAGAGCCTTTTATGATTGGAAGTATGTTTTTGTACTGCACAGAGGCATTAAAGCTGAGTGTGATGGGACTGACTAGTGAACAAGCCTTCATGCAGAAATACATGGAGCAGTTCTTTGGCCTGCTGTGGAAATTAGGGTTTGTTGCAAGGTGTAGGTGTGTAAGCAGCGACAGCAGTTGTCTCGGTATGTACGGTTAAGAGTGCTTTGGTATCTCAGAGGGTGGCTTCAGGCCCTTCAGCACTTTGTCTGGACTGTCTCACCAGGAGGTGGGGGGGAGCTGGGAGTGCCTGTCTTTTATAATGTTCTGTTTTTAAAGCAGAAACTCTCTGGGGAGCATAGGGTCCTAAAAGTCCAAGGCCTGGAATGCTTCCTTTTGCTCTTTCCATTTTAAACAGGAAACATTTGCACTAAGTTATTCCAGGAGGAGAATTGTAGGTTCATTTCAAGGCAGATAATGTTTGTTCATTGCCTGTGTCCGTGATTTACCCCATGGGCTTAAACGAGTGCAGTAGAAAACCACATGTTTTGTTTTACTACATGCTAAACAAGTTCCAGCAGAGTCTGGGAGCCCAGGTTAAGAAAGAAGGAGCACGCTTGTAAAATCTCTGTGTGAACAAGAGAGTCATTGACAAATTTTGAACACCTGATCTGCTGTACCGGAATGATGACTTTTTTCATAATCTATGCAAAGGATATTTAAACAGTTGATGAGTTCAGTCCCAAAGCCACAGAGCAGGTGTAATTGATTTATACTTCCAGCCCCTGTTTTGGGTCAAAACTCTGTCTTCTTCCCTTAGCTCTCATTTGGAGAGAAGCTTCCTGTGCAGTCAATGAGAGTTTTTGTCCAAAGTGCAAAGACATTTGCAGTCAAACTGGCAAAAACTCCTAATTGAGTTGAACTTTTGGGGATGTTCTGGTGACATGTCTGTGAGAACAATTATTTTTGCCATTTCAAAAGTATGACAAGTTAAGTTGTACTAGGAAAAAATATCAATGCTTCATTAGTGCAAATCATGAAATTAAGATGCAGAAGGCTACAGAGAGGGCTCCATGGCACATCCTCAGGGATGACACGTTCACATGTTGCTTTTCACGTGAACTAAGGCTTGTGAGATCCATACTGATGCAGAAAAGTCACAAGGCTGTTGTAATATCAGGCCTTCTAGATCACAGATTTTTTGAAACCTCATTGGCAACTTGTCCATTAAACACAGGTATTATGGCCTGACATCCCTAGTGTTTCTTCCAAGAGTTCAAATTTTTCCAGCTATGGTGTTTGGAAAGTTTTACAGGCTGACATATTAGGAGAGAATAGTGGGAAATGGCCTAGAAAGCGTGAATATTTGTGCATGTAAAGCTTATGGGATTTGCTGACTTGCAGACCCAACTCATCTGTTTATCCTCAGGCTAGATAAGATTCAGTCAAACATGCATTGTTTAAAGGAGCTTTGTTTCCATTATGGCAAATGGATCACAGGAGACTGACTTTGGGAGCTGAAGGGCTCCAGTGCTCCCCCATTGTAAAAGGGCTGTGATGTGCACTGGACCCTTCTCCAGTGTCCTGGATGTTACAGACTTTTGTAGCATGCAGGTGGGAAGCTTGCTATCCTTCAGAAGTTCTTTTCATTCATTGGGACTTGTCATGCTTGAGGTGGCATTTCCTCTCCCAAAGTAAACATAGATTGTATGTACAATAATGTGTCACTGAGCTAGTAGACTGCCTTTTTATGTGCTTTATTATGCTTTTTCCTCCTCAGGCGTGGACCTGCAGAGCCACTAGAATATTTAACAGGGCCACGAGTAACGTACAAAGAGAGAGATCTTCCCTACTACCATGGAGGACAGCCTGTTATCCACCCATCCAAGGGGAACTACATCCGTGTGCCGGACACAAGAGTGGCAGAACTGAGGTACCCTCAGTACTACCCAGCGCAGCCCGTCACACACCAGCAGAAAGGACCCCTCCGGCAGGACGTGCCGCCCTCCCCGCCGCAGTCCCACCGGGCGCCAGCCTACAGTGAAATTGTCCGGCACCGCGGGACCAGCCCAGACCAGTACCAGTACAGGCAGCAGGATCCCAGGCAGAAGAACCCCATGACTGCAGCTGTATAGCCGTGCGCTGGACTGGGGGGCACAGCCCGGGAGGAGCCCCCTCAGACATCGTCCTTGTAGAGTTGTTCCCAAGCGTAGCTGCCTGTAAGAATGGCACACGAGACCTGGAGTCGTTCTTACTGAGCTGGGCTCAGCGTAGGTGCTTTCTAACAGGCGAAGTAAAGCCACGTGTGGTACGATGTGTTTTGAGTATGTGAGGTACCAGACAGTTGAGTGTTTTTTAATTCCTTTTAAAAATAGAAAGTGGCTGCTGGAAATGAAACACAACACTTAATACACCTCAGGGCTATTTACTGAATCCAGTTACACCTTTACAGTACATAGCTGTCTGTGTGAGGGCAGCGGAGTCACCAGAGTTTACTTCAGAATGCTGTTGTAGAGCCTTTTAAGTGAGAACACAGCGTGCATTACGGATTTCTTGCAGAGCTGGGCATCTCGTATATCTAGTGTGTGATCATGACAAGGGACTGCCACAGAGATAGTGACCACATTCCAGGCACGTCCTGACCAACAGCTCTGCTTTAGGATGCTGCAGTTCCAGATTTATGATCTGGCCTCCGTCTTCCTCTTTCTTTTTGATGGTGGCAGCATTTATCTTGTAGCCTTCATTTTTTGCAGTTTGTACATCAAGAGTCTTCTCTTATTGCACCTGCTGCAGTTGGAGTAGGGCAAAAAGCCTTATTTCCTATGCTTGGGCAGGCTCACAGAGGACTGGCAGCCACCTGAGAACCGTGTCTGTAGGGGGGGAGTGTGTGCTTGTGAGTGTTGGTTAGTTATGTAGTGTGCAGTCTTTAAGTGTAAACCCTGGAGACCAGATCCTCAGCTGCTGTCAGGAAGTGTCACTCGAGGGGTTTCAGTGGAGCTGGCCTATAAGGAAGTGGCCAGGGAGGTGACTATGGGCATGGACTCCATAATTGATATTAAGTTACTGTGTCAGGTGCTGCCTTGGCTCTGTCAGGGCGGCCGGTTCCCCACCTGCTCCAGGCGGTGTTGGAGCCAAGTGCCTGCCAGCAGCGTGCCTGCCCTGGGCAGCCCAGTGCCACCAGAAGGCACCTGTTCATGGGGGCCACCCTCAGTCCACGAGGGAAGCTCAGCCTCGGGCAGCGCCGGGCCCTGCCGTGCCAAGTGCCAAACTGCTCGAGTTCCTGCAGCCAGAGGCCATCAGGTCAGTGGGGAAAGGGGCTTTTCACAGCAAGGGGTGAGGGAAAAGACAAGGAAAGCAATAGGAAGGGCTTCAAGACCCTGGGGCCCAGGAGGAAGACGTGAGAATAGCTGTTTGTAGAAAGTTATTTGCAGCAGTGCATAGGAAGAGAGAAGGTGTGGGTGGGGAGGGGATATCAGCAGTGCAGCAGAGCCGTGGTGGGGCAGTGGGGTACATGCCCAGCTCTTTGCTCCAAGCAGCCTGAGTTTGCTGTGCAGCCAGAAGGGGTGTCCCCAGCCACAGGGACCTGTGCGACCTGACCCAAGAGGGCTCCGAGTGCTTCGAGATCTGTCTCAAGGATTTTGTCACGGGGAAACCACGCAGTATTGCAACCTAGAAATATGTTATTTTCAAGTGTCCTTAATTCCTTGACTTCTGCCTTTTGGGAGTGTCACTAAACCATTAGGCCTCCTCTCCTCATCAGGAAAAGACTGTGACCTGGCCAAGGATTAAGCATAAGGATTTCTTTGATGTCATTTTGACACTTTTGGTATGCAACATATTAAATCACATAGATCACTTCCCAGGTGTTTAATACCACCAGGAAGGTTTGTCCTGCTAGGAGTGTGTTCTGCTGGCAGGTAATGGCCCTGATGAGAAGCAGCATTTAATCCCAGCCTACTTTCTTCTCTGCTGATGATGCTGGTTAGAGCCTGGTGTAACCCTCAGGCACAGGGAGCAGTTGCAGCTGCCTGAGTGGCCGGCAGGCTCTAGTGCTTGCATTCCCACCAGCCTCCACCTACCAGCAGGCTGGGAAGCAGGGCAGAGGAGACAGCTTTCCATGGTGAGGGAGCACCTCCATGATTCAGATAGAGGGCTGGACTCCCTGGGGCAGGGGCAGGCACAGCTCTAAATCCAGTCAGGAGGAAGCATTGGTGGGAGGGAGAGAGGAAGAGGAATGCAACTGATTATGAAGCAAGGGTGTTTGGTTCTTGTTCCATTTCTTTCTGCCCTCTTCCCTAGTAAAGTAGGAGGGAGAAACCTCTGGAGGGAGTGTTGGATGTTAAGCTGATTTCTCTCAGTACCCTCCATAAATAAGACGCATTCCCCAGGGAAACTGTGCCTGTCATGTACGTGCTCTGCACAGCCTTGTACTTCTCTCAGAAAGCTTTAGATGCTGTAGGATACGCAGCCAGGACTTGGCAGCCACAGGATAGCCGCTGGTGTTATAAAGGCCTGTTGAAAGTGAAGCAAAAACAAATTAAAATACTTTCCTTTCCCTCCTTGAAATATAACCCCTGATACATTTGATCCAGCTGTAAAGAAACTAATGTTTGCGACAGTGGCTTTATCAAGCCAGGCCACAATTAAGAACAGCTCTGAATATAAGCTACTGCCTTTGTAAATCACTCTCAACTAACCCTTCAAATGGCATCACAGCACAGTGAACAGAACTTATTTACAGTATTTCATGAGCCAAGGCCAAATAAAATCTGGATGGAAACAGCTCCTAGGTTATTTATAGTCTTTGAGGGACCTGCCCAATATCTCCCCGTAACCTGAATCTTTCCTTAAGAGCTCCCCTTGACTGTATCAGCTCCACTCAGTTGAGGCAGACAGATCAAATGAACACCTTCTGAGCTGTTAATCTTACCTTACCCAACAAGTTATTAAATGATGCTTCTGCTCAGTAAGCAGAAATCGGTAGAGAGCTTCTTCCAATAAAAAAAAAAAAAATGCTATAAATATAATATATGGATGCATCCTACAGGTAAGCAGCTAAGGAGGAAGAACAGTGTGACCTAGCTGGGGGAGCAAGACCAAAAAGTATTACAGAGCATCTCATCAATCTCTGGTGCCATTGTTCTGGGAGAAAATTGCCATTTGCTGGTTTAATATCTGGTAGAGGTACGGTATTTTCAAAAGTATAACATGTAACTACAGTATATATAGTCAGCTTTTCTGCAGTGTAAAATGTATGATTTTAGCACCATATTGTGGAAAAATATGTACCGTGCAGAATTCACGAGGTGCTACAACTGACGGTTGAAAATACACACTTGCAAAATCCAAAAGAGCCGTTAAGTAACAAGTTGTTCTTTTCCCATATGTCCATATGTTTGGGAAAATTATGAGTCTGAAATGCTCTTGACACGTAATTGCCTCGTGCTCCCTCATCCAAAATGTGCCAGTCCAGCAGTAGAGTTACTGACGTAGTGGGTGTGAAGGGAGAGTTGGGTTTGCCACAGGAGCAGCCCTAAGAGTGTGTGTGTGTGTGAACAGGCATCAAGACCAGGGAGAGAGGCCCGCGCTCATGGGAAGCTGAAGCTTTGATTTCCTGAGCTGGTGGCGTGCAGCCTACATTTCTGGCTCTGGCACAGGGCCAGCCAGGCCCAGCAGTTGAAAGATTAAGAGATAGAAAAAGAGCCTGTGGATTTTCTGAGTGACCACCCACTAGTGAGCCATGATCTTGGCCTGTGAGCCGACATTACTACTGTGATATATTATGATGCAGAAGTCTCTAGGCACCCCTCAAATACATAAAGAAATATCAATTGCCCTTTGTGGGGAAAAAAAAGGGGAAACTAAGCATAGAAAACAAAAAAAAAAAAAAGGTTCTTGCCTTGAAAAAGTGCATACAGTCCTGAATTCCAATTCACTCCAGCTTCCTGATCTAGAAATAGCTTCACATGCTGCCTAATTTTTTTACAGATGAATTGTGCTACCTCTTCCTCCCAGCCATCACAGATTTGTTTATCAGAGAGTTAGTGCTGTGAGTGAATCCTACTGACTGCTCTGCCAGGGCCACATCCTGACACTGCTCTGAGCAGGGGCTGCTTTGCACTTTCAAAAGGCCCCACACCTGTGCTCCCCATCACAGTTGTTCTGCAGGGTCCTTAAGCCTTACATGCAAAATCAGAAGTGCTATTCACTATCTCTGCATAGGAGAGAAGGCTTTGTAAGACACTATCCTTTTACTGTGAGGGAGAGAGAGGTACTTGTGATCCTGACAATACCTGTGTGTTTAAGTGAAACTGATTAAAAAATCATGTGTGATTGTTTTGGGGAGAAATTCAACACGTAATTTGACAGGTTTTTTCTAGTACCACATCAAAGATTTTGATCTTTTGTTACATATGGCTATATAAATTTTACCTGGTTTATTTTGCATTAAAATAAAGGCTTTAAGACTATATATGATTATGTACTTGTATGTAGAGTCTTTCCCTTCTTTGTATCTACAAAGTCATCCTCAGCCGTGGATGTGATTCGATATTAGAGGATGATACATGATCAAGTTGGATCAGAATTGGTAAGATGGCTTTTTCAACAAAAAAACAAAAACACAACAGCCATGTGCTGCTTTGTAGAAAAAGAAGCATCCTAGGGCTTAAATTGATTCCCTCTCAAATCTGCATTGTCTTCAGTTGTGTCACCTGAATCTGCATTCCATACCCCAGGATTGAAAGGAGAAGTGAGAAAGAAGTCTCTTGTCAGCTCAGAGAATTTCAGCTTAGGCAGCTGCATGTTCATTGCTGAAGGTCCCCAGGCAGTTTCATCTCAACATGGAGCTCTTCTCTTGCTGTTGGTACCAGCCAAGGTGTTCTGCAGCCTGTAGCAGGTGCCAGGTCCAAACAACTGAGAGGGCTGAAGACTCTAGCCAGAGATGGAGGACGCCTCGAAAGTTCTGCACAGGCACTTCACATGAGGTACATCGGTCATTTTACTGAAGCTGATCACTCTTATTTTCACACATTATGCACAAGCATAGATCTTTGTAGGATCAGACTGTGGGTTGCAGTAAGATTCAGGCAAGAGTTATGTTAGATGGAGTAATTTTCAAAATAGATACTTCAGCAAAAAGGCATTAGTACAGGGAGAGGGAATAATGAAGCCTAAGATGGAAATTATGGGTTACTACTAAGAAAAAGGAAAGAATGAAAGAACAAAATAGGCAGAAATGGGCATGTTTACAACACAAGGTGTAACAGAAATGGCAGAAATGAGTCAATAAAAATATGTGTGTACTACACTCCAAAACATTCTGAATGCAAGTTTTGATGTCTACGGCCAAGACAGCTCACAGACAACTGTCAGTCAATTTTAGGTTGTATTAAATTATAAACCACAGAGACAACAATTTTAGAACCAATCAGGTCATAACCTGCACTCACAGCTAAGAACTGTACAAATAAAAATGATACCTGAGTTTCTCCTGCTGGAGCTGTACAAGGAGTAGCAAAAGACAAAGTATGTATAAAGAGCTGGAAACTCAGTGACCACAGTTTCAGATAGTAGTCCTGCCTTGGCAGTGGTCGTCTGTGGTTTCCCCATGACAGCACTCACTTCCCTGGGACCTGGGCTCAAGTTAAAATCTGTTTTGCAGTCACTGCTCTGTCTGTGTGAAGAAGTATGTGGAGCCACTTGAGTGTTAAT
Source organism: Notiomystis cincta (assembly GCA_013398075.1). Taxonomy (NCBI): domain Eukaryota; kingdom Metazoa; phylum Chordata; class Aves; order Passeriformes; family Notiomystidae; genus Notiomystis; species Notiomystis cincta. The sequence continues at coordinate 204,600 of VZRX01020449.1, forward strand.
TAACTGTAGTGAACGAGACCGCGCCCTCCGGAGAGCTGTGTCCTGTGCAAGCAGAGAGGGATGGAGTGCCTTTCCGCACGGAGGGTCTCGGAGCCGCGTCAGCCCAGCAGCAGCGCGCTGACCTGCTGCAGTGCCTCTACCCAGGGCACAGCATCCCAGCCTCCCAGGCGTGAGGAACCTGGCAGCTGTGCTGCTTGGGAAGCTCTCAGGAAGCAAAATGCCATTATCAAGATCACAGTGGAGCTGAGCTGCTCCTGCAGCCTCCCACAAGGCATTCAGGGCTTCTAGTAAGTCCCCAAGGATTGTGGCTCAAGGCTCTGGAGGTTTCCTGAGGCGGTTACTCAGACTCCCTTCACTTGGTGTGCTCATCCCTGCAGAGGAGGTATGGCAGCACTGAGGTGTGCCTTGGGAAAGGATGGAAACAAGACTGAGAAGAGATCCTAATTCCCAAGTGTGGGATTTACTCCAGGGGGGATGTCTTGGCTGATGGTTTTCTCAGCAGGGTGGACGGGAATGATCTGACACAGGCAACCAGAGAGATAGGATTGCTCTGGGAATGGGCAAGGAGAGATGAGGGGTTGGAGAGTGGGAAATGACAAGGAGAGGCAACAGGAGCAAAGGAAAGGGGATGAGAAATTAAAATAGATTGGAAAGGGGGGCAGGGGGTGTCAGACCTTAACAGGAAATAAGTGGGAAGAAGAAGGGATTGTCCCCGATGTGTGAAGTTCACAAGCCAACAAGGAAGGTAGAACTTTGTGATAATGCTGACTAATGCTCCCCAATTTCCATTTTGCATCCCAGACTTGAGATGTGTCTCCACTGTGTCCAGAGTCAAGACCAGTGACAAAGCAGCACAAAGCTACCTGTGCATGGGCGAGAAAGCAGAAGGGCAAGTAGGAATTGTGAGGAAATCCATCAACCGCTATGGGGAGACAGACACCCCTCACTGCCTCCTCCCTAGATCACATGTTGGCACCCAGATCTCACAGTCTGTTCCACACCCATGTCCCTTCACCTCCCTGGGTACCACCAACATCACAAAGTCTCCTTTCCTAACTGCCTCTTTCATCCAGCAGTTCCCCTGATCTCTGATGTCCCCAAAGCCACATCAACATTCAACACAACTTTTGCCTTCACTGCTGAGAGGCCTTTTGTGCCAATGTGTGAGCGTAGCTAACCAACACCAGTAACTTTACTGGCACCTGAAAGAGGCTTGGCACCCAGGACCACCCCACATGGGGTGGGGTAGGGCTGTGCCATCATTACAGACAGGGACAAGGCATTTCTGAATCAGTGCTTTGCGGCTGTGGATTGCCAGAAAGACACAGATTTCATCTCCACTGCCTGTTTGCTAGTCTACAATAAACTTTTGACATGTGGAATAGCTGTTTTATTGCTGGCCAGGTACAAAAATCCTGAACCAGTTTCAAGGGCCCAAAAGGTGATTTTACTCTTCAAAGCAGAATTAATTCTCAAACCCTTCCCAAAATATGCCTGACAAACTAACCCAAGCCAGATGAGTTGGCTGTGCTCATGGTAAAAGGAAACCTCTGTGCAGAGGAAAAAGCCCTGCTTCACTTTTCCAGAAGAGTATCTGCATCTGAAAGAAATAATTTATTGGGAAATATATACAGTGGAGTAAAATAGCAAAATGGACATTCAGTGAGGCTTCTATATAAAACTGTGCCCTTTGCCTCCAGCGGATAATGAATAAAAATGATATAAAGAAGCAATGAACATTCAATGTTTTATATTTGAAATCCATTTGTGTGGAAAACAATGTGGCATAGAAGCAGGACTGAAGGGTTCTCCAAGATAATGCCAGAAGCTGTGAGATGTTAGCAGCCTTGTCATATAGGTTTCAAGGTGTAGGTTTTTAATTTTCTCTTACAATTCACAGAAGCAGTCATGAAAACTATCATTAAAATTCATGGCAAGGAAAGTAAACTTACATTAAAACCTACCCCATTCTTCTCTGAATTTTTGGTACTGGCTAGGAAGAAGTGTCTGCTTCTCTGCCAAAACCTTACCTACACAATTTGATTTAGGCTCTGTTAAACTGGAGTTTTCATACATTACATCCTTCAATCCAGAATACAAAGGTAAAAAAACAAAACCTAAAAAATTGCAGCCTAGATTTTCAAACCCGCGAGCTATGATGTTTAGAGGTTTCATTTGCCATAATTTTTCTAGAATGAAAAGAGAAGGGAAAATAGAGCAAATATGAAGAGATTAGTTTATAAGTAAACAAAAATAAATAAACCACCTCTCCCTTCCTTCTAGGTATAGATGTGCATATATAGAGAGAGATGAATATATATAGATATATATAGATATATATATCTATGTAGGTATATAGATACATATACACACTTAGGTGTTGCTGCTTTCGATCTAAAAGCAAGTTTGCTTTTCCATCTTATTTCTAGTCTCTCCCTGAAGAAGTCAGTATTTACAGCAATGTGTGCACATGAGGAAGGCAGTATAAATGGTGAGCACCTGGTTCATGAGTGGATGGATGTGCAGAGCCTCTGAGCCACGCAAGCAAAACAAGGAGGAAGCTCTCAGAGCAGCATTTCCACATGCTGCATGTGACTCCAGTGCCTGCATCTCTGTAAGTGACAATTTGCAGGGCAGCCCCTGGCCCAGCTGTGGGAAGGTCTGGCAAGGCTGCTGCAGTGGGTGAGGGCTCCTGCGTGGGCACCAGGGCCATCACAAGCCCAGCCAGGATGGGGGGGGGACAGGTGGTATCTCTAGGGAGATTGAAACCAGAACATAAGTTAGAACAGTCATGGGGCTGCTCTTAAGACTGAGGCTGCCTGACAAGTCTGTAGGTTAATTCAGCAAGGCAAGGAAATCAAAGGCACTCTAAGCGTGCTCAGTTTCCAGCACTCTATTCACATTTCACCAAATGAATCATAACTGATCCTGTTACTGGAGTGGTAGGTTCAAGAAGGGTGTTTCTATCTGTTCACAGAGGCACATGCACACATCCTCCTCACCATGGAGAATGTCTTTCCCTCTTTCTTTGTTCCCCTCTCCCCTCTGTTGAAAATAAGCCCTCCAGGCCAGTCATTTTTCTTTACATATAACAAGAGGACTGTAAGGCCTCAGACCAACGTGCATTTAATGCAGTCATGCTGCCAGGCTCCCCCCTCCTGCCCCATCCCTCCCTCCTAGCATTTGATCCCACCCCATCCCTATGTCCTTTCTCCTTCCCCAATTGTAGGGATTTTCATTGCTGTGAAAGGACAATGGAAGCTGAGCTGCTATTGAAAAAAAGAGTGACTTGTTTTTTCTTTGCTGTGCTGTTTTTGACATGGATCATTTCCCAACTCAGTTCCTCAGATTGCTTTGATGGCACAACAGAGTGGATGGAGCAGTGAGGGGAACCAGGCTGGGGGTGAGGATGGGTTGGAGAGTGGTTAGACTGCTGTTGCTACAAAACAGAAAAGGAAAAGAAAAGAGAAAACAAAAAGAAAACAAAAGGAAAGGAAAGGAAAGGAAAGGAAAGGAAAGGAAAGGAAAGGAAAGGAAAGGAAAGGAAAGGAAAGGAAAGGAAAGGAAAGGAAAGGAAAGGAAAGGAAAGGAAAGGAAAGGAAAGGAAAGAAAAGAAAAGAAAAGAAAAGAAAAGAAAAGAAAAGAAAAGAAAAGAAAAGAAAAGAAAAGAAAAGAAAAGAAAAGAAAATGCTAAATCACAGCCAAAGCACAATGTATTAGAGGCTTGGATTTGAAAAGTCAAGCACCTCTTCTGCAGCAGTTACATTCCTCTGCACCTTAACTCCTGGCCAAGTTTCCTGAGAGCAGAGGCAAAATTCACCGAGTTTGGTTTCTTATGGCTCTCTCCTGTGGATTTTCTTCTGCGCTTAGCATTAGGAAAAGACGGGCAATCTTGAGGCGTCACGTAGATTGTGGATCTTCCCCTTCCTGGGATTACTTACACATGGAGGCAGCAGGGAGCCCTGGGACCCCTCTCTGCCTCTTGCAGATCAGAGGTAACACCCACATCACTCACCTCGATGGTCTGGGATAGGGGTGCCTGGGCAGCAGTGCAGTCATGGGCTCAGTTATGCAGGGCACGCTGAGGTTTCCACTGAGGTACCTGGGCTGCCTCAGCTCAGGACAGCTGCTTCCAAGGATTCCTTGAGAGGAGGACAGGGCCAGCAAGAGTGCAACCAGCAGGTCCCAAAGCTTGGTCACACTGTCACAGCCCTAACTCTGTGATGGTGGGTTTTCTGCAGGACTTCTTTGTCCTGCTGGCAGGGACTGGCTCAGCAATGCCAGCAAATGATTCAAGTCACCCTGCAACATGGTTTGTATCAGTCATGGGTTTGGCCAGCAGCAGTGACATTTGGCTAATGCTCCCTGAGCCTCTGAGATAAAGAGGAGCCTGTCTGCCAGCTGAGTTTTAGGTCCTCCCTGGCCCTGCAAATTCTGGGAGAACAACAGGAGCCCTTGGCCCACAGGAGTAGTTGTTTAGGGCAGTATTTCACAGAGTGTAGCTTTTGTTGTTTGAGTTGAGTGTAGCTTTTGGCTGTTTGGTTACATGTCTCCTCTTGGATGTTTGTGCTGAACAAAAGGCACTTGTTCTCTCACTGACTTCGATGAGGTCGTGTCCAGCTGGATTTGTGCTTTAGGTGTGGAGAGCCAATAATACCTCCATCAACAGCCCCATTCTGGGAGAGCCTGAGGACAACACTGGCCTGGGCACACCCTGCTGTCCATGTGCTCTCAGGACCAGGAATGAAAACATAATTTGGCTGGAGTGGGTCTGGGTACCGAGCCCAGAGGGCAGCTCTCAGGGCTCTTTGCATAGGGGAATGCTTTGATGCTTTGTGTGCCCAGGATGTTCAGGTTTATCCTCTAGATGCCAAGTAACCTGCTTGTCTGCTTTAATTTGCTAAGCCTTTTTATTTTTAAGAAATCCTTTATTTATTTAAAAACCGCACATTTCCAATTAGTTCACTCTGCTCCTTTCTTGCCCTTCTCCCACACGTCCTATAGCAGGAGCCTCAGAACACCAGTCAGGGTGCAAATATAAAATAGGCCCAACAGCTGCCAAGCACAGACAGGCACACTGAGTGGGTGCCTGTACAAGGCAGGCAGGCTCCAGAGACGGTGATTCAGCGCCAGGCAGACAAACATGAGACTCCTGCCATGGTCTGTGTGCAGGGGAGGGCAGTGGGGTTGCCAGGGGCTGTGTGCTGGGGTCCCAAGCCCTATGGAGCTGCCCTGGAACTTTATGTCAGCACTGGCAGATTATTAAACAGGGCATGGGCTCAGTTTACTTTTACCCCTGCTGTCAGCCTTCATAAGCCGAGATGTTTTAAGTTGTCCTTATCCTCAAATTAATAAATTCTACTCTGTAAGAGTGTAAACACAGGAAAAGAACTCGACTAAAAAAAAACACCTAAAAAATTCAGGCTGGTGCTGTGCAGTCAGGACATTTCTTTTCCTGACAGGATATGGGATCAGAGTTTAAAAATATGCATTATGAAACGCATGTTGGGGGGCAAGGGGGTCAGTAGACAAATTAAGCACATTGTTGGCTGAGCAGGAGAGCCTGTGAGGGGAGTCACTTTAGCAGCAGGTCTCTGCAGCGTCCCCAAAGCCGCGGCTGCAAGTGGGTGAAGGAGGCGACGGCTGGGCCCGGCCCGCACCCGCCGGGTCACGGGCAGCGAAGGGCAGAGAGTGGGGGCCCCGGGCAGAGCTGCTGCCCCGGGCACGGGGCCAGCCCGCCTCACGGGCAGCCCACACGGCGGGCGCGATGGCCAGGAGCAAGCAGAGTTCCTGGCCGCTTCCCTCACACTCGGGACGCGGTGGGATGGACTGGCATGTCATGCCCCACAGCCACTGTGGACTGGCAAGGAGAGTCTCCAGACTCCTCAGCAGCTTCCACACAGGCAGGGGAAACTCCGTGGTTGTGAACATCCTCTCTCTTTACTCACGTGTCTCAGTGACATAGTATCTGCTCCAAATGCAAACCTCCCCTTGGGATATAGATGATTTCCCCCAGTAGAGATTGGTTATGGAGAGAGTAACCCTGGTGTGGGTGCAATGTTACCTTTTTCTGCTGGGGTCCCCTCAGAGGTCCCTTATCGCAGAGACACAGCTAAGAGAGCGGCTGGCTGCCCCCATGCAGCCCCCCAGGCCACACCAGGAGAGAGGGGGGATCCAGGCAGCAATCCTGCAGACAAAGCCAGGAAGCTGTTGCTGGTCAGGCATTTCAGGGGAGGGCATGATTTCCACAACAATAAACACATCTGATTATTTGATTAGAGGGAAGATGAGGTCCCCAGGAGGAGGTCCTCACACACAAAAGACAAATATCTCGTGCCCCTGCTGGCAGTGACAGGGCAGGAAGATGAGGGCAATGTCCTATTGAGGCTTTGATCAGCCAGGGTCAAGCATGCAAGCTAACACGGCTGAAGAGGTTCAGGCTGCGGGTCCCGCTGCAGGACTGTGCCTGGCCCTCTCCCAGCCCTCCACCTGTCTTTTCTGCAGTCCTTCACCCCTGTCTAGGAAGCAATGGGGGAGCCTCTCCAAGCAGATCCTGCTTCCTGACTTCTCCTGGCTCCAGCAAGGCCATGTTCACTCCAAGCTCTGCAGTGCCATGCATAACAGCACATCCCTGTACTTCTGCCACTTATTCATCTGCATCTCCCAGCATAAGCCAGTGAAAGAGACTTCTTGGTCTCATGTCACGCCTTTTGTCATGGTGCAAGTGGAGAGATGCTGAGATGCAGCAGCTGGAAGACAGGAAAGTGTTAGAAGGGCAGAGAGGGTAATTTTCCAGTTCCATTTCTCCTGGGCACTTGGATAGTCTGGCCATAGTCATGGGCACCTGGGATTTTCCTGTCTCCTGGAAGGTCAAGCTGTCCCCTTTCACTCTGCCATAAGAGACCCTAGGGACTCTGCTTTTCAAGGGATGATGTTCGGTGCCAGCAATAGCTGATCATGTGACTGATGGTCCTGGACTGATGGTCCTGGATGGATGCTGGATAAAGTAGATGCTGGATAAAGTATTCAGTGTAGCTGTTTTACAGCTGTTCTGTGCCTTCCTAAGACAGGTGGCCCCAAAGCCATGGTGCCCCAATACCTTGACCCACATGAGTCCCTCCTGCAGAAGAGCTCCAGAGCAGAAAGGCACCATGTATGTATAGAAAAGGGCTTGAAGATCTGAGCTGCAATTTTACTCTCCCTTGGACAGTATGTGTAAAAGTAACTTCTATTTGGCCCACAAAATTGTAGGGCTTGGAAGTGAGAGCAAGAAAGAGATGTTGTGGCACCTGAAGACTGGAGTTGTTCAAGATCTTTACAAGCACAACACAACCCTTTCAGGTGGGAGAGACCCTTGCTTATCTCCTGCATTGGGAGGAGCAATGGCTGAACACAAAAATCACTGGCACTCCAAAAAGCAGGGGAAGCAAAGAAAAAAAAGAGAAACTGCTGTTTCAAATATAGGTTTGTACACAGAGTTGTATTGCATAGATGCAGTATATAGATCAATATGTGGGCAAGCTCTGAGATTCTGGTCCTAGGTTACATCTAAGAGTTTATTTAATATATTAAAAAATCTGCTTCTCTCTTCGATGTAGGTATGCTCTGTGAGGATTTCTGTGCAGACATAGATGGAATAGGCTGGAGCACTGGAAGTTTGTGCTGTGCATGCTTCATAGCCTCTCTCAGTCCCCAAGCTCTTTTCAAGCTGTCTGAGTGACCAAGGCCGCAAGAAAATGTTTGCCAGTCTGTTTGTCATCTCACACCCTCAGTAAATCATCCCGATATCATCTGGCTCGGAGCTCTTAGAAATCTGGACAACCTTGACAAAAAGTGTGGGTAATGGGCTGGGAAATCCAGTGGAAGAGTTTTGGGGAACATGAGACCACAAGATGCAAGTCTTGCCTGATCTGCCACGAGACCTTAGGTCTCTGCCCCAGAGTGCAGCTAGAAAGCAGCCCCTTAAATGGACGCCACATCAGAGATATTGACTTACCAGTGGCCTGGGTACAATTACCCATGAAACTTCAACCTGGGATATGAGTATCACTAAGAGACAAACAATCCCATCTGCAGCCTGCCCCTTCAAGATACCTTCTCTGTTTATAGAAAAGAAGGGGGTGGCGAGCGTCTGTTAAAATGTGTAACTTCCTGGCATCATCTTGGAGGAGCCATATCTTTTGGTGGCACTCGTCAATCAAAACTCTCTAAAGGCACAGCGGTCAGTGCTCCTCGGCTTCTTCCTCGCAGTGGCTGTGGCAAAGGAACAGGGATGCTAAGAATAACTTTTCCACCCCAAAACATTTTGACTTACTTGAGGGTGTATATGTAAAGGGAACATTAACATTTCACGTGGCTGGTGCCCTGCGGCCAGCGCATCCCTGGAGATACAGAGATCTCTGGAGAGCTGCAGGGAGAGTAAAGGAGGGAAACCATGGCCTCAGGGAACAGAGTAAATTTTGCAAAGCAAAAAGAGATGCTTGTGTAACCTCCCATAACTACCGGCTGAGGCGATTGCCAGAAGAATCACTAGGTTCTGCTTAAGCTAATGAAAAAAGCAGGGAAGAAAGTTGTCCTTTCCAGCCTGCACCCACATTCTCATTTACCTTGGGCAAAAATAAAACATGCCTAGATATGAATTCTGCACCAGAAGTAGTATTTTATACCAACTCACAGAGGGTAAATGACTTCTTGTGGTATATAGCAGTGGGAATTCGGGCATGTAATATAATAACAAGAAAGGATTTTTAGATTTGTCTCAGAAACTCTGCTAGCTCAGACATTATAAAAGAGAATGCCAAACTTTCATATCTCTGTGAACACAAGACAAGAGTAAAACTTGCTTAAAAAGAGTGAAATACATCTCCAGTTTGAGACAAGTTCTCTATTTTGAAAAATTGCTGCAGGAAACATGGGCAAACAGCACCTCACATCTGAACAGCACATTATCGTTCCTCAGCTCTTTACTGGTGTAATTAAATGCCACAGAGCAACTGCTTAACCAACTACTTTGCTTAGTAAACGTTTCCTTAGTCATTTACATGGGATGTGACAGCTCCAGATCCAAGCCTCAATCAGGGCTTCCAAGCAAAATCACAAAGCAAATGATAAGGAAAAGTCTTCTAGTGCTGCCTCTCGGGGCGAAACAGCAACACAACACAACAGACCAGGATGGGACATGAAAAATACAGAATGCGCTTGGAGCTGACAGCCATAGTGTAATGTGACCCCAGTCACATTGGTATTTGATTAGCAAACACGATTGGGAAACAGCCCTGCTCTTAGGAGAAAGAAATCTTTCATATCCCCTACAATCAAGCCCTCAGCTTTGTTTTTTCTGGGAGATAGCATCTGAGTGCTTCAGCAGAACAGGCTGTTCTACAGGGCACTTCACCCGCGCGTGTCCCTGTGCACAGGACTTGCCCCGGCGGGGCCGGATGAAGGACACGCAGCTTGCAGCAGTCCCAGAGGAGGCCTGTGTCAGACTCTGGGGGCTTGGGAGCCTCCAAAGTGCTCACTGTGTGCAGGGCTGAGACCATCACACTGCAGAGAGGGAGAGCTTGAGAATTTGTGTGCTAGGATTTTTAGTTTGGTTATGGGGAGATGACTGGCAGGTGAGGGGGACACAATATTCGTGTGCTGCTGCAGGGTCACAGGCTCAAGCTACCAGCGCTGAGCTCTGTCTCTCTCTGTGGGGTCTAACAGAAGGACAACCAACAAGTCCTCCTCTCCTCCACCTTCTGCTGCAGATGGCAGGTTCATCCTGCACACGAGCCTGGACACTTGCTAGCCTCTCCAGAGAGGAGTTTAGCATAGCCAACCATCATGAAAGAATCTTTTTAGGGCACAAAATTAGAGGCTGCAGTTTTGCTCTTCCCCCTCCTCGCCCGCCTTCCCCCCCTGCTGCTGCACCACACGTCTGTGATATTTTATTTCAATCAGCTTTGTTTTGCTCCTGAAATCTGCCTCACTCCCTCTGTCCAGACATTTCATTTCCCTTGGAGACAGGTAAATAAGTAAATAACTGTACTCAAAACCCTATGTGAGTACCAAAGCCTGGAGTGCTAGGAAGCAACTAGTGTGTGTGATTTTCCAGTGAAAGTCCAGGTGCAATCTCGGCAGCACGGCTACTGTCTGCCTTTCAAGCAGATGTCTTCATCTAAAGCCCCCGCCGCCACCCCACTCCCTTTGTGCATCCTCACAGGGAGGACGGGAGCGGGAGACAATATAAATTAATATCCATTGGAATGACAGCAGCTGGTGCCTTGCATAGCTGCAAACACGTGTCTTAGAAGTAGAGTGATTAGTCGTAAAACTGTAGAGCTGAATGTTTATGCTTGATCAATTACAGGAAAACAATAGATGGTGTTTTTTTCCAAGTGGGAGGAGTGAGGGGAGGGAGGCTTCAGCCATGAGATCATTTTCTTCTTTTTTTTTGTAATGATAGCTTCAAAGAATATGGGGCCTAGTTACCAAAGAGGCTGGCAAACAGCAGCTTCTGAGAAACCCACTGGTTGCAGGCAGCGCTTTGCAGCCTAAACCTCACACAGATCTTGTTTTTCCAAACTTCTCAAAATTTGTGAGGGATGGACTCAACTGTCCAAAGCAAGGAACATGTGGGAATGAAAGGCAAAGCTTTCTAGTGCACGAGTGTGCATGCATTATGTGTAGAGGCCTTCAGCTGGAAGAAGTAATTTTTGTTTGTTTCTATACTTAGAACCTCTCCTACTTCCCCAGTTAAGCAGAAGTGCTCCTGTCAGAGCAGCGTCATGTTAGTGGCTGCAGTGTGGCACAGGAGTGTGCCTTGGTCTCCAGTTCCAATTCCTCAGCAGCACTAATTGCAAACACAGTCTGTGTCGCTCCCCACATCCGCAGAAAAAAAAAAAAAAGAAATTGAGTTACATTTTGCAATAATTCTAATGGAAATGCTAATGGGATGAACAGCAATACGAGGCCAGTGGATGACCCAGCAATTTCATCTGTGCTGGCAACAGATGACCATCTAAACCATGTTCGGGTAATTCTCCCTCTCATTAGCAGCACAATAACTCATACACACAAATCCATAGGCATTTGCTATAATTTTTTAACATGGCTGGAAATAGAAGTAAGCACATGCAGTATGCAAGCGTTACAGCATGTGTTGGCTGTAAATCTGTCTGGAAGTGGCCTGATTCTGTTCCTGGTTAGAGCAGTGGGAATTTTGCCATTGACTTCAATGGAAGCAGGATGGGATTTTTTGGACTTATTTTAAAGTGGGGCTTTGTTTCTTTGGAACAAAGTTTTCTGATTCACAGCTACATTTCATTACTTGGCTTGAACTCACGTCAATTCACCTTTCATGTGTTTAACAGATGGGGATTCTTTGCTGCTCACCTTCTCTTTGGCATCAGCACTGTAACCAGTGCTGGGTGACAGCCACCTGTGGCTGTGCTGTGGGACTGAGCCGAGAGAAGGAGGGAACTCACATGGACATCCCTGGGCACCTTTGGTTCAGATGCATTAGAGCACACTTGGAAGAGAAAGCCACTGTCTTCATGTTTTCAGCAGGTGAAGGGTCAAAATATTTCTTAGAGCACCTAGGATTGAGGTGAGTGGTGATGAGGAGCATGGGGGCCTCTGCTCTGCCTGGAATGGGTCTAGTATTTCTCTGTTGTGTCATGTAAAACAGGAGTAATTGCAGTCACTGTGGCCTTCCCAAACTGCCTGTAGCCCTTTGAGATGGCACTGTGTTGCAAGTACTAGGATATACCTATATAACTTCAGTTAAGTGTGTAAGGAAGAGGCTTATGTTTGGGCAGTTTCATCAGAAATACAAATCTGCAAGATTTCTAAAAACAGCTGGGAAGATGGAGGGACCGTGTTAGCGCCACCATGTCAGGAAAAGCCTGCACTCGACCTTTGTTATACATCCATGAATCCAACCACATGCTAAGCACCTCTAGGAAAGCAGCATTCATTTGTCCCATTGCTCACTGAACTAATTGCGTCACTGACATTCATTTCTGGTAGCCACAGTGTGAGGAGTCCAGCTCTTCTTTTCTCATCAAAGACTATAGTTCCATGCTGCTCTTTTCTAGCATTCTCCCTGCTCCCACTTGGCTTCCTTGCTGAGCACTTTCAGCTTCCCCTTTCCCAGCTCTGCCTCTGCCCTGCTCCCTACAAAGAGCTTTGGGTTCCTCTGCCAATTGTCTTCTCACTTTCCAGGGAGACACCTCTTCTCCTTCACACTTTGCTAGCAATGTGATATCTAGGCCCCCTCTCTGATTACTCACCCAGGACATCCTCCCTCAGCTGTTGATGCTTTACAGCTTCACCTCCCCATCTGAAATTCCCATCACAACAAAAAACTCAGGAATGAGACAATTAATATGTATTATTTCAATAGGAGCCTTAAAAACAAAAAGCTTTTGCAACAACTTCTCAGTCAGAACCACAGAGACTATTGTAAGACAGAAAAACCTAAGAAACAGCAGCTGTAAAATATATTTAAAAGCCTTTATTCTTTCCTATCACAATGTGGCAAAAGAGACTAAATACAGTTTTCCATTTGTTTAACTAAAAGCTGCCATTCCTCAGTCTCTTTGACGATAATGATACCCACAGTTAAAATCAAACTGCAGCACACACATGGAAAACTTTGAGCTCTGTACCAACTTTGCAGAATGTATTATTAATAGCAAGATTTGTGAACCCAAATGCTTCAGGTGCTGAGTGCAAGGGGTATCCTGACTGTGCTGGGCTCATGGTTGATGCTGATAAATGCAGCACACTGAGGAGGAAAAAGAAAAACCTGCACCTGAGCATTGTTTGTATTACAGTAACCACTGGATCCACTGTGCTGTGCATGGGGAGAGACCAGTCAGGAGTGCAACATCAAGCAAAGAAGTGAGACAAGGGGTGGGAGGGGAAAGGTATCAGCTGTCCCATTTTGCTGACATGGAAAGGAAACAAAGTACAGTAAAGGTCTGGTACTGCCCACAGGGTTACCCTGGCGTGGGTCTCGTGTCATTTGTCTGGCTCAGAATGACCAGAACACACCACTGATTCTCCAAATCTGAACTGCATGGCTGCCAAACCAGCCCTCATTCCAGAGTGCCTGATAACAGTTATTCCAGAGCACATTTCTACTTCAGCAGATTCTTGCTGCTAAGCCCTAGGTTTGAACTTCTGAGAAGCACAGCCTGAATTTGCAGAGGAACCATGTGCTCCTAATGTCCTGTGAAGGCAGCTGAGCACAAGAGTGTTTTCACTGCCCTGCTGTAGAAGCCGGCCAGAAAATTAGCTGCTTCCTGACTGTTGTTCTGCAATCCCAGTTCCCTGGAGGACTGTCTGGTGCAGTTATTTGAGGCATGGGCTCCATGGCCACCCTATTGACTGTGAGGCAGCCTTAGCACCATCGATTTCCATGAGAAGTTGCACTAGGAAATCAATGGGATCTCTGCGCAGGATCTTGAGGAGAGAGAGACGTCCCCTCTTGGGAAAAAAGATCTACTCTGCAATGATAAGGAAGAGGCCCCATCTCCGGAAGGAAAGGGTGATGACTGTGATTCCAAACATTCACAGAAAGGGAAGGGAAGCAGGGTAGGTCTCCTCCAAGATTGTGGATTTCTTGTCTAGGAAGTGGCATAAATGCAAGGTCTGACTTGAGATGTGCACTTATGTCAAAGGGAGGATTATGAAGGCAATTTTCAGCCTGATACATCCAGCAGAGCTGTCCCCAGCAAGATCATAGTGCCTCTAAGAACTTTTTTGGAAGGTAAGAGTGTACATAACTTCTGTGCCAAACATGCTTTGAAAACACAGGAATGTTTGGTCGTCATGATCAAAACGCAGCTCAGCTGGGATCCTCTAGATCTGTTCTGATCTGTCCTTTATTAGCAGATTATGCATGGCTTTTTCTGTTATGAGATTGCTTTTTGAGGTCACTGACATATGCTAGGTGATGTCAAGTGAAAAGTAATGGTTCCCTTAGGAATCAGTGACTTTCTGGGACATCCTCACCAGTGTTCTGTGTTAAAAACCATCTCCAAACAACCAATTCAGCAGCATCAGAAGTTCCTACCTCTGATATTGCACAGGCATAGTTAAATGGCAATCTTCCCCTCAACTGTTTACAACTTAACTAAATGCTAAAGTAATCCACAGGCTTGTCATCCATGTTGTATCTGGCTCTTGGTTTTTGTCTGCTTTGTCTCTTCAAATTGTAAACTGTTTGAGGCAAGAACTGTCTCTGAGTCTGTGTTTGGATAGAAGAGGAGTCCAGGTCCTTGCACAGCCAGGTACCATAATAAATACAAGGCACAATAATTTATTTTAAAATGAACATCAAAGAAAATAAAAGATTAAAAGGGAAAGAAAACCTTTCACAGCTCGAGGCTTTCCCCCATGACAGTGCTCCAGAAGAATGTGCTATCTGCTGGAGGGAGCTAACTGCTAACCCCAGATGCTGGAAGGGCTGTGCGACGTAGCACCACGGCAGTCACGCCGGAATGTGCCTGGGATGGGCGGGAGGGAGGGGGAAGAAGGGTGAGGTCAAAAGCTAAACCATGATAAGCAAAAGAGAAATCCCTTTAAAATACACACATGCGTTTTCTTGCCAGAATCTATCAAGCCAAGCGCCAAAGCATGGTAATGGCATTTTGTTTATAAGAAAAAAGAAATAGCTTCTGTCCTAAGAAATTTTTTTTGCCAAGTTTCAGGCAAAGAGGGGGGTCTAAGTGACTTGCTGGCTTAAGAATTTGTGTATTTTTAAGGAGGTGTTTTATTAAGACTGGTGGCATGGCCCTTTCTAACACTGAGCACACAGCTCTGCAAGTGCTTACTACAGACCATGACACACCATGGAAGCCAGCCCGGCAGAAGGCAGCGGCAGCACTTGCAGTTAAAGACATCATGCTGGCTTTGCAGGGCTCAGCCACTTGGGTCACATCCAGCCATCAGTGAAGCTGATGCATGAACTCCCACCAGCTTCAGCAGACTTTAATTGAGGCCCTTGGTTTGTGACTAACTGGGTAGAGGTCTGTAAATGTATCCCTCCCTAACTGGAGTGTGGTCCAACTGGAGCTTCTCCAGCACAAAGCTGACCATGTGCTGCTCTGCAGGTAGGAACCACAGTCCTACCAAAATGGGCCATTTTGGGTGCTTTTAGCAGGCGAGCATGCAGAGCTCTGGTCACCTCACACAAGAAGTTTTTTGATTTTTCAAAGGTCTTAACTGCACTCCACAGTTAGAGTGGGGCAAGAAACTCAAGTAGCAAAGCCGACAGAATTCTCAGGGTCTGTTGGAGGAACAGATGACCTTTGCAGCTCCATGGTCTCCTCCTTGCAAGTGAGGAGAAGCTGTGGGAAATCACCACCTTCCTCACAAGCTGGGGGACCAGTGGAGAGGGAGCATGCCAAAGCAGAGAGGAACCAAGCAAGTTATTTGTGGAGATGGGGTCAGGAGGGATGGCTCCCTGCAGGCTTGGGGTTTTGCTGCAGTGGCTTTTGATGCCCTTAGCAAAGGGACAGGCCTGCTGGCACACTACAGCAATTCAGGATCTGTCCTTCCAGCCTGGGTCACTGTGTGCTCCCCTCCCCTCCTCCATTTCCCCCTCCAGGTCCATTCGCTGTGCCAAACAACAGCATGCAATCATCTTGTGGGGGTTATTTCTGCCTAATATACCCACCCAGTGGGATTTCAGTGAACATTAAAGTGGTAGATGGAGCCTTTAATGAAGTTAACCTGCTGAAACCAGGAGAGCATTTGGTTGAAGTACACCTGAAAGCCCTGGATTACACAGCTGCTGCTTCAAAAGAACCCATTGCCTCCTTTCATACCACTGCTGTATTGAGAAATAATACAGCACCTTTATATTCTGCCTAATCTAGTCAGCTTGCTGAGGTCTGAAAGCTTTTTTATTAACTCTGAAGATGCAGTGTCTTTCCTCCCCGGTGTTGGTACCACTGCCCCCCTGCACAGCCTGCTGCTCAGAGCAGGCCCCAGCAGCACCTCTGCACCTCTCCCACAGCTCAGCACCTCCCGAGCCGACAGGAATCGCCCTCCCTCTCTCCGCTAATCCCATGATGGGTTTTAACTCCAATAGTTTTCTTCCTCCCTGTTTTTCTTCCTCCCCGTTTATTTTCCCCCCATCCCCTTGTTCTGTATCTGTTTCTTTTACCACCTCCCTTCTCCACTCTTCTTTTACCTCTCCTTTTTCCCGTCCTTCTCCTTTCTCCTTTCCAGGCTGCCCCAGCACTCCCCTCGTTTCCCCTGCAGCAGTCAGTGCTGCTCCCCTACTCTCCCCAGAGTACTGTCTCCTCTAGCTCCTGGCACTGCAGCAGGGCAGTGCTGGCCCAGGACCCGTGTGGCTGCCTGAGCTTCAGGCCACACCACAGCCGGGCAGTGTGAGCACTGCCTGCCAGCACTGCTCCTCCTGTATCAAATACCTGTGTGCAGGAGAGGCAGGGGGAGAGAGCAGCTCCCTGCTGCCCTGAAGACAGGCTGGCAGCTGGAAAAATAGGGGGGACATGTCAGAAGGAGGTGAGCAATACTAGGGTGAGTGGGCAATGGCAGGGTGGGCAGGAGTGGGGTGGGTGGGCAGTGATGGGTTGGGCCAGCACTTGCCTGCTACAGCACCCAAGAGCTGAAGGGGCAGCCTCTGGGCTCGCTCTGCAGCCACTGTGTAGCAGATTAGCAGATGTGGTACTCCCCATGAAAAATTAACAGGCCAGCTCGCTAATTAAGCCACCTCTAGACTGGAAGTTTATGGACTTGAATGAGAGTGTGAAACTGCTTTGTCCAAGCTGGGGTAGCAGCCTGGTTTTTGAGTATGGACAAATTCTGCAGCAAATAGTCTGGTTGAAGGCTAGGGCTAATGGGATGCTAAGGTAATTATTGGCTATTTGTGGCCATAAAATGAGATCTTGTAATCATGCACCTGATAGACTAATAAAAACATTTTATATGATGCACTTAGAGCTTTTTAGCTGAGGATCTCAAAGCACTGTCTGGAGGAGGAAAAGTGCAACAAGAAGTCTGCATTTCTGTGAGAAATTGGGAGACAACCCACACCGTCTGCCCCCATGCCCTGCGCTCCCGCTCCTTGGATACCCTGCCAAAAATGTTTGAGTCCCTGCTCTCCTGCTGACTGACAATACTTAGGGTTTTATCTAGGCTGGGTATCGTTTTTCCCCTCTCTCATTCCTAACCCTGTTTCGGTCCTGCCGTGTTGTTTTCTCTGGAAGGCTGTCAAGATCTGTATTGGAAATAGTATGTTTTGACATAAAACTGGGGGAGACACCCTGTTTGTCCAACTACTCTGGAGCCCAGAGAAGGTTACAGGAATACATGATGCCTTGGATTTAATTTTATTTTCTTTTAAATCAGGATTGAAAGAGGCTCTAAGGAAAAACTTGGGGATTTCCTGCTTTGCAGACACCTCCTGATGGTCAGTTCACAGGGAGAGAAGGACTCATTTAGGAAGAGGAAGCTGTGATTGAAAATAAATGAGGCTGCATGATCAATGTTTAAAAGGAGCTGCAATTAGAGGGAAGAGAAGAGCAGAGCTGCAGAGTGCCAGGGAAAACCCTAGGTACACAGGCCCTCGGGTCAGCAGCAGGGAACTAGGCAGTGTTTGAGGAGGCTTTCTGCTGGAGGGGAGGAGAGATGGGGGAAATTTCACTGCATCACAGCTCTAAGTAATGCTTGGGCTGCAAAATTCCTTCAACCAAATTTAATGCAGATGGTACGTCAAATATTAAAGTACCATTAAATTACATACTGTCTCATTTCCAGCGAGGTTTTGTGGATGTTTCTGACGTACAGACATGGAAAAACGCTGCAGTTCCCAATGGGTTTGGCGAGTGCTTACTTGTGGGTTTTAAATACCCGCAGGAGGACTGAGCAGAGCCCAGAGCCCTGAGCCCTTTGGCAGAGGCAGGACTTCCCAGCATGGAGAGCTGATGAGGCCCAGACTCCCTTGGGGCACGGAGCAATGCCCACAGCAGCAGCAGCAGCAGCTGCCCCTGGAAACAGGCAGAGGGAAGCTCATGGTACATAGCATCACCTTGTGCTCAGTGCCTTCAAATCTGAGAGAGGATCGGAGTCTTAATGCTCCCAAAAGAAGTATTTTTGACACTCTTCTACCTGAGCTGGAGTAATAGATATCACCAGCTCTATTATCATCCTGTCCTGAACACCTGCAGTGGTAGAAACTGCAGTAGCACTGCCTGGTTCTTTAGTTGTGCCTTTCCTTTCCTGACAGTGGCATGTTGGGGAGAGGAGACGTGAGATCCGACACTGAACTCGAGGCTGGATTTGTGGAGAGCAATTGAAAAGCAGCTGAGAGAAACCTCTGTGGAGCAGCAGGTAACTTCATTTCCCATCACCATTTTCTTTCCTAGGGTTGTCTTCTCTTCATTCAGTAACAGATCAGATCTGTTATCGGTTCAAGGTTGTGTTTGCACTCTTCTGTTGACCTTAACCAGGGGAAACGGAACATAATGGAAGAAAAATTGCCCCTGTGCCATATGGTACGTGAGATGAGGCTGTCTCTGATTAGGGCTTGGTAACCTCTTCCTTTTCCATGCATGTCTTAAGAGAGGAATGATTCATGCTGCGGGTTTATATTACACTCTGATATCTGTGTTATGTTTTGCAAGGGCTATTTATACACGCAAAAAATCACACTTCGCTAGCTTGATAGTAATCTAACTATAAGCGAGTAGTAAATAATAGTTGCATAATTCCACATCAAAATACAATAAATAAGGCAGTAGAGTCTGCTGCCAGCGGCTTTGCATTGACTTCAGCAGGTCTTGGAGCCCATTTGAGCCACAGAAGATGCAAAATCAGGTATCAAAACACACAGAAGGAAGAGGGATGCTATAGCCCTCAGGGTAACGGCTGAAATATCAGATCTATCTGTCAGGCCAAATCTGTTGCTGTCAATGAACTTCCACTGGCCTCAGAGGAACTCTAAGTGTTCGTGTTGTGTGAATGTGCTTAAACAGGTTGGCATCGTGATTTCATTGACGTGAGCTGGTAATGCTACTCCTAACTGATAGACAGCAGAGTACAAAATAATTAGTCTCATCACCCTAAATGAATACCAGTGAAATGTTCTTACTTTCCCTCTCACCCACACAATGATGTATCTCACTTCTGCCACATGCCAATATCTCTTCACTAATTACCAACTTTAAAAAAATGAGATAACATAGCTTTAATCGTTTTGTCTACTGTTTGTTTGCAAGTTGGAATCTAAAATCTAGGGACTCATCAACAACATAAAGGATTTGTTTTTAAATAGCTTCTTGGTACAGTGTTTTAGGGCTCATTTCACTTGCTTTGAAATTTCACCACTCAAAAAGGATGGAGGTGTGAGTTAGCCCCAGTTTGCCAGATACCAGCTTTTAAGCCTGTTGTGGTCTGTGAATATAAGCAACAAGTGAACGCACGGTCCCAGCAGTCTTCGGGCACAGACTTCCCACCTTCACAGGGCAAAGGCGAACAAACTTTCCCAGCACTGCTGGGATGATGGTGTGAACGCGGCTCTCGCTTTGTGTTTTTAAAGAGCATCTCGGAGAAAACGGGTTTCGAGCGTGGAAGCAAAGCGTGATGCAGTCACGGAGAGGGTTTGCATTTGTCCCTTGCAGCAACTTTTGCACCGCAACGTGAGTGCCAGGAGCGAGGCAGGGTGTGCTTCCCGCTGCCGCTCCCCGCTCTGGCAGGCGGCTCTGGCCGAGGCTCGGCGCTTCTGGGTCTCGGCCGGCAGCGGCGGAAGCCCACGAGCAGGGACAATCCTTGTCCTGATGCTCCCCCATCCGACAATTTCTGGGTGTCTCCCTTCGCACAGCCGACTCTTTTGCCGTTATTTCCATCGGGTTT
>VZRX01020450.1:2156-32480 GCA_013398075.1 Notiomystis cincta
GGCCGGGGTCGGGGCCGGGGCCGTGTGGCGGCCATGGTCCGGGCGTTCGTTCTGCTGTCGCCGGGCGGGCCCGCCGGTCACGCCCCCTGCCGTGTGCTGTACGCGCGCACCTTCGGGACCCCCCCCGGGACCGCCCCCGGGGGCCCCCGGCAGCGCCTTGGCCGCAAGGAGCAGCTGCTGGCCGTGGCCAGGTACCCGGGACATCCGCCGCCGCGGGAACGCCCTTCCTGCGGATGCTGGGCTCGGTGGGACACTCGGCAGCGTGTGCTCTCCACCTCCTGAGCCCTCTGGACTTGTGACACCGCATCGCCGTCCCTGGGATCCCCACCGCCCTGATACACCCTTTGTTTGATGGGAGGGCTGCCGGACCCCCGGGGCTGGGACACTCCTTTACTGTGGGACACCTTCCATTCCAGAGGAGAGCCTGGGCTCGATGGGACCCCCAGAACTGTAGCAGCCCCCTTTTTTGAGAGACAGGGCTCAGCGAGAACCCCAGGACTATGCCCCCCCATTCATGGGATCCACCCTTTTTTGGGATGTTGGGCTCGCAAGACCCCTGGTACCCTGCTCCCCCAAGAGAGGGTCACTCTGTCCCTGGATGAGGCAGGAGTCCTTAACACGAGGCTCTCTCTTTTCCAGGCAAGTGGCCTCCCAGTGCCAGCTGCTTCAGTCATCCTTGGGGCGCCCGTCCTCCCCACAAGTCCCCCAGCTACCCGATGAACCGATGTCACTACAGGATGCTCCAGGGGGTCTTTTCCAGATGTCCCCCGGAGACCCATTTCCGGAGCGGGTGACAGTAGTCTGGCTGTCAGTGCTGGCCCTTGCCTTCGCCTTGGTTTGTGACCCCCAGGAGAACGTGTCCTTGGCTGAGATCACCCTGCGGCGCCTGGCTCCCCGCCTGCTCTGCTCCCTGCGCCTCCTTGGCCCCGGTGCTGACGTTCTGCTCCGCCCCGATGCTGCTGATGGCCTCCTGGATCGTCTCCTGCCCCACGGGCAGATGCTTTTTCTCAACGAACGTTTCCTCCAGGCAATGGACCTGGAGCTGGGCATCAAAGCCTCACGCTGAGCTACAGATGACATTCCTGTCTACCACTCCCAGATATTTTTGGGGGATGAGAGACAAAGGAGGGATCTGAGATGGTCACCAAGCCCCAGTGGGATGGATGAGAAAAGTAGCTCTGGAATAAAGAGCAACGAGCCAGCTGAGAGCAGGGTTTTAATCCATTTATCCCCTGACACTGTCATGGGAGAGCTAATAGCCATCCCCATAAATCCACCTGGAGCTGGGACAGTGCCATGTTCCTGTGCTATTGTCCTACACGCATTCCTGCACTGCTCCATGTGCACATGACAGCGCTTGGAGGCTCCACATCGCCGTGAATGGACGCTCAAAGAGAGACCCTGGCTTGTGGTGACCCCAGCTGGGTACTGGGGGGCAGGCAGGGGGTCCCCAGCAGGGGAGACATAGTCTGGGATGGGACCTCGCTGTGGGACACGGGGCAGCCAGGGGTGTGCATCCAGCCCTGGGGCATTGGGGTCTCTGTGTGGGGGATTAAATAAACAGGCAGCAGGGCAGGATGTAGCCTGGTACAGCAGGGTGGTTGTCCCTGATGGTGCTGCTTGGGGCCAGGGGACCTGTGTGACACCCTGGGAGGTGGCAGGGGCTGGCACCCACCTACCCAGCTCTGCAGGGTACAGTGGGGAGCAGAGTCCTACCCTAGCAGTTTCTGAGTGCTGGGAAATCCAGAGAGCCAGGACCTGGGGAGCACAGCTCTTCCACCAATGTGCTGGGAACAGGCCAGGTGCTGCCTGGCTGGGCAGAGGGGCTGTCACAGGGACAGACCCCAGAGTGATTCCCCTTGTAACTGCACCAGTAAAGCTGGAGCACCTGAGCAGGGGTGCTGGACACTGGGCTTCAGCCACGATGAGTCTCTGGCTGTGATGGGGGATCTCACCATGCACTGGAGGTGTGGGGGACCTTGAGGCCCACTGTGGCATCCCACCCTTAAGGGAAAGGGAGCACCATCTTCACCTTTCCATGTGATAGCAGCTGTCATATACTGTACCCACAACTGGCTTGAATACAACCAAGAGCCAAAGAGACAGTATCTTGGAGTGTTTCAATGGTGTGTGCAGTTAATTGTTAATGAGAATCAACTGGAATATGAATGCATGAGCCATTATTGTGTACACACTGGTGGAATTCCAGTTGCTGGATTTCGGTATCACCTGGTTTATGGCCAGAATTCTTTTACAAGTCACCACCTGAATTTGATTATGTGGTAGTTGTTTGTGTGATTTTCCTCTCCACCTAGGAGAGGTCTAGTAGATTCAGGGAGAGTTGAAGGAGATAAAGAATCATCTTTTCCTCATTCTCTGTCATGGGGAGTTTGTTTCCATCCTGTGTAAGTCCGCTAGACTTTTCCTGGAACGTTGATATCTCAGTCGCCAGATATGGCACCTTTTTGATAGCAATTTGCTGACTCTGACCATCATCTGTGTTGCAGTTTTAATTAAGGATCATAATGTTATTTCCTCATCATCAGATAAAAATGCAAATATTACATGTAACTTTTTGTCAGGGTAACAGACCTCTTTACTGTCTTTCAACTCCTCCATTGGATACAAAATGTCAGAATTGTGAGATGGTATTTCTGCAAATGATCCAGATGCTAAATCATGCAGTGGTGCCTCCTTTCCCAGAGACCCCACTGACCTGGCCTAGGCCAGGCACCACTTGGCTTCTACTTCTCCTTGATCTCCTCCTGGAGCAAGAGCAGCACTGCTCCGTCATGGCAGGTTCCTGTACCGCACAACCTGCCGGATCACATCATCCAGGAGGGAGAAAATCAACTTATGCAGCCCTTTCCTAAAAGAGGCATCAAAGGAGCACCCAGGAAGGCAGGGAGGGAGGCAGAGCCCACTCCCAAACCATCCCAGGCCCCAGGTGCTGGCACTTTGAACCTCCTTCACATCCTCTGTGCTCTGTGGCTGAGCTGGCTCTCGTTAACCATTACAGCTTGGGCATGGCAGTAGGGCACAGGTGCCAGGGCTCCTGGGCACCAGAGCACGTGGAATCCTGAGAGCTACAGCTGCAACAGCGTTGGGGCCCTGGGTGGCAGAGCTGTCCCTGCAGCTCCACAACCCCGTGGCACTCATTAAAGGGGCAGTAGCTGGGGGAGAAGTGTGGACAGGTGGGAGAAGAGGTGATGCTGGGCTCCATTCCTGACCCCTCATGGCTTAGTGCATGGCCAGCATCCACGTTATCAGGGGTGGCGTCCTGCCAGGGATCAGGGCATGCCCCTGTGGCACTGGCAGTACATCTGCCACATGTGATCCAGGTTGGACTTTGCCTGATGGGGCACTGCCCCGGGCACAGTCCTGCCGCAGGATCTGATATTGCCCCAAGCCCAGTCCTGGCACAGGAGCCAAGTAGTCCCAAGGTTGTGAAGGCTGCCAGCAGGGAAGACAGCCAGTGCTGTGTGGATCTACTGTCAGCCATGGGGCAGGAAGATTCGATTAGGCAGGAGCTGGGAAATCTCCATGGCATCTCCCTCTACAGGAGCTTCATTGAGGGCTGGCCACAGGTGAAGGCTTTCCAAGCCTGTCCAGATGACCTGCTCATCTCCACCTACCCCAAATCGGGCGAGTGTCCCGGGGAGGGATGCAGGGGGGATGGGGTGACACCAGCCTTTGCAATGCTGTCCCTGTGCTGCAGGCACAGCGTGGCTGAGCGAGATCATGGACATGATCTACCAGGATGGCGATGCGGAGAAGTGCCGACGGGATGCCATCTACAACCGCATGCCCTTCCTGGAAATGAAGATCCCCAAGGGTCTGAGTGGTGAGCTTCCCCAGCCTGGCTGCCTGGCTTGGGTAGAGAGGGAACAGAGCCAGCATGGGCTTGAGGGTGCTGGGGCTCACACCTCTAAGTCCCCTGTGCCACAGGCGTTGAGCAGCTGGAGAACACTTCATCCCTGTGGCTGGTAAAGACCCATCTCCCAGTCCAGCTCCTCCCAACCTCCTTCTGGGAAAAGGACTGCAAGGTAACATGGTAGGTGCCCCCTGTCTCTCTTTCCATCTGGGTTTGTGGGGAGGAGGCACCACTCTGTACTTCCCAAATACATCCTTGGCTCTCTCCAGATTATCTACATGGCCCACAACCCATAGGATGTTGTCATCTCCTACTACTACTTCCACCAGATGGCCAAGATACACACTGACCCTGACACAAAGGCTGAGTTCTTGGAGAACTTCATGGCTGGCAAAGGTGTGGGCTGAGCCACAGGATGCCCACCCTGAATTGATGGTGGGAAGGACATGCCCTGCTGCCCCACTTTTCAGCTAATTCCTTGACCATATCCCACAGTGGCTTATGGGTCCTGGTATGACCACGTGTGTGGATGGTGGGAAAAGAAGCAGGAGAAGAAGATGCTCTACCTCTTATATGAGGGCATGAAGAAGGTGAGGGTGGGATGGAGGGAAGAGAGCCTTGGTTGCCCCCCTTGGCTTTTTAGGCAGCCTTCTCATGTCAACCACTCTGCAGGACCCATGGCGGGAAGTGCAGAAGATCCTGCAGTTCCTGGGCAAGGAGTTAGCAGAGGGAGCAGTGGAGAGGATCCTGCACCACACCTCTTTCCAGGAGATGAAGAAGAACCCTGCTGCCAACTATGAGACCATGCTCCCTTCCATGATGGATCACAGTGTCTCCCCCTTCCTCCGGAAAGGTGGGATTTGGCCAGTATTTGAGGATTTGGGAGGGACGTCTCTGGATTGTATTTCAACACCCATCTGTGGCTGCAAATATTTCATGTGTGTGAGGATTTACCTCCTTATTTTCTTGTCCTCAGGGATCTCTGGAGACTGGAAGAACCACTTCAGTGTGGCCCAGAATGAGCGCTTTGGCCAGCACTACCAGGAGCACATGGCAGGCTCTGACCTCCACTTCCAGATGGAAGTGTGGGTGGCTCGTCCTCCTTCCTAGGAAGACCTCCCAGTGGGGAGGGTGGATCCAGATGGAGATTCCTGCACTAATGCACTTTCCCTCCTGCAATAAATTGTAGTAAATGGAGATTGAGTCATTGCCTGCAGGAAAATGAGGGTGGGGGCTGAAGCCCCTGAATTCTAGGCAGTGTCTAGGAATACCTTCATGGTCATCAGGAGAGAGAGTGGGCACACTGGATTTTTAGCTGGTGATGGTGAAGCATCACCAGGAGTGGGAACCCTTCCAGAAACCACCACTGGCCCTTGTCAACTTGGGCTGCCCCAGCCTGCCAAGGTGCCTGGAGGGAACAATGGTTGGTGATGAGTGGAAAATCCCCAGAGCACCAGCAAGTCCAGTGCTGCCGCAGCCCTTGTGTGCACAGGAGCTTTGATGCCTCCAGGTTGTGGCAAGTTTCTTGACAGAGCGGGCGGTGGTGAGGCTCCCCTTGGCCCAACTGGAGCTTGGCAGCCCATGGTCTGTGGAACAGAGGTGAAGGGAAGCAGATCCCTGCTGGCATATGGCCAGGCTCTGCAACATCACTGTCCTTCGTGGATAGGGAACACATCCAACCTGGCTGCACCGTGCCCTTGCTCTGGGGTGCCTGGAGCAAACCAGTCCCTGTCCCACTGGGGGCAAGGGTGTGTTTCGGAGCCCCAAGTTCCCCATTTATGCCCCATTTCTGGCTGATTCTTAAGTTTCCAAGATTGCAGCTTTTTGGCAAGACAGCCTCATAGGGTTGTTCTATCCCCAAAGAGATGCAGCCCAGATCTGACTGCTAAAGAGCAGCAGTGCTATGAGGGGACCTGCCTCACAGGAATAAATCCTTTCCACACGTTCATTTAAATGCCACTGGAGCTGTCTTCCACTGGAAGATGTGCTTCCCCGGCTCCTGGCTTTGCCTGCCCTGTTTACACATGCAGCCAATTTTGCTGGCATATGGACAGCAAAACACCTGAACACCTGCCATGGCATGCCTCATCAAACTGGGAACTTGGCCCTGGAAACAAATCAGGGACGTTTTTTCTCAAGGCTGCCCAGCTGCCATCTCTCCTGCTTTTCCCACTCCCTCCTGGCTCGGAGATATCCTGTGGGAAGCAGGTAAGGAAAAACATTCCACCACCATGGGCACCTTTAAGTACCATTCCCAGAAGCACTTGTGCTTTACAGCCCCACAAACTTTGGACCCGTAAAGTCCCTACCACCCTTTTCAGTGAAGTAGGGGTAGGAGCAAAGCCTGAACCCCACATCCCGCTCGCAAGCCCCACGTCAGTGTGAGGAGCTGGGGACGTCCACTCAGGTGACTCTTGGATAAGGACAGGGTGATCTTCAATCTCCCAGGATCTGGGCTGGGATTTCCTCCCTGTGTTTACCTCTGCGGGTGGAGAGGAAAGCTGTGATTTCCATTCTCGCAAACCCGTGTGCGTCCCGGCGGGTGCTGAGCACAGCACAGCTCATGACAAGCACCTGCTGACCGTCCCCACCCCCGCTCGCCCCTTCCCTGTACTCCTCCCACCGCAGCACTGGGGCCAGGTCGCTCCAGGCTCCTGTCCCAACTGTGTCCCCCTTCTCCTTGCGCCTTCATCTTCCATGTAGGGGGAGGAAATTAACAAATCCCGCCCCGTAAGCGGCGCGCAAAGCTTTGCCTCCTGCCTGCCAGAGCACCCGGAAAAGAGGGAAGTAAGCGGGGGGGTTTTGGCCGCGGTCGTTTCGGAGTGCCCTGGCCTCATAAGCGGAGGGTCTGCGGGGGGAGGGGGGGATACGGGGGCTCTGTGTCCCCCCAAGCCCCCGGGAGATGGAAGCAAGACACCAAGCCTCTCCAAAAATCACAGCGTGGGGGTTTTGCAGCTGGCATGTCCAGCGTTTCTATCGTGGGTGGTGGGTGGAAAGGCTTCCTAGGGAGAGAGTGAGTCCTGCTCCTCGTTCCTGTCTCTGTCAAAGTCTCACTCAAGTCCCCTGAAAGCAAGGCTTCCCGTGCTGCCCTACAGCAGAGAGACAGCGAGGAAAAAGCAAAGATAAAGCAGCCTGCAACTCCAGCCAGGAATGCCCGAGAGCTTTTACAAGCAGACACAGTGCTGCCAGCTTGATATGGGCAGCCGGTCTGACCTGAGCCCCCGAGCGCCGGCCAGGCCCTTCCACTCTCCCTGCACCACCCCAGAATTCCCACAGAAGACAGGTGCCACCTCCTGCGATGTCAGCAAGCAGGACAAGGTTTCCTTCCTATGGCCAGGATGGCTGGGTTCAGCAGGGATTTTGGGGTCCCCAGGGAAGGAGGTGGCCCCGTGATGCTCCTCGCTGCCAGCCAGCCCTGACACGTGTCCCTGTCCCCAGCAGGATGGCCGATTTGGACACCTACTTGCGGCAGCCCTGGCGCACCGTGCACGGCATCCCCATGGTCAGCGCCTTCGCCCTCAACTGGGAGCGGATTGACACTTTCCAGAGCCGCCCTGAGGACATCGTGGTGGTCACCTTCCCCAAGTCTGGTGAGCATCCCCAGACACCAGAGAGGGGCTATGCTCAGGAAGGGAGCTACCAACCTGCAGATGCCTGGGCTGGGACCAGGGACATGCCAAAAGGCAGCACTGGTAGATGGTGACCCTCTGGTGCCTGAGATGGGGCTCCAGTGGGAATGGTATCAGCCAGACACCCAACCTCTCCCCACCAGGCACTACCTGGGTCAGCGAGATTGTGGACATGATCCTGAAAGGTGGTGATCCAGAAAAATGCAAACAGGATGATATTGTGAACCGGGTGCCCATGATGGAGTTTGTTGCCCCTGGGAAGATGCCAGCAGGTAGAGGGGTGGCAGAAGGTGGTGGGTGGTAGTGGTGGGTGCTGAATGTGGACAGGTTTGGTTTTGTATGGGAGGGCACCGCAGTGGGATCAGTCCTAGGGGAAATCTTTACAGGCACAGACCAGCTGGAGGCCATGCCATCCCCTCGCATCATCAAGACCCACATCCCAGCTCACATCTTGCCTAAATCCTTCTGGGAAAACCGCTGCAAGGTAACAGGCTGGAATGAACACATTTGGAGGGATCCAGCAGACATAAGGGGGCTGCCTGCCCTGTAGGGACCTTGCAAGTCCCCACATGTCACCAAGCTTCCTGCAGATGATCTATGTGGGGCGCAATGCCAAGGACGTGGCTGTCTCCTACTACTACTTTGATTTGATGAACAAGTTGCACCCAAACCCCGGGACATGGGCCGAGTACCTGGAGGAGTTCATGGCTGGCAGAGGTGGGACAGGGCACCACTGGGTACGTGCAGGGGCCCCTGCAGGGGACTGTCACCCACTGGCTGCTCTCCCCATGCAGTGGCGTATGGCTCCTGGTACAACCATGTCAAGGGCTACTGGGAGCGCAGGAAGGATCACCCCATTCTCTACCTCTTCTACGAGGACTTGAAGGAGGTGCTGGAGCGGGGTGGATGGTGGTGTGGGCTCTGGGGGTGGCAGGAGGGGTGAGCGTTGGCCTGTCCCCCACAGGACCCCCGCCGGGAGATTGCCAAGGTGGCCGAGTTCCTGGGGCAGAAGCTGTCGGGGGCGGCGCTGGACACCATCACCCGACACACGTCCTTCGAGGCCATGCGGGACAACCCTGCCACCAACTACAGCAGGGTGCCCTCCGACCTCATGGACCAAGGCGTGTCCCCCTTCATGCGCAAAGGTGAGCGGCTCCGGGGGCCTCTGGCGCGCTGTCCCCGCCGGGCCCTGCTGAGCCCCATCTCTCCCGGCCACAGGCACCACCGGAGACTGGAAGAACCACTTCACCGTGGCCCAGAACGAGCGCTTTGACCGGGACTACGCGCAGAAGATGTCAGGCACCGACCTGTGCTTCCGCACTCAGATCTGAGGAGGCACCGCCAGACACCCCCCAAATGCGCCCTGTGCTGTGATGGCACTGCTGCCGTTCCTTCCTCTCCCTTAGGATTGCTGGAGAGAAATAAAATGTGCTCCCTGGCCCTGCCATGGGGTGCTCACTGCCCTGTGCTGATTCCAACCCAGCCGTCCCCCTGGGGCTGCTGTCCTCTTCTTAGGTTGGGGACAAGCAGGTGTCACCCCTCGGCCGCTGTGGTGGGAGACTTGCCAGCAGCAGCTCATGGGATCGCAGGGGGTTTTGACAAAACTGTGTGTGGGGAAGGTGTTGAGTGAGTGTGGGCAGTGAGAGGTGTCCTCCCTACCCTCAGACAGCGGGATGTGGCCTGGGACCTGTAGGGGAGATCAGGACTGGTGGGGCTGCAGATGTCCATTGTGGCCCTGCCTGCAGGTCAGTGGCTGCTGGTTTCTCCCTGCACTTGCTCCTCCCTCCCAGCAGCTGCTGGGCTGACAAACATTACTGCCCACAGCGCCCTGCCTCTTTCCTTCTCCTTCCCGTAATCGCCACTGTGAGGCCCCGAGTCTGCCTGTCCTCTGCTGTCACCCTGCTGCTATCACCCTGCTGCTGTCACCCTCCTGGTGTCACCGTCCCGGCGTCACTCTCCCAGCTCAGAGCAGCAGGTCTTAGGTGAGACGGGTGTCCCAGGGTGCTCTGTGAGTGCTGTGCCCTTGCTCAGCCGCACAGAGCTGCTTGCTACAGGGTCCAGGGTGGTGGTTTTGGGGCATTTTGGGAATGGGGTGCAATCAGCACCCCTAAACCTTCCCCTGACCTGGGGTCTTTGGCAGTTACCCCAGAGACCCAGTTCCCTGCTCCCAGGGGTGCTGAGGCAGGGGGAGAGGTGCTATTCTAGTCTAGTCCCCTAGGTCTGGGTGATGCTGGCACATTGTGGGCACCCCTGCCCTTGCCAGGGCTCTGTGTGTGCTCCTGTCCCCACAGCTGGGACCCCTGTTCCCAGCAGTGGTTGCAGCGATGGCTGCAGTGACCTCTGGTCTGTGCTCTGGTGCTATCACTGCTGCTCCCTGAGCAGGCACAGTGCCAGGTGACTGGGCTGCCCTGACCGGTGGCCGCCCTGAGAGGGTGGGCGAGGCCTCCCCTAATCAGCCAGCCCTGCCACGTGTCCCTGTCTCCATCAGGATGGCCGATCTGGACTCCTATGTTCGTCAGCCTTTGCTCACAGTGCACGGCATCCCCATGGTCAATGCCTTCACCCACAACTGGGAACGGGTTGACACCTTCCAGAGCCGCCCTGAGGACATCGTGGTGGTCACCTTCCCCAAGTCTGGTGAGCATGCCCAAGGCAACCAGATGGTACTGGGTAGGCAAGTGTGTTGTTCAGCTGAGACCCACTGCCTGGAGGCATGCAGCACATTTGCGGGCATCAGGACAGAGTTGTGTGGGATTTCCCTTTTCCCCCATGGCATCTGGTCGAGGTCTGAGGGATTGTCACTGCTGAGACACCTGATGCTGCCCTGGCTGCTCCCCTTGATGGGTTCCTTTCCCCAGGCACCACCTGGGTCAGCGAGATTGTGGACATGATCCTGCAAGGCGCAGATCCTGAGAAGTGCAAGCGGGACATTATCAGCAAGAGAGTGCCCATGCTGGAGTTCTCTGCCCCTGGGAAGATGGCAGCAGGTAGTGAAGTGCAGGGGCACCCCACCTTGGCTGAGTCCCAAAGGTCTTTGCCAAGGGCCCACTGAGGAAGTGCTCTGGATTCCCTAGGAACAGATCTGCTGCCCACCATGCCCTCACCTCGTGTGGTGAAAACTCACCTGCCAGCACATGTCCTGCCCAAATCCTTCTGGGAAAACCGCTGCAAGGTAACCCCCAACCCTTGTCCCTATCTTGGGGTGTATTGCAGCTTCCCTGTTCCCTAGACAAAGAACTCCCCACTACTCCCTCCAGCATCTGAAGTGGTAATGGGAGTTCTAGGAGATGGAACATCCTCCCTGTTGGGGGTCCTGGGGCTGCCCTCATACCTCCATGGTCCATCTGCAGATGATCTATGTGGGGCGCAATGCCAAGGACGTGGCTGTCTCCTACTACTACTTTGATTTGATGAACAAGTTGCTGCCGAACCCAAAGACATGGGCCGAGTACCTGGAGGAGTTCATGGCTGGCAGAGGTGGGACAGGGCACCACTGGGTACGTGCAGGGGCCCCTGCAGGGGACTGTCACCCACTGGCTGCTCTCCCCATGCAGTGGCGTATGGCTCCTGGTACAACCATGTCAAGGGCTACTGGGAGCGCAGGAAGGATCACCCCATTCTCTACCTCTTCTACGAGGACTTGAAGGAGGTGCTGGAGCGGGGTGGATGGTGGTGTGGGCTCTGGGGGTGGCAGGAGGGGTGAGCGTTGGCCTGTCCCCCACAGGACCCCCGCCGGGAGATTGCCAAGGTGGCCGAGTTCCTGGGGCAGAAGCTGTCGGGGGCGGCGCTGGACACCATCACCCGACACACGTCCTTCGAGGCCATGCGGGACAACCCTGCCACCAACTACAGCAGGGTGCCCTCCGACCTCATGGACCAAGGCGTGTCCCCCTTCATGCGCAAAGGTGAGCGGCTCCGGGGGCCTCTGGCGCGCTGTCCCCGCCGGGCCCTGCTGAGCCCCATCTCTCCCGGCCACAGGCACCACCGGAGACTGGAAGAACCACTTCACCGTGGCCCAGAACGAGCGCTTTGACCGGGACTACGCGCAGAAGATGTCAGGCACCGACCTGTGCTTCCGCACTCAGATCTGAGGAGGCACCGCCAGACACCCCCCAAATGCGCCCTGTGCTGTGATGGCACTGCTGCCGTTCCTTCCTCTCCCTTAGGATTGCTGGAGAGAAATAAAATGTGCTCCCTGGCCCTGCCATGGGGTGCTCACTGCCCTGTGCTGATTCCAACCCAGCCGTCCCCCTGGGGCTGCTGTCCTCTTCTTAGGTTGGGGACAAGCAGGTGTCACCCCTCGGCCGCTGTGGTGGGAGACTTGCCAGCAGCAGCTCATGGGATCGCAGGGGGTTTTGACAAAACTGTGTGTGGGGAAGGTGTTGAGTGAGTGTGGGCAGTGAGAGGTGTCCTCCCTACCCTCAGACGGCGGGATGTGGCCTGGGACCTGTAGGGGAGAGCAGGACTGGTGGGGCTGCAGATGTCCATTGTGGCCCTGCCTGCAGGTCAGTGGCTGCTGGTTTCTCCCTGCACTTGCTCCTCCCTCCCAGCAGCCACAGCATTGGCAAACATTACTGCCCTCGGCTCCCTGCCTCTGCCCTTAAAAACTGCTGCCGTCACCCTGCTGCCGTCACCCTGCTGCTGTCACCCTCCTGGTGTCACCGTCCCGGCGTCACTCTCCCAGCTCAGAGCAGCAGGTCTTAGGTGAGACGGGTGTCCCAGGGTGCTCTGTGAGTGCTGTGCCCTTGCTCAGCCGCACAGAGCTGCTTGCTACAGGGTCCAGGGTGGTGGTTTTGGGGCATTTTGGGGTGCAGTCAGCACCCCTAAACCTTCCCCTGACCTGGGGTCTTTGGCAGTTACCCCAGGGACTCACTTCCCTGCTGCTCAGGGTGCTGAGGCAGGGGTAGAAGTGCTTGCTTTGGGTGATGCTGGCACACTGTGGGCACCCCTGCCCTTGCCAGGTCTCTTGGGGTGCTCCTGTCCCTGCAGTTGGGTCTGTGGTCTGGTTCTATCACTGCTGCTCCCCTGGTGACTGGGCTGCCCTGGCCATTGTAGCCTGCTTGGTCTTTGCCTAGCTCCTTCCTGCCCCAGCAGCAAACTCTTCTCTAATACAAATTATTGGCAGGCTGACTGGGAAAGTCACAGGGAAAGGTTTGCCATGGGAGCACGAACAGCAAACATGCCTGAAAAGGTGGAATGGAGAGAGCAACTCCTCCTTTCTGGGCTGGTGAGCCACTGGATGAGTCCCATCATGTCTATATCCATGGGATTTGCAGATTTGCCTATCATCATAGCACGCAACTTTCCCTGGGTGGTTGGACGGAAGCTGGCAAGACAGGAGCGTGACACATCTGTGGGGAGTTTGGGCAAGTCTGCTGCTGCTCCTCACTGTAGATAAGGAGAGAGCCCAGCATCTATTCTTCCACCAACAATGCAGACTCCTAGCAGGGACACCAAGCCTGGCCTAAGCCTTCTCTCATTTCTTTAATATTTTGGCTTTGCAGAGTGGAAATGGCTCCAGTGCCAGCCACCCTGATGTCTGCTGTGTACATGCCAAGGTGCCCCAGCAGGCATTTCAGAGGCAGTGAAGAGAGTCCATAAAATCTTAAACTGAATCAAAAACTCTAAGTGCAATGCTACAAACTTAGCCCTTGTTTTTTTTTTCACCCTGCTGTAACAGCGCAGAGGTATAAAGATACAATTTATTCAAGAAAGATAAGTCGTGATGAGACTGTTTCACCTCATTACCTTTTGCTGGTTTCCCTTTATCCTGGAGATAACAAGCCTTTTACTGAGCACATGCACATGACTTTGCAGAATTTCTCAATCCTGTCACTTCTGCATGTACTCAGGGATGAACCAACTTTGAAATTTCCCCAATCTAGTATCCCCCCTTCCCCTTCCCAACCCGACCTCCGATCCTCCCCCCCTAAAAAAAAAAAAAAAGATAGTCAAGACTTTTAAATCTGCTTTCAGACCAGAAGCTGTTTCATTGAATTAAGTGAAAGGGAAAGCATAGTCATTTGGTGCTTCTTCAGGGCAAAAATTTCCATTTTCCACCCTGGCCCTAAATTTCTGAGGTGCTGCCTGGCATCGAGGTTTTCTAGAAATCAACATGCCCTGCACACTGCAAGCCCCAGCCAGCCAGCACAATAGTGAAGAGACCAGTGTGTAGAAAACATTAGTTTGCATTGCCTAACTTTTGCACGAGGGCCTTAGCCTTGAAAAGCTGTTGTTTTTTAACAAGGCTGGAGGTTGCATCACTGTAGCACTTCTATTGGTAATGTTAGACGTGTGAAATACAGGCATTAACACCATCTACTTTCTTCTGCCGCACTTCCCTCTCGTTTGTTGGATTTTGTCCTTTAATCCTCTCAAAATGCTTTTCTCTGATCTGAGTAATCTGAATATCATCTTTAGAGCTGGCCATGGAAACAAGATGAATTTAACTCTTTGATTCCCCTAGCCATTGCTCTCATTTGCTATGGAAGAATTTGATACTAAGGGGTTGGAAACAGAAAACAAGTTCCCATCTAAGTTTTTATCCAGGGAAGTGGACGCAGCACCAAGCCTGAGAGAGTTCAGGAAGCATTTGGACATTGCTCTCAGGCACAGGGTGTGACTCTTGGGGTGTCCTGTGCAGGGCCAGGAGCTGGACTTCAATGATCCTTGTGGGTCCCTTCCAACTCAGGATATTCTGTGATTCTGTGATCTGCTCTAGCCCACATGAACACGGCCTTTCAATAGTTGCTGGAAAAACTTGAAGTTTCTTATAGGACTTTACAAAATAAACTAAATTAGCCTGAAAAAAAATCTTACTCTGGATACAAAGGTCTGTGGAGAGACTGTAGTGAAATTCCTGGCTGTAAGGCCAAATTACTGTTGAAACATGCTGGCATAATAGTCCTGGATTCTGAGGGTTTAGAAAAAGCCCTGTTGAATATTATGGACAATACTTGAAAATCATTGAGATGCGCTTTTAGATTCCTATATTTTCAGGTTATTAAACATTTGCCTAGATCTCCAGAACTAAGGGCCACAGAGCCAACATGAGTAACATACCAACTTTTGAAGACCTCTGCAAAAAACCCACAATATTCACTCTTTGTTCCTGTTTACAGTTTATAAATAAATCAAGTACCTAACAAATAATTTTGTTTTGCCATATGGGACCCTAAAGGGAGTAAAAAAAGTCTTTTTAGCAGTCAGACACCATATTTCTTATGTCTAGAATGCAAAGTCCTGCTGAGAACCTGGCACTGTAATAACATTATAATATATCCTGGGAAAGACTATCTCAGCTATTAAATTCCCAGAGCCTAACAAAGCAGTGAATAAACACAGAATACATGCCTTACTGCCATCATCCCATATTTTATTACTTCCTCCTTTTGAAAGGTAGTTCAGAGGGTGATTTACTTAAGCTACTTCTGCCTGATAACCAGTCCTGTTGGAGCAGCCCAGGCACAGAGGAGGGAAGCAGCAAACTGGTGTAGCAAATTGCACCTCGCAACTCAGAGCACAGTTTTTATGTACCTTGGAAGACTCTGCTAGGTAAGAATTTTTTGCTGCTTGGCATTTGTTCCCCAAATCGTGTTGGATTGAGTGTATCATTATATGCGTGGGTTTTAGTTGTCATTTTGGCTCCAGGTGGTTAAAGAGCTGCTTCCAGGCATGGTGTTTATATTCAAGGGACAACTTTCCAAGTGAAGGCTATCCCAGATGATGTAGGTTTTGCTCTTTAGCACTTTTAGGGCTCAGAAGAGGCCCAGACCCATATTTAGACATCTGAACTGAGCCCACAACATGACCACATGGGTGGTGATGTGCCTCAGGCAGTAGCAATGGACTCACTGTGTTAAAAGTTGTCTGGAAGCAGTTGGAAGCTACCAGTCAGTCACCTGTTAGAACAACTTTTGTGTTGCTATTTGCAATATCATCAATCAAATGAAGGATTTGTTGACTTCTCTCAGCATAAGAAATATTGGCACTTTTAGCATCCCACTGTGAAAACGGATGCCACTTCTAAGTCAGCCCTGTGGCCTCTGATTCCTTGGCTTGCCTCTGGCATCACTAGTTTATGGAAAAAATGCAAGGGATTTGTTTGAGTCTCAGAGCTGGCATCCAGGGGACTGGCTCCTTTGACAACAGTGAAGATTGCTGTCCTCCTCCTAACAAGGGAATAGAACTCCCTCAGAGGGAAGCTAACAGGGTAGAAGGCAGAAAAGGAAAAATGAGTCACCAAATACCTTTTTTTTCCTTTTCAGAGCTCAGATGAAACACAGGTTATAAAGGCACTACCTGTGCAACAGCAAACTCTCGCTTCTGCTAAGAGTGCTGTAAGGAGCCATCAAACACAGCACAGAAGTGCAGCACTCCCAGCTGGAAGGGAAAATTCCCAGACTATCTAGCCCTTGACTCTGCCATGGCCATGAAAACAACCAGCTCTAAGAAATACCTCCAGCTGCTCCTTTTTCAGGTTGCTCTTCTAGGGCCTGTCTTCTGTGGGAAGATATTGGTCTGGCCAACAGAAGGCAGCCACTGGCTGAACATGAATGTAATTATACAAGAGCTCATCCACCGTGGGCACAGCTTTACCATCCTGGTATCCAATGCTACCCTCTTCATTGAATCCAGGCCTAAGTCCACGGAGAAGTTTGAGACCTATTATGTGCCCTTCAAGAAAGATGTCCCTGAGAACGTGATTAATGGAATAGTGGATTTATGGCTCAACAACAGGCCAACCATCTGGACCTTCTGGCAGTTTTACAAGGCTATGGGAAGACTGTCCTTAGAGTGGCAGGAGATGAACCAGATCATGTGCGATGCAGTGCTGACCAACCACGAGCTGATGGCTCGTCTGCAGCAATCTGGCTTTGACCTGGTGCTGTCAGACCCGGTGACCCCCTGTGGGGAACTCCTGGCTATCAAGCTGGGAATTCCCTTTATCTACTCACTACGTTTCTCCCCAGCCTTCACTCTAGAAAGGCACTGTGGCAAGATCCCAGCCCCACCATCCTACACGCCCGCAGCCCTGTCCGAGCTCACTGACCGCATGTCCTTTGGGGAGAGAGTGAAAAACTTTGTGTCTTACCACCTGCAAGACTACGTTTTCCAGAGCTACTGGGGACCCTGGGATGCCTACTACAGCAAGGTCTTAGGTAAGCCTTCTGATACTTCACTTCTTTTTATACAGAGTCTGTCCTTATGACTTGCAGAGCTAGGAAACCACCAGGGTTGCAAAGTCAAGGGAGAGGTCAGCAAGAGATTTGTCATCATGTCCTTAAAAAGGGACTGAGCCACCATCAGTGAGGGTGCTGTGCTGCAGTGCCATTGCATTGAGACAGGATCATCCCAACTGACGGATTTCACTTTTGTCATAATTAATTTTAGTGTAGAGTTTGATACAACTTCCACACCATACAAGGCACTCAGCAAGGGTGACTGCTTGCACAGAAAGCAGCCAAGAACAGAGCCATCTTCCCAATCCAGAGGACCATAACAAGGCTGGTGAATTACAAGCCAGCCCTGTCACCCTCAGTAGCAATATTTAAGTGCATTGTGGCTTTGTAATAGAGACTTCATTTATGTCACTGGTCATATAAAACCAATTCTCTCCACACAAAACAAGTTTTATTTAGAACATACCCTCCCACTCACAAGCAACAGTGAAAACAACAAGACTTTCTCTGCAGGCTTTTCTTCTGGACTGTTTTGAATGATCTACATGCCAGTATGTAGAAAAATATGTTTATTATTAGTCACATGTCATTTCAACTATCCTCACATCAAGCTCTTCAAAAAGACCTTTTGCGAATCTCTCAGGGTTCAATTGCCTGCAAATACCTGCATGATGCAAGGCTCCACAAGTACACCAAGCTGGTGTCATGTGTACAGTACATGAGGCATCTCAGCTTGGCTCCTCATAGTCCAGCTGTTTCCATCACCCACATTTTTGTCCCAGAGAGGATGCTGTAGGCAACATGGAAACCATACCAAAAGCCTTGGACAAAAACATTAGAAAACCATTGTGTAACAGCACTGGGCAGAAACCCTGTAATAATGATTTTTAGCACAGAAAAGAGAACTTACAGTTCTTAATTTTCTTAATTGTACATCAGAAGGGACCATATAAATAAAACTGTTTAGTGGATTTTCTGGTTCGATTTATAGCGCATAATTGGCACTTAGTGGCAGGCAGGAAGCCTGCACTATCCCCTCCTGGTCTCCCATGGTGCATGCTCTGGAAGAGGCAAGTTCACATGAGGACAGTCTTACGGTGATACTGGAGTCATTTGCTGTGTATTTTCATCCATTTTGAGATGCAACTCTTTGGCTGCAGCCCCAGATCACCACTGTAAGTGTGTTCTAAAGGAATGCTCAGTGACTTTATAAAAGGGTGCCCAGAGAGTCAGTGAACACCTTTGCTGCCTACCCAGCTGTGTTTCAAAGAACCGGAAGAATAAAAAGCCACCTCTCCTACGGAACAAGTAACACAGAGACTGTAGTTAGGCAGGAGAGACAGGATTACCAACAGGATACAACCCTCGCTGGACTGAGCCCCTCAGGGCTGATGGCTCTCCCTGCTGCTCCAGAGGAACCACATCTTCCAGCTTCAGCAAGCTGTTTACCACCAGAGGGTGCCAGCTGGTGACAGTCACCTTTGTCCCCTAGATAAACAGGTTGTTAAACATGCTATTATCCAGTACAGGATTTCACACCGCCTACCTTTGGCACCCTTTCCCTGTCCAGATCAAGGCAGTGTCATGCATGCCCAGCCCAGTTTGGGAGCGCCACTTCTCTGGGTGAAGAAAGGCAACGGGGGCATTGCCACATGGGGCAAGCTATGGCAGGGAAGGAGGTGGCAGCGCTGTGGCTGCTGGCCCTGTTGGGCTGGGGCTCCGGCGGGAAGGTGTTGGTCTGGCCGGCTGACAACAGCCACTGGCTGAACATGGAGCACATACTACAGGAGCTTGTGGTCCGGGGCCACGAGGTGACCGTGCTGCTGCCTTCGTGCTTCCTCATCCTCAATCCCACACAGCCTTCACCCTTCCAGTTTGAGGTGGTTGAGGTGCCAATCACCAAAAAGGAGGTGGCCAACTTAATGGATGAACATTTATATTTTCTTTTTCATGAGGAGAGAGAGCTACCCATCTGGAAAAGTGCTTACATGATAGCTCAAATGATGCTCCAGATGAGGAATGTAACCAAAATCATTTGTGATGGAGTTGTGAAGAACGAGGCCCTGATGGAAAGACTAAGGGCATCTGCCTTTGATGTCTTTTTGGCAGACCCACTGTTTCCCAGTGGGGAGCTGGTTGCTGAGAAGCTGGGTATTCCCTTTGTGTATACCTTCCGGTTCTCCATGGGCAACACGGTGGAGCGGCTCTGTGGAACACTGCCAGCACCTCCTTCCTACGTACCAACCACCCTAACCAGCCTAACAGATAGGATGAACTTCTGGCAAAGGCTAAAAAACATCCTCAGCTATACTCTGCAGGATTTCTTATTTCATTATGTTTTCTGGAGAAGCTGGGATCAATACTACAGTGAAGTTTTAGGTAAGACTACTCTCTATCTAGAAATGACATCTGCTGTACACACAAGAGTAAATACCCAGAGATGAGAGGTTAAGGCACAAATCAGGAACAAGACAGCCCCAAATTCACTCTCCTTCCTTCACAATTCCTGCATCAAGTCAAACAATCCAGGCAAGTATAAACATTGCCTGTTAATCCTGACCTGCTGCAGCACCGGTAGAGCTAAGTCTGTACAGGTACTTCCAGGACATGTAAAACAGTGCTAAAGCACTTGAAACAGGGCTCATTATTCATATTCATAGATGAATCATGACAAACACTAAGAAAAGTAAAATACTATATACCCACCAAACACTAGTACTTCTCCCCTAGCACACTTTTTGCTTGCTACCTTGTCTCAAAAAGAGAGATAATATCCTCTTCTGGACCTTTAAAAATTTGGGAGATCAGATGAACCCCAGTTCACAGTGATAAAAGGCCCTCTGCAGAGACATGGTTCTTTGCTTTTCTGAAAGTGTCTAAAAAGCTATTAGATGATGATTGTATTTAACAGTAAGCGGTTTTTAATTTTTTTTGAATAATAGTTGTATAATTGTTTTTCCATCTTTGCTCTAGGCAATTATAGTGATGCTTAAAAGGAAACAGTCCAAACATATATGCATTGCTGGTAGGGAGATAAAATAGGTATTTCAATATGAGACTTTGAAGTGGTTTTATTTACATTTCACTAGTAAGGTGTAATTCTGCTGAGAGAGCTAAGCTGTTAAGGAATCCTACTATTAGAGTACCTAGCTGTGTGTTTGTGTTGCTTATCATGTTATGATGACAGAGACTAAAAAATCTTTTGCAGGCTGAAGCATGGTTTGGTGTCTGTTGTGTAAGCCTCAGAGCTGTTTGGATCTTGCAGTGCCTTTTTTTTGTTGTGAACTGTGAGGTTTAGCATTTAAGGTTCCATGTGCAATACATGTTTTGTTAGCTTGCACGGGCTGCATGATGGATTTGTGCTGAAAATAGTGTGGATAACACAGGAATGTTCTACTTATTGCTGAGCAGTGCTTACTTGCAGTGTCAGGACTTTTTCTGCCTCTCACTCCACCCCACCAGTGAGGGGGCTGGGGATGCATGAGAAGTTGGGAGGGGACACAGCTGGGACCGCTGACCCCGACTCACCTAAGGGATACCCCAGCCCATGATGATTTTGTTGGTTGGCTGCTAGTGAGCAACTGTTTTGCATCACTTGCTTTTCTTGCTCCTTTTTTTTTTTTTTTTTTTTTTTTCTTTTCTTAAGTTGTCTCAGTCCCAATCCATGCATTTTCTAACTTTGCCCTTCCTTTTCTTCTCCTGCCATGGGAGATTTAGAGGCTCTGTGGTGCCTAGCTGCCTGTCAAGATTAAACCACAGCACAGGGAAAAGGCTTCTGGTCTTAGTACGCTGAAAAATGCACTTTGTGGTGAGCAGATAGGAGCTGCTGTAAAATTGGCTCTGCAGGACACTCCAGAACGGGACTGGCTGCTTGCCCAGTCTTCCCATGAGTGTTGCTTTGTGTTATGACATTCCCCCTTGCTGCATTTGCCAATCTTATCACGTTTGCCAGTCTAGTCACCGAACAGATAGCACTTTTAATTGGTTGGCTCTGCAGTGTTTGCACAGTTAAGCAGTGAACTGCTTCCAGCTGGGTCAGACCAGAGTTGTACGTGGAATGCTGAGATGTTGGGACCAAAGTTGTCCTGGCTGCTTTGGGCCTACGCATGCTGCTGCTGCTGCAGCACTGGTTTTTGTGGTAGGGTGGTGGTCTGGCCCACCGATGCCAGTCATTGGATCAATGTGAAAGTGCTTCTGCAAGAGCTCGTTCTCCGGGGTCATGAAGTGACTGTGCTGGTGCCCTCAAGCAATCTGCTCATCAACTACCACGACACCTCCTCTCCTTTCACTTTTGAAGTCCTGCAAGTCCCCTTTAGCCAGGAGAACCTGGATGCCTCCATGGAGGACTTCCTCAGTTTCTGGATGAATGAAGCCTCTAATCTCTTCCCCTGGGAGGTCATGTGGACGATGAAAGAGCAACTGGAGGTCTTTACCAACATGTCAAAGCAGACCTGTGACACTCTGGTGAAGAACTCTCAGCTGATAGCAAAGCTGCAGCAGGCCAAGTTTGATGTTCTGATCGCTGACCCCCTGGCTATAGGCGGGGAGCTTGTAGCAGAAATCTTAGAGATCCCTTTTGTCTACACCTTCCGCTTCTCTGATGGCAATGTGGTAGAGCGGCTGTGCGGTGGGCTCCCGTCCCCACCCTCCTATGTGCCAGCTAGCACAACGGGGCTGACACACCAGATGTCCTTTACAGAAAGACTACAGAACTTCCTCTTTTACTTTTGCGCGGATTTGTTTTTCTTGAAGTTTTGGCGAGATGAATGGGATGGGTACTACAGTAATGTCTTAGGTAAGGCAGCTGTAAGTGGTTTCTTTTCTTGCATAGGTGGTGCCTTTCGAATTGTCTCAAAATACCCCTTCTCAAAGGCCAGCAGAGGTGGCAATCCTGAAGTATCTTGCCCACACTCTGCTGAGTGTGAGCTCAGACTCGCAAACAACAAATGCTGTCACCTTTCCCTTTCATTCACCAGAGTTTGAAATAGTCTCCTTAAACTACAGACGTAGTACAACTCAGGCATGATTCAATGTTTGATAAAGAGACCTATTAGTTCAATGGACTTTGAATCTTGTCCAGGGTATCTAACTTTAGGCAGATAACGAGTGAACAGCAAACACAAGGGCATCTCTTCTGTTGCTGTCCAATCTCTTCCTGCATTTACAAAAACACCTCTGTGCTCTGAAAACTACTCCCTCTTCCCTGGATTGAATTTTTTATAATACCACATAAAGACTTAATTACACTTTTATATCTCTCTAGTTTTAATGCAGACTTAATTTTCAGTTCAGCAACTTTGTAACTGACTCATTGCTCTTTAATTTACATGTAAAGAAAAGGTTACTGGTGTTGATAATTATACTAATCAAGTAGTATAAGAAGATGCCCTACAGATAATTTTTATCCTGCTGCTTATTTAGCTTGAGTCCTGCTTGCATTAGGCTGGCTTTGGAAAACTATTTATCAATACTTCTAACCCTTTTACTCCTCAGTTTCACTTTGTGGAGAAAATACTCCAAAGACGACTTGGAACATGTACTTAAGAATATATATTTTTCCAAATGGTAAACTATAAAACATCAGATTACCATTAGATTTTTTTCTTTCAGATGGATTTCTAGAAATTTTTTCTAGAATAAAATGACATTAAAAGTATCTATGGAGTTGGCCAATTTTTCCCAATATGTCAGAAGCAGCTGACCAAGTCCTCAAGAAAACTAGAGATGTCTGTACCTGTCTTTTATTGTTGTCTGAGCAGGCACTAGATGAGTCACCATTTGGAAAAATGGTGATGGAACTTTGTTTAAAAACTTTTCTCCTCCCTGACAGGTGATCATCACTTTGTGATTAATTTATTTTTTATTTGGAACTAAATTTTCTGTGATTGTTCTCTTCCCCAAAGTGTGTTTTTATTACAAGCATAGGTAACGAAGTATTTCAGCACTACAAGAACTGTACTTCTATATTAGATACTACATGCATCTCACTTGTATTGCTCTAAAGTAATCCTGAAGGTTCAAAATCCTTCTAAGGATTTACTGCCTTGTTCATGGCCACCTGCTAAAGCTGAACACAAGGCCACCTGCTAAAGCTGAACACAAGGGCAAGGAACAGGTCTAGATTTGTGAATGTTTTCATTTTATGCATGGTTTGATAAACTACACTGCTTGGGAGTGCCAAAAGACAAAGGTAAGGCTCCTGTTTCACAATCTAGAGCAAACAAGGTCATTCATTACTGTGCATGTTGTAAATCTCTTGTACCTTGTCCACAGGAAGGCCTACAACTCTGTGTGAGACGATGGGGAAAGCAGAGATTTGGTTAATGAGAACATACTGGGATTTTGAATTTCCACGCCCTCTCCTGCCCAACTTTGAGTTTGTTGGAGGACTTCATTGCCAGCCTGCAAAACCACTACCAAAGGTATCCCACCTTTGTTCTGCTGTTGACTGGTTTCTTACAAAGACTGTTTCTCCCTCTGGTAACCACGCAAGCTATGCCCTGAGAAAGCTCATTCTTAAAGAAAATGCTCTGCAGCTGCTGGGGACCATGGAACTATTCAGCATCCATCCATACTGGTCCAAACTGATGGCTGGTTTACAGACTGCTGTCTTAAAAGAGGATGGCTGATGTCAGTGTGGGGTTACACAGTGTGTGTTTTAGGAAAAATAGGTGCTACCTCAGGCTACTTAAATGTAGTATTTAATTCTAAGACACAGACTTGCAGCCCATGATAACACTGAAATACCTGATGCCAGAAGGCACTGTGACAAGACAAATTCTTTAGGTAAAATGGGGTCAAATCTTGCAGAAATAGATGAGTGATAAACACTTTTTCTATTGTACCTTAGTGTAAGACATCTTAAAGGGACTAAAACACTGAGCATCTCCAGACTGTGCTCTGCTGTGAATTGCAGTATTCAGGCTGAATTTGAAACCCTCAGATACTGCAGATGCCAACATGACAAGCTCTAGTGTAGATTATCATTCCACTAAGACCCTTGGAAGATATAGGCTATCTTCAGTTCAAATTGTCTACTAAAAGAAACCTTCTAACTCTTTTCCCACTCCTCTGCAGCATAGGTTGAGCTTGGGGAAAATGGGTAACCATTCTCTTTTGCATGTTACTGCTCCACTATAGAAATGTAGAAAACATTTTGAGCAATGTGGTGCATTATAAGAAATGAGAACTGTCTGACTAGCAAAGTCATGGCACCAACTCAGTGAATCTGTGATCAGGATGCTGAAACACCCTCTCAAGTTTTCAGCAGAGCTATGTAATGCAAAGTACTTGTTCCAAGAAAATCCAGAACCATGACCATGCTATGGAGGGTGTCACAGGGTAAACATGACCTCCTAATGATAGTGCCAGGATTCATTCCTGCTGCTTGAAATGTATCCTGAAACTCACTTTCAAAAAGACAAAGCATCTGTTACGTGTCTCAACTTGTCCTGCTCCTCCTTGGGGAGAAACTGACTGTTTTCCACAGGGCCTGGTCTGTTTTGTCAAGCTCTTCTGTTAGGAGGTACTCTCATCACCATAATTTCCTTAATAT
Source organism: Notiomystis cincta (assembly GCA_013398075.1). Classification (NCBI taxonomy): domain Eukaryota; kingdom Metazoa; phylum Chordata; class Aves; order Passeriformes; family Notiomystidae; genus Notiomystis; species Notiomystis cincta. The sequence continues at coordinate 26,397 of VZRX01020450.1, forward strand.
GCTGAAAAGGTTATGCTCTTTATTCACAGAAATCTGTGTAATCTGTAATTACTCCTGGTATGTTTTCTGCCTCTCCTAGGAAATGGAAGAATTTGTTCAGACCTCAGGGGAACATGGCATCATCGTATTCACTCTTGGGTCGATGGTCCACAGCCTAAGTGATGAAAAAAGTAATGTGATTGCCAAAGCCCTCAGCCAGCTTCCACAAAAGGTGAATTTCTTTTCAAGCCTAAAACAATTTGCCTTGTTTCTTTCACTCCCATTGTTCTCAATGAGCCTTTTATGTTTGGAGTGGCCTGTTCTTTACCTGCATTCCTGCTGGATGTGATACAGCCAGGAAGCTGGGCTCTCTCAGAGAGACAGATTGCTGAGTTACTTCATGGGGAGTTCCGGTGTTTCACCTCCTCTGAACCAAATGACATAGAAGTGTGCGTATAGGCCAAGGGAGAAAAATTGCTCCATGCATTTTTTATGATCAGCAGATAATAACCAATCGAAGTGTTCAAGTAAAGCCAAAGCTATCTGAATTACTGGGGAAAGATACGTGGGTTTGAGATAAAGCTCTAAATTATGTGGAGTAATATAGACAGGCACATCACATGCACCATGTTTATCTTACCACGTTTATCGTATTCTTTCTTTGTTCAAGGTCCTCTGGCGGTACAAAGGGAAAAAACCAGATACTCTGGGTTCCAACACCAGGATTTACGACTGGATACCGCAAAATGACCTGCTTGGTAAGACTGATTTTATCTGGGATGGATTGCACCCTTGGAAAAAACTGTTTCCTTTGTTTTTCCACTAGAATGGTTAATTCAGGCAACAGAACCATGTAATAGTTGTGGATACACCCCATTTCACAGCTTAAGCTGCAGAGATTTGCTCTTGGGAGCCTTAGTTTCCTAACAGGCTCTGACTTACAGAGCTTGGTGGCTGTTGTCTGGCAGGGCTCAAAGGCACCTGTAGGCAGGAGTAAATACCAAAGTAGAGATGTACTCTGGAGCTGGATTTGGCCTCTGCAGTTAATCTCCAGGGCTCATTCTTCAAAACGTTTCACCTAAGCAAGGCTGAAGCAGGGGGCTGTCCTGAACCTGATACTGTGTGAAAACTAGAACTGCACAATAGTGGAAGGGCCGAAGTAACTCTGGGGTAGTCTGGAGGGACATGCTGATTCATATGTTGTGTAAAAACAAGTATGACTATATGAAAGCTAAGCATGCAAGCTGTGTTGCTGATCCAGAGGTCAGGGCTGTTCCCTTCTCCAGCAGTGCACTGGCCCCTCGTTGCAGTGCTCACATCCCAGTGAATGCAGTCTGCCACAGCTGCTGTAATATGCACCTCTCCTTCCCTGTTCCAGGCCACCCCTTGACAAAGGCCTTCATTACCCATGGTGGGACCAACGGGCTCTATGAAGCCATCTACCATGGAATCCCACTGGTTGGGATTCCCATGTTTGCTGACCAGCATGACAACATCGCTCACATGGTAGCAAAAGGAGCTGCAGTTCATGTGGATTTCAGCACAATGAAGACACAGGACCTGGTTGATGCACTGAACTCAGTCATTTACAATTCCACGTGAGTTTTGCTCTTGCCTTACAGTAGGCTGAGGTTATTAAAATCCTGGGCTGCTGATGTGAGAAATTCTGCTGGCTCTTCTGGGAAGGGAAAATGCAGAGTAGCTGAAGTTTGGGTTTCAGATGAAAACCATCTGTCATTTATGAGAATCAGCATTTCTCAAAAAGGAGAGATTAGTGATTTGATTTTCCTTATACTACATTTTATGAGTGCTTTGAGAAAAATAGTTCTTGCAAAGTTCAGAGGAGCTTTTGAGAGTTCTCTGCTAGAGTAAATCCTCTGGAGGACCTGAATGACAATTCTAGTTTTATTAGGTCTTTGCTGTCTGCAGTCACAACAATTCTTTCTCCTACCCCGGACATAGTCATATCCTTAGGTTACCATAACTAGCAGGCAGGACTTAAGAGGATAAGGAAGCCTGGCAGCTGGGATCCCTTGCTAAGGATAAGGCCACTGACAAAGGGATTGCAAAAGAATGCAGAAGTCCTCAGTCTTTGGCAGCAACTCCTGTCAAGTGTGAAGGACAAATGTTCCTTCAAGTAAGAACTTGCAAATTCCTGAAGCAAATGGACCAGCACTGATGGAGGTATCTGAGGGAGTCAGCCCTGGTGGAGGTGATCTGTAACAACCTGGATGGCAGTTGGTACTTGTGGTCTCCCCAGCCTTCCCCTTAGTTTTATTACTGAGCATGACATCACAAGGTCTGGGATCTCCTTGGGTCAGTTGGGATCAGCTTTCCTTGCTGTGTCCCTTCCTAACTCCTTGTGCACCTCCAGCCTTCTTGCTAGTGGTGTGGTGTAAGAGCCAGAGCAGGCCTTAACTTGGTATAACCTCAGCAGTAAGGGAAACATCCCTATTGTATTAAAACTGTTTCCAGCACAAATCCAAAAAACAGCACACAACAGCTACTAGGAAGAAAGTTATCCCTATCCCAGCCCAAAGCAAATGTTTCCATGTTGTTTTTTTTAAAGGAGCATCTGGAATAATTTTGAATAACTTACCTTTGCAAAATGTTGGCTTTCTCTATTACTATTTTTAACCCAATTTTATGCATACAGGAATAAATTGGACCAGTTTCAAATATACTTAAATAAGACTGATGCAAGTAAAAGCAGGGCTAACTACCTTCCTCAAGAAGACTGCCAGGTGCTGAATGGTTTGTTTCAGGAGTAAATGAGAAATCTCTTTGGTTTCTTCTTTTTTTCCCCCAGCTATAAAGAAAATGCTCTAAAGTTATCCAAGATACATCATGACCAGGCTGTTAAGCCTCTGGACAGAGCTGTCTTCTGGATTGAATTTGTCATGCGTCACAAAGGAGCAAAGCACTTGAGACCAGCTGCTCACCATCTCACCTGGTACCAGTACCACTCCCTGGATGTTCTGGCATTCTTGTTCACCTGTATAGCCACTGTTGCCTTCATTCTTTTCAAGTGCTGCCTTTGTTCCTATAGAAGATGTGGCAGGATTGTAAAGAGAAAGAAAGAATAGACATCTTGTTCCCGTCAGCAGTTTTCTTCTCCTAGGCTGACTCAGCAAGGCATTTATGCATATTCTTTGGTGAACAAGTTTATTAGGATAAGGTTTAAGCTGGGCATATCATGAATGCACCACAAAAAACCTGTTGTGGGGCAGAGCTGCTTACTTAGCCATCAAATTCCTTCTGGTCTAAATAAAATTGAATTATAGTTGCTTTATCCCTTGAGACCATGTTAGCTGATCACACATGGTCCCTGTCATGGTAATTGCTGCTCCAACTTTTCAAATATCTCAAATATTTTGATTTATTTAATAAATTCAGCCTTGCCCTGTGTGGTACTGTGGGTCTGCAACTAGGCTCCTTATCTTAACTCTGTCCTCTCCTCTAGTGGCATGTATGTGATCACTGATTCACAACCAAAATGCCTCCTTCCTCTCCTGTCAGAATAGCTCTCTCCAGACTGGACAGTGAAGGCAAGATCATGGGCTCCTAAAAAGTGCCCATCTGAACAGCCACGATCATGGAAACCGGTAGCTGCAAGTGGCAAATGCACTGACTACTAGGGGCTGAGGGGAGACTAGAATCCTAAGACCATCAAGAAAATTACTTTTCTGCGAACAATTTCTCTTTTCCATTCAGTCCCAAATTCCTACTGCACAGGCCATCATTCTAACTGCAACACTGCAGGGGTGTGAAAGCCACCTCTGTTAGGAACTTGCCCATCTTAACCCCCAAATGCCTCTGAGCTATGCTAACTGATAAATGCAGGAAAACCTCTAGAGAGGGAACTTGCAAAGAAGCAACATTCCATGGGGGAAAAGCGCAATAGCCACTTGCCTTGCCTGAAAAGTTGGAGAGAAAACAGTGCTGCACTTGGGTCAGATAAGAGTGGCATTAAATGTAGTACTTCTGCAGGTGTTAAAAGATTCCTGTAAAATGCTGCTAGTCCAGGCCTCCTGTTCAAGGTCAGGCTATTACAATGCTGTGCCAGCTTACTCAAGAAAGAATGTGCCTGAATTTTAACTGATATTTTTAAATACTCTGGAGTGGTTTTCAAAAAGATCATGCTTATTTGTTTACATAATAAAATTCCTTACACCACATCAACTTTTTTTATTAGTATTGTCATGTTTGAACGTCTCTTTAAACTTCTTCATACTACAACATGTACAAAAGCTCAGGTGAACTGTTTCCAAACTAAAGAGGAGTTACAAGAAGACTACAGCATCTCATGGCAATTTCTCATATAGTGCTCCTGTTGTCATGATGGGATCATAACCAGGAGTATGCCCAGTGAATAGAAAGGGGAACTGCATGACACTAAGGCCCCAGATCAGAAAGGGGCTGGTGCAATTGTTCAGAGAGCCAGGTGGGTCCCTAGGCCAGCTCTACCATGCTTGATCACCAAGAGCCCCTTCACTCAGGTGCTGAGGCATCAGTTTGGATGCCAGAAGGTCAGCAAACCTCTCAGCAAGCTGCACAGGAATTGGTCAGACAGGGCTAACAAAGGACACTGGCAACAGGATAGATGGGAAAAGTTGGACAAAGTGCTGCGCAGTCCCTGTAAGGAGGTGCTTTGTTTCTGTAACCTACTTAGAGAAATTTTGGCTCACCTAGTATTGAATTCAAAAAGTAAAAAACCAAAAAGAAACTCAAACAAAACAAGACCCCCTCTTCATTTTAGAGTCTGTATACAACGTAAAGGTATCAAAGTAGGAGGGTAGTCTATGATGCATTTCTCCAATTAGACACAGCATGTCTTCTAAATCTGACAGACTGATCTAATCCTACAACTAGCAGGCAATACCTCTCTGTGCACAATAAACTGTGTTGAGGAACCCAAATATTCAGCCTGTTGTACTGCATGAATAATCCAAACATACCTGGACATTGGAGGTCTAACTTTTTTTGTTTAACACATGTCACTGTGAGTCACTCCGAGTGTAGACTAAAATAAACAGAGCACAAATTATTGCCAGATTAAAAACCCACGTTTCCACAACTGCCACACTGTGGCCAATCCTATACTGCCTTTTATAAAAACAGCTGCAGCACCCAGCAGGGTGGAGCTGGAGATGTTTAAAGCACACACCACAGTCTAGATTTGTTATGGGAGATGACACTGAAGGAAGTTTAAGAAGAAATCCACTGAGGCAGTGCTACTCTTACAAGTTTTGGAAAGTTGGAAATCCCCAGATAAACTGAAGAACTTTCAGTACAAGTTTTACTTTTTTTTCCCCTCACAGTTTTACCACTGGCATTTAGGTTAAAGTATTTCCTATTTAAGAGAAATAAAAAGTGATCACTACAAAGAATACATGTGCACACTCTGGATCTTGCAGGACTACCACAATCCTGAGATAGGTATGTTGTGGCTGAGGAGAACCTCTCAACAGCTTGAAGATCATATGATTAAGTTGAACATGTAGGGCTTTAATAACTCTGATGAGCTGCAGGAGTTATTGATTACTTCACTATGGAAACAGAAATCCAATTACCTTTTATATCAGCAGTCCTTGTCCTAAATCTAGGCTTCAGAAAAATTTCACCTACCATAAGAACATGTGAACTATTTCTGAACATACATCTTTTCCTAGAACTGCCAGAATCTATCAAAGTTGGCGAGCTTAGAAAACCAAGAAACCCGACATGGAGTTTTAAACATTTCAATAGTTACCAATTTATTTTTATAAAAAAAAAGGTAGCAATGTAGAATACAGCAATATTTTCTGGTTCCACGCACGCAGGTTGTGAACATTCCAAGCAATGTGTACATTTTGGAAAGAGACTAGACAAGAGAATTGACCAAAATGTTACTGAACATGGGAAGATTTTTAAAAAAGGCTAAAAATTAGGTATCAATAGTGTCTTCTTAATATTGCTTTCCTTACTGAAGACTGAAAAAAACCACTTGACTTCACAGATAGGGTTAAAAAATGGAGGGGAAGAGGGGAAAAAAAAAGGCTGCTACAACACTGCCATACAGTCAAAAAAAAAAAAAAAAAATCATACATGAAAATTTGCATTCTT
>VZRX01020450.1:33815-150867 GCA_013398075.1 Notiomystis cincta
TACAGTAAAAAAAAAAAAAAAAGAAATCATACTTCAATATTTGCATACTTGATAGCAGCATTCTCCCATCGAACCATATGAAACTACAGGAAGAAAACATCAAAGCAAAAAAAAAGAAAAAAAAAGGCAGTTATCCATCAGTATTCAAAAACCTAGAATGAAGTCACTAAGTAGATGAACACTTATTGAGAATTAATCAATATCTACATTCTTAGCTGCTTCCAACTCTGTTCCAATAGAAACATGAAGTTGAGTGTCAGCTCTGTGTATTTTATTTTTTGGCCTATTTGAGTTTTTCCAGTTCATAGTTCACTGCATGCTTGGAATAGAGGGTCATTATAAATCCTTCTACACAACGAACTTTAAGTAGACAGCTGAAAATAAAATGTACTACTTGTAAACACACAAAAAAATACAAGCTTTTTTTTGTTTCAAGTGAGCACTGGTTCCAGATAGATTATCTTCGGTATCTACCTCTTTCACCTCTGTCTCTGTCCCGGTCACAGATCCTCTCTCTCTCCCTTTCCCGATCACGGCCTCTGTCCCGTTCTCTGTCTCTCCGATTATCTCGAGGCCGGTCGCGCTCCCGCTCTCGGTCCCTCTCCCGGGGCCGGCTTCTCCGACCACTGACAACGGCTTGTGTGCGGCGAAGGAAGTCGTCTACTCTCATGTCATAGTCGTGCTGTGGTGAAAGGACACCTCTGCTATTTTCTCTCCCACATCAGAACTCCCTTCCTGATCTATAAGGCTGGCTGTAACTCTTCAGAAAGCCCAGGATTTAAAAAAAGACAAAACCAACCAAACAAGTGTCCAGCATCCACGTGCAGAATCTGGGGTTCAAATGCCACATACCAGCAAGAGATCTGAAAGCTAAAGGAGCCTTTCAAGCCAGCTAACAGAAATTTAATAATCTGCCCTATTTTCTGATGTGCCTGTAAGAAGTTTTAAAACACAAAATTCTGCTGATAAAGTAATTTGTTGTCCATGAGCACAAGCGAGGTTACAGGCACGTCCTTATACAAACTGGGTTTCAGCACGAAAATGCTCAGAGGTGGACAGGCTGGAAGCCAATTTAAGCAAACACCTCAGTTTAAAAGTCTGAGAATTTTTCACTTTTACCCTACCTGGCAGAGAAAGGCTTTTCAAATATGTTGGAAGTGTCCAGTCAATCTAAACAACTGATCTTTCCAAGGAGTTCTAATACATGTAATAAAAATGCCATTTATTATAGTCAAGGAAGCTCAGGTTAGGCTACTCCTGGACCCCAGATTCCTACTCTGGCCTGCAGACTTGCATCCCCTCTGTCTGTGTGGACACTTACTACTCGTTTGTCTCTGTATCTCGCTTCATGTGGTACAGGATGATGTCCTGAGTATGGAGGGTGAGCTTGAGGTGGAGGTGCATGGTGCTGATAGTAAGGGTGGTGTGGTGGTTGCTCCATACCTGGATACGGTGGCTACAAGAAAGTTACAGGAAGTTTGTTGAAGCAAAGGAATGCACGTAGGGAGTGCATAATTCAGATGGAAAACAGAGCATTTAAATATATCTGATCACAGCCTCCTAACTGAACAGCAGACTACTCTCCAGTAGGCTGACATGCTTTACACTACCTCTCTACCATTGCTTGGAGAACTATGAACATCCTCCCCACAGCCCAGCATCCCCTCCATCCCCATCTGCCTCAACATGGCACTATACATAAAACTTTTGCTACTCAAATGCAGCAGTTTTGGTTTTGGGGTTTTTAAACATTTGCATATAAAATGTGAATTCTGTCCAAATCAGTGAGTTCTTACAGAAACAAGTCATACTCCTTCCTTATGAATATGTTTCTATTTTAAACTGAAAAACTGACTTTGCAAGACAAATTATTTGACAAAATGCTAGCAGATTTTTTTAAACAAGATATATTTTGGCTGATTTCTTCCATTTCTTCAATCAGCAAGGTCTTTCTTTGTCATAGTACCAAAGCAACTTTGCTTGCATTTTTGTCACAAAGAAAGTAAATGGAAGTGCTGGATTCTAGGACAACTACGTGGACTGGGTGCAGAAGACGGGGGGGGGAGGGGGGAAAGAGAGTTTCTGGAGGCTTAACTGCGTTTGAAAAACTGTTTTCCTCCCCATCTGATAACCTTGTTTACTTCTACAGTTGTAAGGAGTTGTGTTTCAGCTGAGAAAAATGAAGAGGCTATAGGAGGATCTCTACATCTGACACTGATTTTTGCTCATTGCCGGCACAAACAAGAGCCAGAAGACTCATTACAGTTATGCAAAATAAGGCCAGACTTACTAAATATAATGAAAATAATCTCACTATGACTACTTCTGACATGAAAGCAAAACCACAACTTGTACAAGTGAATTATCTACATAGCTGAAGATACATAAGTGTGTGTATCTGCTCATCTGACTGGGGAAAAAAGTGCGTTTCAGTGGAGGCTGTAATACAGGAAGACTTATTTTAATTAGGTTGTGCAGCACATTTTGCTGATTTCCTTCATGCTTCATTGCCACAGCCAAAAGCAAGCCACTGCACAATGCTAGAGCCCGGCAGACCATTCCATGAGCCTCTTCAACAAGTCCATCTGTTTGATCCATTTGCTGTTTGAGAGCCAATTACTATGACCATTTAGAAAATACAGAACGTGGTCACACCCTCCTGTCAAGGCTAAAGGAGGGTTCTGCTATTTCCTCAGAGCTTACTAAGAATGCCAGACTACTATTGAGAGTAGATTTCAAAATATTTGCTATCAATATTTTTCCCCTAAAATTTTTACAGTTATCAGCAAAGACATTTTAGGAAAAGCGAAGAGTTGCGTGCACACTGAATATGCCAGGCTCCTTTAGAGGAAAACAAAAAGGAAGCTGTATTCTAAGGAGGAAAATCGAATTCAACAAGACACAAACCATTCCTTGCCATGGTGGTGGTGGTCCCATGTTGTGGAATTCCCTCACGTAATCATTGTAGGACTAAAATGAAAGACAGTAATATTAAAATTTGTGTTGAGTGTTCTTTGAAAGTGCAGAAAGCTGAATGTAAAAGTTCCCCAAAAATCTGCATGCAACAACTTACCCCATTTAAAAATACATCCCGTCGAACTCCTGAAAATCGTCTGTTGGGAATAAAAATTTGTAGAACTAAATCCAACTTATCCATGCAGACAAGTTACCAGGGCATAAAATGAATAACATGAACACACCTTACCTGTCTACTTCGGGATATCTGGGATCCTTTATATACCCTGTTCGAACATCAAGCAGTATTAATTCAATTTACCATCTCAAGTTAACAATCTTAAAAATTCTATTCATTACAAAGTGTCCTTTCATTTTGTGCCACCTACAAAATTATGTCTACTTGCCATTACCCTCACTTTAAAAATAATTCTTGAAAACTTAAAGCCTCTAACAGACAGTGCAGACAAGTAGTAATAATGTAGTAACAAAAAAGTAACAGATAAACCCCTAAGAACTTGCACACAGTACCAACAAATATGCAAGAGGGAAACTGTGCAAATAAAGACTTGAAATTTAGTCAAATGAATTATGAATGCACAAGAATTTGAAGAGTACTGTCTCCAGGCAGTTAGCATGTGGCTGTTACTACTTCCTAAAGGTGTTTTCAGTAGAATGTGTTTATCAGGGGCAACTCATAAAGCTGATTTTGTAATATGTTTTGGATACAATACTACAAAGGAAATTAAAAACAAACTAAAAAGTATCTGGAAAAGCCCCACAGGGCAAAGAATTCTTACAGCTTCAGTTAATCCCAGGAAATCAGCTTTAAAGAGCTCAGTAAAATGGTGCAAAACACCAGGTATGCTTGTGCTAAAATAAAATAATGCTACTGAGCTTCATTATTTAAAAAAAAAAATTTGTTCTGTTTTTTAAACAATGGTCTTAGAAAGATGGAGAGCAGCAACACCACCTTTTGCATGAAAGACTGCAGGCTTTGCAGACAAGCTGGACAGATAAAGGCAAGTTCTGAATAGATTCAGAAATCTACCACTGAAATAGCAGAATGTGCTTTTCTAAAAGATGTGAAGTACAATTTGGTCGACTAAACCTGGCAATTTCTTAATAGCTGCTTTCTGAAGAGAAAAAAATTAGCTGCACTACAACCAGTGCTGTTGCTGCACTACCACTGAAAACACTTCTTCCTGAAAACAACGAATTTCCCTTCTCAAACTCATTATTACATCCTCTTGTAAAATGCAGTGCAACACCCACCTCCCCCCTAACTCATGTCAAGCTTGTAAAAAAAATTCCCTCTGAAAACATAACTGAACGTCTACCATCATCTCCACACAAAGGCTGCTAGTCAGGCAGTCTCAGCTGACTTTCTCAGGTGGAAATTTCTCAAACATTTTCATTTGATGATTAGCATCTTGACAAGTAGGTCAGATCTATTCTTGTGCCCACATCAACATAGCACTTGAGAGGTTCATTCACAACAATGTACACAATTCAAGGCTCCAAGAAAGGGCTTGGCCTAGGCTAACTCAGCTCTCTCTCAAATCAGTGAAACATCATCACTGACTTCTGAGAGGTGGGTTAAAGCAGCAGGCAGCACTTGGAACAAATCACATTTTTATATCCCATTTATATCAATATTTCACTTTTGAGTTAATGAGGATATGCTGAAAGAGAAAACACTTGTGAATTGGTGCACACAAATCTTCATAGTAAGATATTAACCTGGTCTTTGGTGAAACTCAGGGGGATAGTCAATCCTTGGTTTCTTTCTGCTGTTATGAATATCATAATCTTCTGGTCGACGCCTACACAAATTAGACATCAAAGATTAAACAAGGTTGCTTGGAGCAGTCGTCACAGCAGAACACCTCCCAGGAATTGTCTGAGCTGCCCAGGGTATCAATGTAATCATTCTCAACTCTACCTGCTTCAAAATATTCTACAGCCTTAAATCTGAATGGAAAGAATCAGAAATAGCTCAACTACATACACTCCACTGTTACTTTCTGTCTACAGGAATTTTGGCACTTAAGGAAGGAACTCTACCCAACTGTACTTTCATATCAAACAAAAGGTAACAAATTTGTCTAAACCAAACTCAAACTTAGGCATTACCATTATGCTTTCCACATTACATTTCGAAACAACCTACCGGACAACAAAAAAATTTCACAGAACATTGCAGTCAGAAGATATGAAGACTACTGCATTTGATAGCTATGGGGTAAAGAATTCTATAAAAGGTCTACTTCCATAACATTTAAAAATAAAACTCTAAATGCTTTGTGAAATTGCAACTTTAACTGTGACTCTCCTAATTGGGTAGGCCAATGATATTATTTCTAATAATTTCTGTTCTAAGCAATTTACCAGCAATGCATTGGTGCATTTTACAGTTTAATAACGCTCAAGCTTTCTAATAATTAAAATAACTAGGGCTCTTTTCTATAAAAACAGCTCTTGGACAGAAGAGATGTTAAGAATTCTGCTCTTCCTTATAAAATTACATTCCAGTTGCTGTTATGCTCAATAAAGAGCTGACAACTGGCTGCTCATTTTGCTCTGAGGCACATAAACATTACTGGGACGCTCCAACGCTAATGTAACAGTGTTTCTAAACACAAAGCAGCTACAAAACCATTCCCTTCCCGCCGCCCCCTTCCCCCACAGTATAATTCCTTATGACAAGACATTAACACTTTCTTAAATTGCTTAATTACTGTGCAACTTGCTGGCTGAGTAATAAGCTTATATAGCTTTTAGTTTTATAAATGGTGACTTCTCCCCCCCCCCTTCCCCAACTTCAGTCTTTAAAGCCCACCATACCCAGTTACTAAGCTTTTTAAAACGGAAGCAGATTCTTTAGTATGAGCAAAAAGCCCAAAAACCAAAGCAGTTGCATCTACAGCAAATTCAGATCAAAGAAAATAAAAGCTGGTGTAAAGAATAAACATACCGCTTTCTTGTAGTTTTGAGAGTGCATTTACGACCGGTATAAAATATGATAGAAACAGTTCATATAGTAGTCCAACTACTGACTTTAAGCTGTAAGCCACATACATAAATGGAGGCCCTGGCAGGCTTGAGAAGGTGTGGTGGTGTTATATGTATAGTTTGCAGTCCATTGCAAAACCTTCACTTGTATATACTTTATTGCACTGGAAACCTCTTAGCTTAACTTCAAAAGCCATCTTGGTGTTCAGTCCTTTAAAGCCAAAAATAGGGGGGCGCTGCCAGGTTTCCTCCTACCTACTTGTTACAGTGTCCTTTTTTTTTGTTTTTTTTAAGATCAAGGAAATGGGGACTCTTGCTGGGGCTCTGTACCTACCACAGGACGTTTCCACAAAAAGGAAACTTAACCAAAGGTTTCAGCCCAAATCATACATCAGTCTGTATGCAAAGTGGCTACCACGGGGAAAAGGTGTTTGGCAGAAGGGCTAATATCAGTTCTTTGCAAAGACTTCTCCAATTCTGTAACAAGTTATACCCCCTTTTTTCTGGAAAATGATGTTAAGTTCATATAGCAGTGATCAATAACCATGTCGATCCTCTAAAAATACTTTAAGTCCACAGGTACTGCCAGCATCTGGAAAGGTTGTATATACAGACACAGCAACAGCCATTCTTTTTGGTTTGTTGCCGGGTCTCCAAGGGCCACTTGATCCCTTTTGGAAAGAACCTACTGTTTTCAGAAGCTCAGCAAGATGTGTGAATTCAGTGGTTACATGTTAGAGAATATTTGGCAATGGGGTTAACACATCACGGTGACACAATTTGAAACAGTCCCAATAATGCTCCTCTTGAATATCAAAATAACTTAAATATTTTATCCTCAAAATGAGGCGGCATCTTCTGCAAAATTCTAAGTGATCCTTATAAAAGTCCCATATTTGATAAGGCTTATCCAGAGACACACCTGAAAGAAAAGGCTTTTACAAGATATTAACACATTTTTGGCATATAAATATTTCCTCCTCTCCATCTAGCCTGCTCATAATCAAGCCAAGCTTACCTACAGCTAGCATTACACGTTGCATTAGCTCAATAAATGATCTAGTCTAAACTAGAGACAGAACTTTAAGAGCTTTTTTCTGCAAAAGCAAAGATCCCCATTTTCCTCTTGAAAAAATGACAGACCGGGGAACCATGTGAAATCCTCAATGAAGCCACAAACTTGTCCATGCAGCTTGATTTGAGGATTTTCTCTCTTCTTTATCGCAGGGAAAGCTTTGACGAATCACATTCCTCCATCACGTTATTCTGACACATGTGCCTATTATCAGTCCAAAGAACGTTTCTAACCTTCCCACGTCCCGAACGGGGTCTCGACGGGATGGGCGTCCTCTTGATCGGGGTTGTGAGTGCATTCTTCTCTTGTGCCTCATTTTATGAATGACTTGATACAAGTCAATACTTTCATCAGGAGGGAAGAGAAGACAAAGTTGGGTTCCACATTCCGGCTCAATTTCCTAGAATTAGTTAGAAGTTCAGTAGTGGTTTATAAACTGAAGAAATGAAACTCTCCTCAAATACACTGACAACATACATTTAAGGAAAAAAATAAATAAAGGACACTTGGAAGAGACTGCAGTATCACTAGAGACAGCAAAATTCACTTACGTTACCTTTCACTCTTTAGGCACTACTTAGAATTTTCATAAAATAGTCCAACATTTTGGGTAACCATATCTTCCCATGAGACATACAGGCCACATCACTGTTTTGCTATAAAATCAGAGGACTGTTTTTCATCACAAAGAAAATGATCACACCTATTACAGAAAGAAAAGTGACACACGTAGGAAAAAAAATCCATCCTAGCTTCACATATAAGGCCATGGCCTGATGAAGTTGACTACTACCACTCAGTACGAGTTCTTCATGGTATGGCAGACAGGTCCATGAAAATTCCAACTCAGTGTCTGACCGCAGTCAAAACAGGCAGTTTGTGTGTTCAGGGTTATTATGAAAGGAACACAGAATAAAAAAGTCATTGTATCACCCTGAAAGTTCATGTTCCACCCACCCTTAAATACTGAGTGCTGTTGTGCCCCTGCATCTCAAAAAATAGGGGGAGAATAGAAATGAAAAAGCTTCAAAACAGGGCACCAAGAATAACTGAATGAGTGCAACAATTCCTACATGCAATGACTGAGCACGTCAGGTCTCTCCAGTCTAGATTAAAAGAGAAATATGCGGGATATGGGGAACAAGATGGAAATAACGGGAGCACTGGACACCACAAGTTGTCTGGAGGAGAAAGGGACAGACATCAACTTGCTACTCTCTCTTCCAGTTCAAGAACTTGGGCCATCAAATAAATCTAGCAGGAGCCAGGTGCAAAACAATCCCAAAAATGCTTCTTCAAACTGGTGACTGCAGGCCTGCAGAACACCTTCCCAAATGACGCTGTAAAGGCAGAATTTCAGTGTTCACATCCTCAGAAGACAGACCCATTCAGAGTTGTGCAAATATAAATGGATAAATGACAAGCACTTCAAGAAATAACCACATTTGAAAAGCAGGGAGAGCAAGCATCAGACAATGCTTGTCCAGAACATAACAGTACAGTAATTTGATGAAAAAAGCTGAAACCTACATCAAGTCTGCAAGTCTATTGTGAACAAAACATTAAAAAAAAAAAAGTATTTCCTTGATCATTTAACAGAAGCTGAGTTAACTAAGATCCTTTTTGTTTTTAAGCTCACACTAAACTAAAAACAAGACCAAAACTATTGTTTTTCTCCTGCTACATAACAAAGCAAACATATCTGTGGGCAAAACAATGCAGAACAGAGTTGACATTTTTCATACAGTAAGGAGATTATACAACTCCCACCTTATCTTAAGAAAGCAGAACCTGTTATTTTACCCACAGCTTGGGTACTTGATGACAGCAGCAACATACCTGCACTCCGGTATGTCTGACAAGACAAAGAGCCAGCCCCACTCAAATTTTGCTTAGCATATATTCTAAAATGGGAGTCTATGCCTGAAGCAATACAGTACATATAAAAAAATGCAATGCAGAGCACAACTGGAAACACCAGAACTTTTTCTTAAAACCTGATGCTATATGGTTTGCACACCATACAATGCAAGGCACATTACATTTCAAATTCAAAATATCACACAGTTTTGAAGCAAACACTGTTTATCACAAAGATGACAACAGAATTGGCACTGTATTGTTTCCTTTTCCTTCTTCCACAATAGCATTAGAAAGCAGCAGAGCACCTTTGCCACAGCACTCTCACGCAAGTAACTGATCTAAAAACATTCCTGATCTCCTTCACATTCAAAGCTGGAAGCAAGCACTAGAGGATGTCTGTTATAGAAAAAAGTAAGAATTAACAAACCTGTCCATCGCGTCCAATCTTTACTGGCTTATGTTCATTCCAAGGATTGGTCAGGTGAGCGGACTTAGTGAACGGCAATTCCCGCCTAAATATGCAAGTGGCACCATTTATAGTTTTGCCTCCATTTTTTTATTAAGAAAAGAATTAAAAATGTATACAGCAGGAGATTACATATAAAATAATCCTGTTATTCTTTGTACTGTCGGGTCTCTGAACATATCCTTATGTTCTACATACTGGGAACTGAAGACTTCACTTTGACTTATTCCAGTATTAACTAATATAGTCCATACTATGACAGGCTCTCCTTTTAAAGAAAATATTTTGGTCTGTGTGCAATGTTGAGATTGTACTTGTTTACTATCTCACCATCTGAATACACTGACCAGTCTCTACACGATTCGGTAGCTCTTAGCATCTACTGAAATAAATCTCTGAGCACTGACCTAACAATGAAGCTAGAAGTGCTTTGAGCTGGAGGTGGAATGCAGTAGCTTCAAGAGGACCTTTCCAATACAGATTTGGCTCTAATTCAAAGTCTCACTTTTCCAGTATTTAGTCTGTCTGGCAGTCCAAAGTACTTGTACAACCATGTGATGTCTTTCACAGGACTGCTGTAACTTTTTCCTTAACAGAGATTTAAAATCTTTTCTGTAAGAACATACTCAGTTAAATCAATGAACGTACTGCTCACAACCTGTATGTTATGCAATACTTGCACAATTTCATACATTGTTTTAGAACAGTAATATTTTCTTTGGTCAGTCAGATCAAGACAGATGTGTCCTTACATGATTTATTTTTTCTTTTCCATCCACATTCAGCTGTCTATTCAAGTGAGCAGTGAGGATAGACCTCTGGTTGAATCAGAGATCATTCAGAAGGATGCTGTTAGCACTTGAGTAACACACAGAAATGATATTATAATGCCTTGTTACTAACAGCAACATAAATGCACAATTATTTACCTGCAAATCCAGTCAATTTTAAAGACACCTCCCAACATTTTTGCATTCATTCCTGCAGGCAGCACCCAGTGTATAGGTGATCCTCCATGATGGGACTCTGAAGATAATCTTGCAAACCCTAAAGGATTTTGTATTAATTGTAACAAAGAACAAAAGCTATTGTACATAAAACTCACTTTCACTCACCTTGATAATAGCTCACTTTCCCTTACCTTGGAATTTGCCACTCTCTCTTACAGAAAATATCAAAATAACACTCCTTGCTGATCTAAATGCAGCATTAAGCTTCTTTTCATTCACTGGAAGTGTTGACCACACTCCCTAGAACAGAAGAACACCCACCACAACACCAAAACATAAGAGCTCATCTCAAATGATTTAGCTAACATAAATATATAATGTAGATGAGGAAAACAAGACCAAAATAGTGTACTGGAATAGAAAATAATAGAAAGAAAAATTGCTAAATTAATTTCCTTCAAGAAATATTTTAGCCTGCTTTGTGCTAAAGCTTTTAAAACACTGGCTTTTCAATCTTTTTTTGAACACTGAAGATGCATTTAGACCATCTCTAATACTTCCACTGTAATGATAATGATGGACAGATAACTTAAAAATAGCAAGGGTGAAAGTTTTCATGTATGTTTCAAGTGACATAGGGAATTTATGTATTATATAACACACAGAAATGATGAAAACCCAACAGAATATATACAGAAACGTGGACAGGCAGACTTCAGTAGAGTACTGCAGGTTTGTTGAGGACAGTTTGCAGACTTAAAAACTCTTTCAGTGAAATGCCAGAAACAAGATCAACACCAGAGTAACACTTTAAACTGGCAAGATAACTCAAACCATTTTGTTCAGCCTTTCACATCTCCACCTATTAAGCAGTACCTCTTCCCTTTCACCAGCCATTATGCAGCCACACACAATAAAACCCAGTATGTTTTAAGGTACCAACTGAGCTGAGATATAGAATAACTACTGATTTACTCCTCTGTCGATTTTCTGGGCAAGCAAGCTTCAGCCTCCAAATAGAATCTACAGTCTACCAAAGTCAGTTTTTCTTCCCTTGCAT
The DNA here is from genome assembly GCA_013398075.1 of Notiomystis cincta. Taxonomy (NCBI): domain Eukaryota; kingdom Metazoa; phylum Chordata; class Aves; order Passeriformes; family Notiomystidae; genus Notiomystis; species Notiomystis cincta. Next base: position 45,200 of record VZRX01020450.1, read on the forward strand.
TTTTTTTTAGTGAAGGTATGTATTCATGCCCTACTCTGAACTCAGATCAGTGTTTGTCTGATTCTGATAATTCATTGTCACCAGAGAACTATTTGGGGGGTTTTCTAGCTTTCAGTCAGATTACATGGCTTTTGGCTGCTTGTAAAGCCCTGCTGTGAACTGGATCAACCTATTACACTGGCACCACAAAAGCGTGTTTCATGAAAGTCCAGCATCTAAGCACTGATTCCTCTACACAGAGACAAAGCATCCACTCCAAGAACTTCAGAAACAAGGATACTACTGCAGCTCCATATAGGGATGAGGCACAAAAAAGGATATACTCCTTTACAGAGCTAAAGCAAACACCAGTCAGAATGGTGTTCACTGCACAGTTCAGACCCAAAGCTGGAAGGAGGGGTGTGAACCAAACATACCCAGGACTCTCAGATTTGTTTAATCATTTTAATGCTATTTCCATCTTAATTTAGAAAATCTTCATTAATAAAATCACCTACTCTGTGTATATTGTGTAACAGCAAATCAAATGTTTTCTCTATGACCTGTTCCAAACAACACTTGCCAATACAAAACCACCAGAGTGGTGCAATGGACACCTACTGCAATTCCTCACCAGCTGAAATCCAGTGCTCTGGAATCCCTCCCAAAGAGCTCACTCATACCAGCACTGCCAGGCATACTTTTCCACAGTAAGGCTTCAGATCCTGACTCACCTGACAAAAACACCTCATACAGCATTAGAAGGAAGCCAACTTTTTGAACCGTCTCAGAGTATAGTGACATGAACAGAGGTGCTGACAGAGGGGAGAAAATACCACCCAGTATTCCTGATGGAGGTTGGCTTAGGATGTTATCAAACAGACCTTAATGTCCCTTTTTACCCTATTCCTGCCATGATAAATGGCTGATGGTCTAGGACCTTTCCTAGGTTACAGTGGAAGCAGAAGAAGCAAGGCACGGTAGCTTTTGTTGCTGCATTTACCAAGATCCAAGCGACAAAGAAAAGAACGCATCGAAATACAGACTTTTCCAAACTAAGGTGGGTGTGTTTGAAAACAGATGAAGAAAATTCAACATACCTTTGCCTTAGCAAGCGATACATTTTCATGGTTATTACTCTTGATGAGAAAGAATCTTGCATCTTGGAGAATGTATTTAAGTTTACTTGTTTGGTCTGAAAAGAAAACAAAGTATCAAATAAGCTGAACTGTAAATACTTACCAAACATGGTACTTTGAGTACAGATAGTTGTTTGCTTCCTTCAAAACACACAGTTTCCCACCCAGTTCCTATCTATGTATTATCACAGTCAACCACCCAACTTGAAGTCAAAGCTGCAGAGCACAAAATGCCAGGGGAAACCAAACCAAAACTAAAACTTATATATCCAGGTAAAGAAAAAAGTAAAATAAAATCAGCATGATTCAGTGATGTTCCGATATGTAGGACTTATTTCCTTGCTTAGTAATCTTCGCATAAATGATGGGTAACACTCGTAACAAGCACAAACTGTTCAATAGAGAATGGTGAATGCTGCTCGTCTTTGCAGTTTTAAGCACTTCCTTTTTAAATCTGCTGCCTCTGCAAAGAGCAAAGTGACTGAACTTTTTGCATATCGCTCTCAACACATGCAAAAGTAGCTCAAGATTCAATTATCATGCTCAGAACAACGATGTGCTCAAATTGATTTATATCAGAACATCACTACTTACGGGCAATTTAATCAACAGAGACAATGGCTTGCTATGGGGCATGCATTAAAAATTCAAATTTAAATGATACCTTTTTGGACAGCACGAACGGAAGATGATAATTTCTCATGCTTCTTTTCTGAACCTGCGTTTAGCCAAAGTACATTTGTTCAGATTGAGCCTTAATAGAGATAATATACAATTTCTACAGCCTTGTCACATACAATTTTCATTCATGACAAATTATGCTTTCTGGCGCGCACCCACACACACAAAAAATACTATTCAATGTGCACGAGTGTTTTGTTTTGGCTTTTTTTTTTTGGTTTTGGTTTTGGGTTGTTTGATTTGGGTTTGTTTTTTTTTTAAATAGTATTTGAACAATTTCCTACTCAGAAAACTAGTCACTGAATCATCATCTTCCAAGTTAAAAAAAAAAAAAAAGAAAAAAAAGTGAAAATTCCACTTAAGCAACAGAATAGCATTAAAGTAACAAGAAAGCCTACTTCCCCCCAAAGGTATCCACACACAACATGCCAGAAGTCAATACCAAATTATACAAAGCTACATACCCCATAAATCTCTACAGCCAGTTACATTTATTTTAGATTACACATTAAGATTTGATGCAAGTCACAATGACAAGCAATGAAAGGGAAGAATACCTGCATATGATTCTGATGCAGAACTTCCACTTCTGTCAAAAACAATTGGAGAGATACCTCTAGCTCTCTTCCTCTCCTTCTTTTTCTCATCTAAAAGAAACAATAAAAAATAAAAGCCATATTTTAAACACAGACAAAGTTGACACTAAAATGTAATGAGACAGGAAAATAGCATCAGTAAAAGTGACGTTACTGTTTGGCTTGCACATCAAAATTGTGGTTGTTGCCACAAAACTATCATGCACAAAAGAAGCAAAAGTTAGTTACTCAAGCTTTTCATTCACAAAAGGAAGACAAATGGCACAAATGTAGTAAATCTGTGCAATGTTTAGAGACAGAATTTATTATTATTATATTTTTAGTAAGGGTGGGTTAGCACTTCTTTCCAGCCTTCACCCATATGTGCAACATCGAGCGCAAACTGTGTTGCAATAGTGATATGAGCTCATTTGCTCAGAGCTCCAAAAAATGGTAAGAGACAGGAAACCAAAACACTGTGGCACACAGACAATTATTTCCACTCTTAAGAAAGCGTTAGGTTATACCACAGAGCTTTTTAGAACAGTTATTACAGCTTCACTTGTCTTTAGGTTACACCTTGCTGTCTCTAATTCCAAACAGCAGAGCTGAGCTAAAAAAGGCAGCATATTAAGCAGGATGACCACCTATGGAGCCTTCAGACAAGGAAGAGACACAATAGGAATCTTAACAGGATTGCAAGCTGCTTTCCTAGAAAAAACAAACAACGAACAGCCAAACCCAAAAGTATTTACGTCATTAGCACTTCACATCTGTAAGTTAGGACCAGTTATAATATACAAAGCAACTGTTTCTAGTTTCTGCTTAAAACATTTATTTCTTTCTAAATGTAATTTCAACTTAGGTTTAGATTTACTATGCTCAACACAGCCACTATTTAAGATTCAACTATCCTTTTACCACACCAGTCTACCTGGTCACTCATCCAGATGGATACCAAACAACTTAATTAAAATGAACCATGTGGAAAACTAAGCCATTAGATACCCAAGGAAATACTAATTTTAGTGTTTCAAAACATTGAACAGCAAGGCCAAAGCAGTCAAGAACATTATGAATCATCAACACAGTAATCTGGATATTCACAATTTTGTTTTACCACTTTCCAGTACATTTTTTCCTTGCCTTTGGTATTTCATAAGTAACATCTTCCTGACTTGTGCCACCACAGCTTACTTGTGCATAGTCAAGAAGTGGTTATTTTTAAAAGTAGCCAAGCATTCAGTAGCAAGGTATTTCACATTAGCATGCAAGATGTTGCCTACCTGATGCATCTGAACCAGACCCAGATCTGACTGACCCATCTGTGAAAGAGGCAGATTCAGAATCAGAATCGCTGGCTTCACTCCGTGTGTCATAGTCATTTCCTTCCTTCTGATCCCTCTCATCCTGTTCATACTCTTCCTCATCTTCCTCCCCATCTTCTTCCACCTCTTCATCCTCCTCCCCTTCATCATCTTCCTCTTCTTCCATTCCTTCCTCCTCATTTTCTGTGTTGCCTTGTTCAGAGGAACCACTACTGCCAGTCTCGTGATCTGAACAATACTCCTCAGAGTTCACCTCTTCTTTAGAAGAATGGCTAGATCTGCTTGGTCTTCTATCCACATCATGCCTGATTCTCTGATGTTTAAAGAAAAAGTGAATCAGCAGTCATACAACATTGTCAGGATGCACACACAGTCCTAAGAGAACGTGCCTTACAAAAGTCTCATAAAATTGCTTTATTTATAAGGCAGCAAGAATACTTAATACCTCTGAACCATCCGGTGTAGAAGACTTTGCCCTTCTGTCAATATCCCTCTTCCTCATGCAAGATTTTTCTGGTTGTCCTTTATAAGGTTCCCTGGAACTGCTTGACATTCGCATCTTTCGATCACCATCTGGGCGCTTGTTTCTGTCAGATCTCTGATACTCCTCAGTCTTGTATTCTGACACTGGCTTTCCTTTCGTACTCACTATTCTCTTGTTATTGCTCACTGATGAACTGGGAGGCTTTGGCATCATCTGCCTCGAGGAATGCACAGAAGGTTTTTGCCTCTTGCTTTCAGCGTTTTCCATCCTGTCAGTTTTTCTTTTTGATCCTTAAATAGAAAGAAATATCAAGTTCAGTGTTATTTCCAATATCAAAACATGAACTGTACAGAGGCTCCAACTTCCTTTATTTTAGGTAATTACCCTGTTGCAGTCATAGGGAGCATCTTCCAGTTGAAGGCTTTGCAGCAACACTCAAAACTGCTACTTAGTAACAGCTCATATTCTAAAACTCTGTACTGTACTTCAAAAGAGGTACACGTTTCTTAGATTTTATATATGGAAATGCTAAATTAAAATTTAATTTTAAAATTAAATGCTTAAGGGATTGGCCTCAAGCCAAATCAAGAACTGAGCTGGAATCAGACTTTGCAACCTCTTTGCTCCACTTCCACCTCACTTCATTGAGCCAAAAAGGACAGTCATTTTCTAACAGCAAGTGAATTCAGAACAAGTCATACTCAGCAACTACTCTTGAGACAGAAGGAAACAGATTTGACTGTTTGCTTCGAAAGTCAGGTAAAAAAGTACATGTACATGAAATAAAGACTTCTGGAACTCATTCACTCTTTGAATCAAGTATATAAAATCCAGTACTTCAAAGACTAACTGTAGTAAGACAGACTTCTTTTACCATTTATGTTCCTGCAGGACATCCACTACCAAAGTCACATACCCTTTTTCTCACTTTTGTCTTGTTCACTGTCGGGGTTATACAACTCATCATCCTGGTCAGGAGCATCAGTCAAAATGTCATCCAGAACATTCAGTTCCCCATCTGAAAATACACAAAAAAAGTCAAAACCAACGATAAAAAGTCTGGATATGTAAACTACAGAACTAGTATTTACAAATCCAAACATTTCCTTTAGGGCTACAGATCTTCAACAAAGCAAAAATTGACGTCTTCTTGATTTATTCCCACACTTTCAGTTGGAAGGATCAAGCAGAGCAAATAAAAGAATTAAAATGTCACAAGATGCATTTAGACCTCTAAACAAGGTCCACATTGGCTCCTCATGTCACACAAGCTTTGCAGGAAAGCTGACCTACAAATGAAAGCTGAACATAAAAGCCTGTATAAAATTAGAGAAAAAGGGAGACCAGAAGATAGTCTGAGTGCTGTTAATAAAAGGGAGGGACCTTTATCTTGGCAAAATTCTGAAACTAGCATGTTGAATTATCTCTCTTCCACTATTTCTGTTGTCACTGCTGTGTTAGAAGGGTGGGTTTTGTGGTTCACTTACAAATAGAAAAACACAATGGGGAAAGCAGTACTTATTTGCTGCATCATTAACTCTGAGCCGTTCTGAAAAAAAAACCCCTACAACTTGATCAAAAGGGCAAGTGTTAAAGAAATTTCATGCCAGAAGCAGTAAATGACCACACCTGCTAACAAAACTTTTAAAATCTGTCACCATTTCTGGTGGTTTCACTTTGCCTGAAACAGAAGAGGATATATGATGATTCTAGTGGAAGGAGTCATGAGCTTTAGGGTAGCAAATCTATACTCCAAGCACTTTAAAAAGTAAGAGTGAACTAAGCCTAAGCCTGCAAAGGGAAAAACAAAAAAGGTATTAATTTTGGAATCTCTACGAAATTCTTATTTCTTTCCACTTTGTGATTGATTGCATTTTCTGTGCTCAGGAAAAAGAAACCAGAGCTAACTCCAAGGATTCAGCTGGTTAACAGTATCCTCAGCAGATGCAGGTAAGAACTCCTGTACTGCATGAAACTGGGGTAATGCAGCAAATTAAGTCCTCTAGAGTTTGGCAGCTTGTCTATCTCTAAATCTTGAGCTGAGTCACAAAAGAAATTTTACATCTTGAGAGTAAAAAAAAAAACCCAAACATAATCCACATTATTAAAAAAAAATTGGTTTTATAATTGTCTCTCTAATATATACTATGAAATCTGAAGTCAGCATGTGCACTAACTTTCCTGCTGGCCCTTCTCCACAATTTTGGTGGTAGGGGAATGCAGAAGTGATCCCTGGATTGCTCAGTTGGTGTGTCTAATGAAAAGGAAATGGTACAGACAGAAGTGGATCAAACCTTTCCCTGTCAGTTTATAGTTAGCAGGCGTTTAAATGCAGCACAAACTTCCATCATAATTCTCTTGGGAACAGCCCTTTTTGTAGTTGGAGACATCTATACATGTGCAGCAAATTTTCTTGCTGTGACTGATAAATATATGACAGTCAGATTCATGGCTGTGCAACTGCCAAATATGGGAGGCAATTTCCTGGCTTGCATTCTGCTTGCCCACAGGAAGCTTGGCAAGTCTAGAGCACAAGATTTTTCTACTGGACACTAATGAAAAAGAGGTGCACCAGGATTAGAAAATTAAACATATAATCCACCTCAAATCACACATACTGAATCTTAGATTTGTTTCCTTCTTGGTGAGACAACAGCATACTTGAGTAAACTACATTTAACCTGCCTACTGCAGCAGCATTCAAAGGTACTAAAAGAGTCCTGTATCAGCTCATTCGAAGTACGTGAGAAGGAAACAGAAAAAATGCAAGTTGGATACATACTCTCTCCTAAATCCCTTCCAGGTTAGATGGGCCTCATTTGCAGCTAGAACCTTAAAGAAGGGTGAAAGAGTAAGGAGCACGATGAGTTTCCCCATCCCCCTCTAGAAGCACATCAACCTGATTTGTTTAGGAACACATTTCCAGATTTATTTAGCAGCCTGCTTCCTGTCTCTCACTTGCATTGGGTACACTGCTTGACTGACTTGCATAAGATGATTCCTCTCGCTGAACAGCCACTGTCAGTGTTCAACCTGAAGAGCTGAATTGTCTCAGAGAGGTATCAGGAAAAACACAGAAGAAACAGAAAAGCAGCAGAGGACAGATATTTTATAGTCCATCACCACTAACGAGGGAGGGACCAAATCAAATGAGTTCCTTCCTTGACAGATACTCCCAACAGGGCTCTCCTGCCACTTGTCTTTTGTCAGACCCTTCCATGAACAAATTTAACTCACCCAAAACAGCAGGAAGGTAGCCTGGGAGGCCACTTCCTCTGCTGGCCAGGAGCGTTAGATCTATTGGAAGGGTCCAAGCAAAATTCTGATTTGGCACACAAAAAGAAATAAGACTCTGTGATTTCAAACTAAACAGGTCTGCAAGTCTTATTTTTGCTTTTTTAAAGTGGTAAAACAGCATTTCTCTTTCAATGGAAGCACTTAGAGCAGAAATCAGTTCAGCTGCAAACAAATGTGTATCAACGCCTGCTATTCAGTCAAAATAAGCCCTTTCACATGACAAATAATTAAAAGCAAATTAAAGTAAAAACGTAATTTGACCATTGGCAGTGATTAACAAAAACTAAAAAAAAAAAAATCCAAGTCCAACCGGATAAATAATTATATGAATAGAATTTTATAGATGGCAACGGCAAACATTTCAAATCCACTGCTCATCCACAATGGCAGATCAGATCTGTTTCAACACAACCTGATCATTTCCTAACCTACCAGTCTTACAATAATATCATTAAGGATCAAGCCCCACCAATAATTTTATTTATCAGTTCTAACAAAATCTACTGGGAACTTTCCATGTCATATAGTTTCATGCTAAATATTAGACAGCAAATCTTTATCACTCTGACAAAGTCATTTTGTTGATACATACTCTGCAAAAGGCTTTACATGAAGTATTATTCTCCACAGAAATCCAAGTGAATGCAAACCAAACCAGAATACCTCAGTGATACTTTTGCCGTTTGGTGATTACTGCAGAGAGTCGCAGAGTTATAAAAAGGGTAATCTAAAGCACCCAACTTTGGTTTTGCTTCTTGAAGAGGCTATTTTGTGAGGACTGATTGATATAATCCCACAGATAACACGCGGATCACTTCAGCTTCCGTGGATAGCGACAGTCAGTTATAAGAGCTATGATTCTATTATTCGAGACTAATTATCCGAGATTATTATTCCAGAGTAATGACTCTGAACTCGTCCGATTCCTCTAACTCTAATTTATTTACCCACAGCGCCCAGAAATCACAGCTGACTGCAAAACAATCACCAAGATAAGGTTCCAACACCAGTTTCTGCTTACTAAAGTAACTACATCCCCCCAAAGAAAATCCTGCAAAAAACCCCCAAAACTAAAACGGCCTAGCAAGCCAAGCAGAAATAAAAAGCTGCAACAAAAACAGGAAATACTTTCTGCGAAAACACAACCTGCAGTAACTCACTGGCGATAATCTAAAACTTACGGCCCACGAACTTATCTCTCTTCCCGTTGCTCGAGTCACCTTGCCCCGAGCCCGCTGCCGCCGGGACACCACAGTATGAGGGGCCCCATTACCTCCTGTTCCCCGACAAAACACAGGGAGCGCTTCCGCAAAAAAACCCTGCTCGAAGGGTCACTGCTGCCCCCGCCGCAGCTCCGCTGCCCTGGAGGAGACGCACGTCTGCCGGGCTCAAGGCCCAGCACCAGCTTCCAAGGTGGCCCCGGGGAAGGGCGGAAGGCTCGGGTGGGGATCGGGCCCCCGCTCGAGCCTTCCCCCTTCTCCGGGGCCTAACGCTTGCCCCCTCCCTCCCCGCACGTACCCTTCTCCTCCCGGCTATCCGTCGCCATCCCGCCGCCGCGACGAGCGCCTAAGATGGAGGCTCCCTCTTCCTGCACGTAGCGCTTCCCTCTTCCCACAGGGCGCCGCTTTGTTTACGCTCCTCGCGTCAGAGCGCGCCGCGGGCGGGCGGGCGCTGCGCATGCGCCAACCCCAGCGCTGAGGGCTCGCCCGCCATGTTAGTCCCTGGCAGCGCTCTGGGCTCTGCCTCCCTGCCTGGGAAAAGAGGTGTAGGGAAAGGAGGAGGTTTCTCTACTCTTGGAAGTGCGGGAAGCTCCTGCTTCTCGGTGCCCCCGTGCTGTTGTGGTAGCTGTGTGTGGTGTTGGAGCTCTTTCTGAAAGTCTTGAGTGGGGCAAAGTAACAGTGCTTACTTAACCCCTGGTGCTGGGCGTTGCTGTTCCCTGGTTTTCTCTTGTCTTTTACCTGTTTTTCCCCCCTTCTCATTGTTTTTTCCATCAGACCGGGTCAAAGGAGGGTCCCCAAGCTGATGAGGGGGCACCTTTCTTATGAGGAAAGGCTGAAAGAATTGGGATTATTCAGCCTACAGAAGACTTTGGGGTGACCCAGTTGTGGTCTTCCAGCACTTAAAGGAGGTCTACAAGAAAGATGGTGAGAGACTTCGAACAAGGATTTGTAGGGTGAAGACAGGAGAATGGCTTCAAAATGAAAGAGAGGAGGTTTAGAATATATATGAGGAAGAAAAATTTTATGGTGAGAGTGATGAGGCACAGGCACTGGATGAGCTGTGTGTGCCCCATCCCTGGAATCGTTCAAGGGCAGGTCAGATGGAGCCCTGAGCAACCTGATAGAGTGGAAGGTGTCCCTGTCCATGGCAGAGGGATTGGAAGTTGATGACCTTTAAGGTCACTTCCAACGCAAACCATTACAAGATTCTGTGAAACAAGTGTGCTTTATCCACCCACATTATTTTTAAAATAAATTTTGGTTTAGAATATCACTCTTTTCTACCATAATGTAGGTGAAACTTTACCACTCCTTTTGGCAGCTTATGAAGAAGCTTGGGCACTAAGTTTCGCTTTGTAGTTTACCAGTGTGTACAGGATAACCAGGGGATCAGGCCACAACATGGGTTTAGGAAAGGCAGGTCCTTCTTGACTAACCTGATCTCCCTTTATGACCTGCCCATTTGGATGAGGGAAAGGCTGTGGATGTGTCTACATGGACTTCAGTAAAGCCTTTGATATTGTGTCCCACAGCATTCTCCTGGAGAAGCTGGCAGCCAATGGCTCACCCGAAAGGAGGTTTGAGGGAGACCTTGTTGCCCTCTACAACTGCGTGAAAGAAGGTGGTTGTGTGGTGGGGGTTGGCCCCTTCTCCCAGGCAAGCATCAGCAGGATGAGAGGAATTGGCCTCAAGCTGTGCCAGGGGAGGTTCAAGTTGGATGTTGGGAAGAATTTTTTCACGGGAAGGTTGGTTAGCATTGGAATGACATGCCCAGAGAGGTGGTACAGTCACCATCCCTGGAGGCATTCAAAAAATGACTAGACATGGTACTTACTGCTGTAAGTGTAGGTGACATGGTGGTAATTGGTCAAAGGTTGGACTTGGTGATCTTGGAGGTCTTTTCCAACCTTAATGATATCATGATTCTATTATTAGGTCTGTGTGGAATTTGCAATTATAAAGAGATTGTTTTTTCCACTGTGGTAATTTATATGTTTATATCTTGTTAATTGTCGAGCTACTGTGCTACTGTTACAAAAGCTCAAAAGCTTTACCTGCCTTTTTTTTTTCTTTTTTTTTCTTTAACTAAAATAGAGGCATAATAAGGTGAGTAATGCTGTAGACCATGGGATAATTTTTATTTTAAGGCTGCAGGTTTGCTAGACTAGCCCGATAGGTGCAGCCAGTCAGGCTAATACCTTGAATTTCCCCCCTCCAAAACAATCCAGTTACAGGAATCTTCACGCCTGATTCTTGGTGTGTTTGCCTGTGCTCCCAGGTTGGTAAAAATGCCTGGTCAGCACAGCAGCTGTTGCCTAGCTTAAGGAAGCACTTTTCCTTTCCAGTGCAGAAGGCACTCTGTAGCACTGCTTGGTGTTGCCTGTCTCACTTCAAAGCTGTGCAAGCAAAGTCTGAACAGAGGATGAAAGCATGCCCTGAAGAACTGAAGTATTTCTGCAGAGACAGATGATGAAAGATGGAATTATGTGATGAGGTGAAAATAATGAGGTGATTGTGAAGTTTTACAGAACGAAATAAAAGTACCTATTCTTCAACTTTGTACTGGCTTCTTGATTTGATGAAAGGTGATTACTACTGTAGTGCTACAACTTGAACTCATTCAGCGTTTATCCCATTTATCTGTTCTCTGGAGTGTTACTTTGTCAAACAGGCAGGACTTGACACTAGTATATTTACTGGCACTTAACTTCTTTATTCTGTAGCCAAAGACTGAAGCAATTCTTGTCTGTTCTCATCACATCAATCATCACTTGGGGAAGCTGCTTGTGGAGTGACCTTTCAGTGTCTGGCATGCACAGAACAAGTTTATTTAGCATGCATTTAGTTATTTATAAGCAATACTTGCATTTTCTAATTTTACTAGAGATTACTGTGTGGTCTGAACTTTCCTTCCTGTTTTGTTACCCACGGAGAAAAGGTCTGTTTGCATGTAGTGCACTAGATGGTGCCGTCAGCACGAGGTAAATGGAAGGGCACTTCCGCGGGGCTGCTGCTCGTGCCGGCTTTTGTACTTCCCTTTGAAGCTGCAGGTGCACCAAGACAGCTTTGGAGAATACTGTACTTTAAAGCTATCATGGACCTTTTTGTGGGTTTCATGCCTTTCACATGGGACAAAGGTCAAATATTGGTAGCATGAGTCCAGTACCTTTACCTGTAGTATGTTGTTAGTGGTGGTGGGTGTCTGCAAGTGAGCGTAGCTGCTGATGCTTTTTTAAAGGATTTAATGGCTCTATATAGACTAAACCATCTCCAAAGGTCCCTTTCAGCCTTAACCATTCATATGTTTTGTTATTGATGGGCTCTTGTTCAAGAATTACAGAGTAAGAGAGATTCGTAGTGCAGCAAGCAGCTGGTAGCTGTGGCTTCTGTGTAGATTACAATATAGCAAATCGCTGTGGAAGGGAGGGGGAAAGTGGTGCTAAACTTGGTAGTGAGTTCCCTTTTAGATCTTGCAGTGTCAGAGATTTGATAGATACAGTTCTTTAAAGGGACAGCTAATTGCTTTGCCCAAACCTGTTTTAAAGGAATGTTGAAGAATTCCCTCGGTGTCAACCAAATACCTTTCAAAACCAGACCACTACACCCGCTTGGAAGTTCTCCCTTTGAAATGGTCTTTATAACATCTTAATATTAGCCCACGTGTCCTTCTTTTTTGTGCAAGTAACTGCTGATGAACATTCTCTGAAGACTGCTAAGCTGGGCCACTGCTGACAAGTGACTAGGGTGATTGAGAATATCAGTGTTCTACATTAGAGACAAATTTGGGCTTGCTCTTATGTCCAGACCTTCTGCTGTCTATCAAGGAGCTGAGTGGAAATGGTTGCTGATTGCTTGAGGTGTATTTTTGGAAATTATTTTTTGTAGGCCTATTGCAGTCTGTATAACTTGGAACTGTGGAGAACCAGGGTGAGGAGGGACTATCATTTTGTAAAGTAGTTCAGTGTGTCTAAGATTAAAAAGTCCACTAGTTTGGAATTGTGTTCCAGATCAGAGGATAAGGCTTGTAACTGCTTCTGCTCTTATCAAAAGGCAGACTTTTATGATGCAGATTAGCAGGGAGCCATCCATGTCGCTGCAGCCTGGTATTTTAGTCTCTACTGATAAACCCATACATTTGGCTGGTGTTACCATCTCTGTGATTCCCATAAAGCCTGATATCTTCCAGAATGTATAAGCACTAATGTTTGTCATCTGCCTATAACCCCAAAAAAGTAAGGTGCAGGTTATAATGAAAATTTCCTCTGCTTTACTCTAATTCACTTATACCTAAAAAGCCTTTCAAAAGCTACCCTGTAATGCCTGAAAGTCTTGTGGATATGTCACCCCATGGAACATGTTTACAGTTAAAAAAAGTTGTGATTTTTCAAAAAACCTTCAGAGAGTGCTGGCAAACACTTCTTGGCGTAGATATTCATGACATATTATCTGATTTAATTCCTGGTTTGCACTTGAAGTAAGCTGCAGGAGGTGCTGGTGGAGAAGTATAACTTTTGTGTGCTTTTTGTTCCTGTGCCTTGATGCACTGGCAGCTTCCTGTTTACAAGGTAACTGCTGTATTCTGGACTGAGTGTGTGTCAAGGTCACGTACTTCAGGCCAGGGAGTTTATTGGATCACGAAGTAACTGCTGTGTAAACAGGAAACTCCCAATAAGGATTACTCAAAAAATTATTTTTAATTAGTAAGTTAGTAAGTTGGAGAGGGGAGGGGGGAAAGGGAAACTTAAGTTCTTGGAAGCCAACAAGATTTTTCCCTGTCTCCCACAAGATATGGGTTTGGCTGCTTTTGCCATAGTTTTTCCTGTTTGTGTTTGTTGCCTGTTTTTTTCCCCTCAGGCTTCTTCCTCCCCCCCTGCCTCTCCCCTCAGGTGGTGTGATTCTCATGCTGGTAGTGTTAAGGGCAATATCTATTTGTTTTCATTGGGTTTCAAGGAGGGTGAGAATTCTATGAATAGATAAATAAAACATGAGAAATGCTTTTGGAAGTGCATGTTGTGAGACAGACTGACCCTGAAGAGTTGAATAATCATTTCAGTGACAAGCAAGTTAAGACAAAGCTGAGTTTGTTGAATGGTCCCATTGATTTTGGTTTTGTGGGGAGGCCTGAAGAATCTGCATTTCATAATCATCACTGCAATTTTCCCTTCTTTGAGCGTTTCCACATTAGGGACCAGACTGTTTCTCTGTCCTTTGCCTTTTCAAATCCCATGAAGTAAGGTTAAATGATACAGCTGAGGTGGTCTGTGTTTCTGCTGCAGAAGTGTTTAGATGGGCTGAGTCCAGCTGCAACCCTGTTCAGCTTTGTGGATTTTCTAGATCAGTCTCCTACTGAATCAGGAGGTGGCAGCATCTTGTGTTTGGTGCACATTTTGATTCCAGTTCAATATGAACTATTTTATTTTCTTTGCTGCAGAAAAGGGGTCTACAGTGGTTATGGTTGGAAGAAAGGAAATGCAGGTTCCCCTCGGGATCGCTGTCGTGAAAGTGCTGCTTGGCATAGCTAGACCTTGTGTGGAGGTGGCAGGATTTCTTCAAGTGATATTTCAAGTGGTAAATTTTTGCTCCTTGTGCTGTGTCTGTTTCCCTGGGAAAGAAGAGGCCATAAGGTTCCAATGGGATGTGTTTCTCAGATCTGTTTTTGACATTTTCATTTGCTGAGTTCAGCTGAGCCTTTACAGAACTATGAGAGCTGTCTGAGCCTTACAGAAGCCATTAAGATCCTAACCAGACACTTGAAGTTAAGCGTGGCCTTATGGTCCTTACTGAATCCTTTTGCAGTTACTCTTTACTGGCACTGAGCCCTATACTTGGAGCTCAGCTTACATGCTCTGCTGCACTGAAAGGGTGGGGTGTGGATTTGGTAATCTCTATGCACTCCCCTTTGCTGTGATTTATGGTTGCTGAAAGTACAGCTCTCTTCTTAGCTGTCACCTCACTGGAAGTGTATGACCAATTACTGTGTGGTACAAACTGTCTAGCCCAATTAGACAGGGGTTTAAAGAACAAGCTTGACAAGACTAGGTGTCTACGTGGTACTATAGTAGACCCTATCATTAGCTAGATAGCCCTACCTTAACTTATCCTGAAAGAGATGAATAGCACCCTGATGCAAACCAAGGAATTCTTTGGGTAACAAAAATAGTGTCCAGAGCTCTGCACACAGTATTCACACCCATGGGTAGCAGCACAGTTTAAAACTGTACACAATGGACAGATAGCTTTCAACAACATCATGAAGAGAACATTAGGTTTCCCTATCTTGTGCCAGTGTATTTTCCTCTGTTCTGTTCTGAGGAGAAATGTGGAGGGGTTTACTTTCTGGTAGTACAGACTTTCAAGAAAGAATTGAAGAGAGGCAGCACCATGTGCTGTTTAGGTACCAGACTGTAAAGGTCACCTTTTCCAGCTCTCACTGTCAGAGCCAAGCACAGTGAGGTTTCAGCATGCTGACAGTTCTGAACATCTTCTGCGGTGTTTCTCTCTGCAGAGAGCTGTTCAGGGTTTAAGGTCTGATTAAAGACTGAATGTAATAATTGGGATAATGTTTCTGGGAAGTCATCTTTAGAGAAAGAAGGATACTTGTGTTTGGTGAGTGTGTAGGGGGTTTTCTGTTAATAAGTGGTCCTTTGGGACTCCTAACCAAATTAAAATCCAGTTACCTGCATGTCTTTAGCAGAGTTTCTGGTGTCTAACAAGATGTGACCATAAATATTGTTCTCAACAGGGGCAGTAGCCTCTTTTCCTACCCTGGTCTCCATGCCTTCCTCCAGTTCTTAAAATATCAGAGCCTATTGTGTTTGTGAGGAGACAATGCCTACATTAATGGTCTGTCTTTGAGAAATCAGGTTCAGACTAGGAGTTGCTCCGAGGTTTAGACTATTAGAAGCAATATCCAAGGGGAATTGAAGGGCAGGAAGCAGCTAAGAAAAAAAATGGAATCCATCTCATAATTGTAGAAATGCTTCTTTGGCATGCATACCTGGTTTTGGGTAGAAGTTATGTATGTATCCATCTCTTGACCCTGAAAACCATGAAACTACATGAATGGAACCAAATGTTATGTTTGTTCATTAAAAAAAGGACAGTATGTAAATAGACATTAGCAATTGCATAAGGAATTACTGTCTCATTCTGCACATATAAGCGTGCAGATGGTCAAGTTGAGGCATACATTTTATGCATTTTACTGTGGCAGGATATTCATTTGCATCCAATATTGTTCCCTCTTGCATCTGCAATCTTTATGGTCAGACTCTTGGTTGTGACTAAATGTCTTGGTTCAAATTGCAAAAGCTGTGCTGCTTTGCGAAGTGGCTTTACTGTGTTTGATTGCAGATGGCTGCAGTGTGCATCACTGTCAGGAGATAAGCTGGTAATAGCCATTTGTGTTTGTGATGGCTTTTGCTTCTGTGATGGCTATAGTTTTTCCTATTATTTGTACTCATGAAACAGGTTGCCCTGTTCTTAACCTCTCATTCCAGCACCAAAGGAGATGTTAAGGCTGTGACTGTGTGTTGTCATTACAGTGCAGGTTTTGGCTTGTCTCTTGCTTTTGTACTCTCATTGTCTTCCAGGTGAATCACTGCTGTTATCTGGTATCACACCCTATTTTTAAACCACAATGCTTTTCTGTTTCTGGGGCTGCTGGAATACTCATGCTTCATAGGATTGGAGTTTAGACTTGCTCATTCTATGTCCTGTTTCAATTACCTTAAGTTTCGGAGTTTTTTCTGTGTGTGATTGTTTATCAAATGGTTATCTGTGCTACCCTCATTAGATACTTACAATCATGAGTCAGACAGAAAACTATGGGGTTTCATAGATAAATAGTAGAGCTATAGTAGAAGCTAGAGCTCAAAGGGTATTGCTGGGTCTTCTGATTCCTCTTTCAACTCACAAATGATCAACTACAGTTTAAGTGTTCTTGGATGTTTGTTTATTTACAGAAGCTTTAGCATATCTGTAACTGAAGCTTAGATGATCAGGTTGGACAATTATTAAGAGCTCAGATACCATAAAAGTGGGTATTCAATTGCCTTTAAGTTTTAGAAACAGGATTCATATTTTGGTGCTTTGCCTCACCATAAATGTTAAAGAAATGAAAGTAAATTACCAGGAAGTATCTTGGCTGCAGGAGATAAGTGGTAAGAGGTGAAATGTTGGAAGGAAATGATTAGACTCTGAATCAGTGATCAGAATCAGTATTGACAAGATTGCATGTGTTTTAAGCCTTGATCATACATAGTAGGTTTCTATATAGCACTGAAAAAGTTGAAGCTTAAAGAATTGTATATCTTTCTCAGGAAATTGTCCATGAATTGGATTCAAGAAATGTTCTTATTTGAGATGGCACTTCTCAGCCTGTACATATGTTCCTCTAAAATTTTAAATTATGTCTTAAAGGGCTTCTGCACATCTGGAGCCTTTAAGTCTCCTCCAGTAATGCATGTGCCTCCCACACCTTCCCCCAAGAAACTTCCCACCATTTAAAATTAGGATACAATGTGACCCCTGTCCTTGTACAGTATGTGTTTGTGGTACAGTGCTTTGGCTGGATAATGTATGTGAGCTAACCCTTAATGACTGAGTCCTGCTGCTGGAAGCTGAGGTGCCAGTTGCGTGGCGAGGCTTCCTGTGGGGCTTGATAAGTCTCGATGAAACACCGTGATTGTCAGGGAGACAGCACCTGTGCCAGAGGTAGCAGGAGGGGCCTTAGGCAACTCTTGTGCCTTCACAGTTTTGCCTCACAGAGGACTTATTGTGGGAGCAGGTAATGAAATGCAGTAGATTTGAGATGACAGCAACAGTTGTTCAGTCCAGAAAAGCTCACGAACTTAACTTGACCTTTCAGAAATTTTCTGGGAGCATTTCCTCCCCGAACATCTCAGTACAGCTCTGTGTTGATACATATGGATACATATGGACTGTGTTGTATTCTTTTCTTCTCAACCTTGGTTCTCTGTCTGTTGTTATTGGACTAATCTGCTTCTGCAGCTCATCACAGCTGTACTCTGAACTGTCATTTGTTCTGTCTCCTTTCTGCTCCTTCTCTGCCACCTGGCTTTCTCTCTAAGGCACTGACAAGTTCTGCTGCAAAGCAAGGCAACTGAGTACAGCTCACCTTCTCTGACCCAGGTGTAGAAATTCTTCCCTGCTGAGATGTTTTTTCAGACACAGCTTGCTCGGCAATTGTTCAGATGAGTCATAATACATGGGTCTAATTTAATCTGCGGGATGGTTTTCAGTTTGTCAGCACCGTTGGCTCACTCGTCTGCTTGCTTCTGACATAGGATTTAATGTTTCATTTTGAGCCTATTTGTGAAGTTTTGTACTTTGACTTTTGTATCTTTTTTTTTTTTGTCCCCAGAAGTACCCTGCATTTTTCAAAAAAGACTTAGCACAACCTGAGGGTTTTCCATTCCACACCTCCTAAAGTGAAAGCAGATGCAGAAACATGTAGTGTCACTGCGCTGACTTTATCTGCCTTATCTTTGTCCCAGTAGTTTAGAACCCGTTCAACCTGCTGGATTCTGATGTATTGAAAAACCTACGTGTGGGTTTTTTTTGTTTCTGCTCCCAAAATCCCTAGCTATTACAATAGATTTTCAAGACACCTGTAGGGTTTTTTTCCAGAACCCTAAGATGTCCTAAATTTTCTTTCATCTGACCTGCACGACTCCTCATTCTTTGGTTTATAAGAGGTAACTCTGTCTTTTGTGATTCTGAAGAGAGCTGACCTTGCTGAGCTCAGGCCTATCCAGCAAGATGAGGGAGAGAACCAGAAGAGCAAATGCAAGAAAAGCTTTTGAGTCAAGATGAAGACAGTTTAAATGAAGGACAGTGTTTTTGTGTGTGTCTGTGTGGACATCAAGAGACACAAAGGCAGTAACTCACCACCCTCCAGAAAGCTGTGGGATGTCCAGCCAGTCTCTAAGCAACAATTACTTTGGAAAATATGACCCCCTGGGTTTTTTTTTTGCCAAACATAATGTTATGTGATGAGGAATATCCCTTTAATCAATTTGGATCAGCTGTCCTGTCAATGACCCCTCACAATCTTCTGCCTACCTTTTAGCCTACTTGCTGACAGGGAGTGGAAAAGTAGAGTGGGAAACAGAGAAGGTCTTGTGTGCAAGCACTGTTCAGCAATAGCTGAAATATTGGTGTGTTATCAATACTGTTTTGATCACAAATCCAAAACATAGTACCATATGGGCTGCTGTGAAGAAAATTCATCCCAACCAGACCAAGTATACTCTCCTGTAGTAGTAGCCTCTGCAATGAGTTGAACAGTTTTAATTGCCTCCTGTTTTATTTTATAACCTACTAACTGCTCCTTTGAAGTTCTTTTTAAATTTGTATCATGTAGCAACATGTTAGTAATTCTTCCAAGTATTGAAGTAGAAATCATAATTACGTGTGTATGATAGGTTAATTATCTTAATTATGGCTTCCTTGGGTATTATAGTTGCTTCAAACGTGGATATATTAGATAAGAACTTGACAATCCAAAGAACAGCAAAAAAATTACTTTGCTTTGGGAACAAAAATAACTTTACTTTGGGAACAAAAATATTTGGTGGTTTGAGAGTTTTTTCCCCTTCAAGGTCATTCTGACAATGATAGATTACTTCAGTTTTAAGGCTTCTATATTTTTTTTTAAAAACTAAGCTTAAACTGACTTTTTTTCAAGTTGTTCTATAGGGTAAAATAATTTAAAAAATTTCAATTTCGGAGTTACTTCAAATTAATCAATTCCCTTTATTCTGCTTGTCATGGCTATAATTTTGAGATGTTGCCACAGGATATTTTGTTCAACTTCAGTAACTATCATCTAGCCTTAAGTCTCACAAGGTGGCTGTGACATTGAGGAAGCCAGGAACCTTCAGATTTGATTCCTTATCATTGTTGTCTCCTCATCTTGGAAGGCTGTATGACAACTGTCCCTCTTTGGAAAGGAGTTTCCTAGATTTTGTGGACCCCTTGGTTCTTAGCTGCCCTTTTTCTTTGGGAAAGTGTGTGGGCGCTGTTTTGTGGCACAGCCACCTTACAGTGCTTAGGGGACTGTTTGTGAAAGGTACAGCTTTTGGTTCCTGTGTTACAAAGCAGATCACATCACATCTGGGTGCTTTAATTTGGTCAGTCAATTAAAAACTCTTAAATGCATGAAGTTAGATTGTGTATGGAAATATGGGCGGTATCAAGGCAACACAAACAACATGAAGTCTGGCTTTCTCAAAAGAAAGAAGGGAATACTACAAGGTCATGAAAACAAATGCCTAGGGTGTAATCTCTGCTTAATTTTGCTTAATTAATTGGTAAGTGGCAAGAGGGATGCCAGAGCCCTGGGAGCCTGCACCTGATGGAGGGATGCTAAAGAGTTGGGGAGCAGGTGACCATGCCTCTTGTGATGGGAAGAGCAACTTCCTTCGAGGAGGGATTGTATAGTGTTTGCTGCAATCCAGAAACCCACCAGGCTGACCAGAATCAAACCTGCCAACAAGGACAAGTCTCTCTTAGGAGAGACCTGCCTATACATGTTTTGGAAGTTTTTATTTTAAATTTTGCATAGGCACTTTTCCTGCTTAAAAAGTTAATTTCAGCTTGTAGTAAGATTTTTCTTTTTAAGTTGAAAAGTTTTAAAAATTTCTGCAGAGTTTGCTACTCCAGAGATGTCTTGACAGATGCAGCTAGGGAGGTCAGCTTAGCAGGTGAGAGTACTCCAGATGGCTGTGTGCAGGCAGGCTCCTTGGCAGCCCCAGCTGGCTGGGCTGCACAGACATTGCCTTCTTGAGTACCTGCTGGCAAGGAACGGTGCATTGGTGGACTTTCCCATCTGCTATTGTATGGGCTTTCTTCTGAGTCAGAAACTGGGCATTATTAGCAGATTAACAGTCTAGGGGCTTTTTGCTGTTTTCTAGAATCAGAGGCTTTAGCCATTAAGCAATACCTCCATGCCTGTCCTAGCTCCTGCTGTCTGCCTGTCTGGATTGCCAGCACTGCTCACAGAGCCAAAGTCAGGATTTTTGCTGCTTTTTCAAGATACCTGCTGTTGCAGTGAGGCCAAGAAAGTTGGGTTTGTATGGATCTTTGTCTGACTGGCTTTTGGTCAGTGTTGTTGGCTGTGTCATTGATCCCCTCATTCCTAAGAGTTCCCTTGTATCTAGGAGCCCTGAGTTCAAACACCAGCTTTTCATCAGTACAGGTGTAAATATCCCCTCCCTTTCATATGGTGGCATCGAACTGTTGAAGGTAAGTACAGAGGAAATGTGATGGCAGAAGACATTTTTGCCTGTAAGAGGCTGTGATATTTTTTTCTGGGTCTGATACAGATCCAAAATCAGATCTGCTATTTCACTTGTAGTTCAATAGAGAAATAGAAATACTAGAAGCGAATATAGTCTGATCAAGTCCTCTGCCATGGGAGATGCTTGCATGTTCTTTCTCTTTTACTCCACAGCTTTGTAATGTAGTCATCTAAGTCCAGGTTGGGTAGGACTGGAACAGTTGTATCTCACAATGATCCCAGTTTAATTAATGCAGTAGCTTCTGTCTTAGTGGCCAATGGCAGTTGTGCAAAGGTTACGTCCTTGGGAGATCCTTGTTTTTATGATCCATTTGCTGATTGCTTTGATATGTGCTAAGTGAGGACTTTTGCAGCATTGCCACAGCTGGAGACAAATTCCCTCCAGTTACATACAAGTAACAGTGATGTCAGCCTAGAACTGCCCTGTTATTTAAAGCTGGATAGTCAACTGCTTTATACTTTTCATAAATATTACACAGCTGTTTGTCACATTCATATCTTGCAGCAAGGTAGTAATTGGATAATGTGTGAAAACCCACTGTAAATTCATTGCTTTTAATTTCACTAAATGCCTGTAGCATTCTCCTTGTTTAATAATTTTACAAGTGCTGGAACTTAAACCTGTCCCTGCAGGTGGTTAAGTCATGTCTCCTCTCTAGTGTGATATCTCTGCCTGTGTGTCATGCTGTCTTTAAGGAGTGAAAATTAGAGAGAGGTACTTCTTTTTTTTGTTTGAGAAAGGCTGAGGCTTATTCTGGCTATAGGTGCTTAGAAATGTTGGCAGAGATATCAGAAAATACAGTGATTTAAACTATCATAGTCCATGGTCCCCTGCTGTTTTGGAGGCATGTTTAGCTGCTTCCCACCTTGCTAGGCAAACTGCTGGGCTTTTCAGGCTTAGGGTTTGTAATGTCATTCCCTCTGGATACTTAGCTAAGAACATGACAGAAATTGTTACGCCCGTCCAACTTCTGTTCTTGTGTTTATTGTATTGTGCTGATGGTCTCTGATTTGCCAGCTTCCTTTTATGTGAACAAATAGCATCTTGAGAACCAGCTCAAGTTTTAATGTTGTAAATGCTATCACATGTCTTCAGGATGGGAAGCTTCTGTTCTCCCTTTCCTCATGCTCCACTCTGTAGGACTTACTTTTAAATATTTGGTTGAAATTACCTGACCTTAGCAAATGCTAATAGAAGAATCAATAAAATCAAATTCTGTTCTGCTGAACACAGGAGATAAACTTCTAAAGAAAGACTCAGGAGTAAGAACCTCCCCAGGCTGGTGTGAAGAATTTCCTTAACTTTTTGTTTTGAATGCATCTTTTGTTGGTACTCCTGTTGGTCTGATAGGCTGTTGGTCCTAAGGATTTTCTACCTAACATACTGAAAGAGGATTTATTAGCCAGTTTATGTCTTGAAAAAACTGTTCATTGAATCTTTCCCTGGTCCTTTGTTATGTTTGCATTTTAGAACCAGAGTTTGCTATTTTGCCATCTGCATCTGGAGATATCACCAGCTTTTTGAAAAGCATCTTAACCCTTCCTCTGCTCTGTGTTGTCTCTTTCCCACCCTTGTTTCTAAAGCCTTTTTGTCATAAGAGAATAAACTTGGTCCAGGCTTCCAGTATGGTGACCTGAAACAGCTTTCATATTTCTTATAGGTGTTTAACCCATTTAGTTGTCAAGACCTGATGGGAGTCACTAAGAATAGGTCCCACACGCCCACACTGCTGTCACTCGGAGGACCGGATGTGTGGCAGACATCCTGCAGGTAGCATTAAATTGGATGAACTGCATTCTGGAAGAAGTCTGACCAGCTAAACTCAGTATGGCAGTGATATGTGGCCAGACAGTGATACTGGGGCATGTTAGTGGAGCACTAAGTAGATGTGTCTAAAAAACAACAGCTTTGAAAGCCTTAGTTTACTGATCAGATGTATCTGAATATGAATTGCCTAGCTATCTGCAGTATAAAACTCTACATTCCAGACAGATCATCTCCCTGTTCCAGGTGTTCAATACTAGTACACAGGAGTCCTGGGAAGAGACTGGCAGCCAGAGCTACTTCCAGTCAGAGACCAATTCAGCTGTTGAGGCTATATGATATAACAATAAGCACTGGTGTTTTCCCATCTGGAACCAAGTGACTTGTTCATGGTGGATTTTCATAATTTGGCTTCTTTCTTGAAAGAGAATAAAGAATTGAAGCGAAATAACCACTCTTTTTATTTAAAAACATATAGATGTAATATATATCATGCCTTAGTAACATGCCATTGCAAGCAGCAAACTGATTCTGGTTTTCCTTTACATACAGGAATTGGTTAAAATTTTAGGTAGGCAGATTCTAGGTCCTAGTGAAGCATCTTTCATATTTTGAAACACCATTTCACTTTCAGCAGACTTTTTCTTAACCCCTGCCTTAGATGTTCAGGCCGTAGCAGCTGGTCCTCCCCACCCCAGAAGTGCAGCCAAATGTAGCTCATAATCAAGCTATCATTTTAAAACCTGCAGACTGCAGAGGAAAACAGTGCAGTTGTCACCAGAAGTGGAGGTAGGGGGAAGGTCAAAGAAGACTTATTTTCAAGATGGAAAGATGGAGACCTTCATCTGAAATACAAAGCAGTGCAGCATATGCTGTTCCAGTCATGAATAATGGTTAGAACACAGCAGGCTGCTTTACTTAACAGTTAAGAATGTCTAATGAAAACCTAGTAGCTTAAATGATACAAATGAGTCTTCACTCCTCACACAATTAAGTTTTTCATGTTATTGGCAAACATTACACTTGTAGTAGAATAACATGAGCTTAGATTTCTTCAAACTGATTATATTTAGATTTTTGTCTTGGTAGAGTGTGTGGGAAAATTTTGCTTGTTAGGTTTTTATCTTGCATCTTGTGGCTAGTGACAGACTACTTCTTGCTGTTACAACAGCAGCTCTTTCCAACATCAATTAGGAGAGGTTACATACAAATTAAGTAAACTAGTCCTGGGGCTATTTGTGAGGATGACCCAATGATACAGGATGTGAAGGGGAGGCAGAGGGGAAAAAAGGATTCATGGCTAACAGGTTTCTTATATTCTCTTTTAATACTCTTTTCTGATATATTTTCTGTCAGGATAGGGGAAGGAGATAATAGTTAACTACAAGTAATGCTGTGAAGGTGCCACACCCCAGTGTTACAGGAAGGATGGTTAAGGATGCTGGAAAAAGGGGTGACCTTTGTTTGCTTTAGTTCAGCTTGGTACAGCTCAGCTGAGTCATGTTGACTGCATGGTTGTTTCTATCCCATTGCAGCACAAAGCAGCATTATATTAGCTTAACATGTTGCTGTAAATCAAATGGATGTAAGTTCAGGTCACCCTGCAGTTGGCAGCTGACTAGTGAATACAGTTCAGCAGGTAGTTGGTCACTAGTTAATGTGTGGTGACTTGGCTGATAGCAGGAATCTCTCCTCAGCCACAGCTCCTTGCAGGACTACCTCACAAAACTTGTGCCTTGTGATCCTAACTGCCAGCATAGTGGGTTAAATATGTGGCTTTGGAATAAAGCTTGTGTCTTCAAACACAGGACTTTCAAAGACATAGAGCTTGCTGTTTCTTTCAAAAATCCTTGGAGCTGTTTGGTTGACTAATTAGAAACGTCGATGTAGTTGCCTACCAGGTCCAATCTTTTGCTTTTGGTGCAGAATTAAGTCTGAATGACTTTAGTAGTGTCTCCCACAGGTTATTCTCAATGTAAGAATCCTGGATTATTTACGGTGTAAACAGCCCTTTCTGACCTGGTCATGTCTGGGAATTGACTTTCCTCCATCAGTGCTGAACTGGATTCAGGGAGAATTCAGGTATTCAGGAAGAATATTTGAAGTGTGTTATACTGCCAGTGTAATGGAGATTTCTGGCCTTGGAAAGAGCAGTGGTAAGAGCAGTGTCCCCTAGGGTTTGATTCAGCTGTCATCATACTGGGTTCTAACACTCTCTGAGACCACCTTGGGTATATGAAATGTCCTCCTGGGTCTGGCACATAGAACTTGGTCAGACCCTCACCTTTCCTGAGCAGCAGTTGGAGCCTGTGTGTGATAAGAGATGCCAGCACAGGCACAGAGCTGCCTACTTTTGGCTCCTTTGGTCTTGAAGAAAGAGGCAGAAGAGCCAGTCCAGCAGCACCTGGCTGCTAGGCTAAGGGGATGGGGAGCTGATGCTTGTGCATGTCAGCTACAAGTAGTTTTGCCCACAAGTGTGTCAGTGTTTGAAGCACAGCTAAGTAAGAGAGCTTCTCCCTCTGCAGCTGCATATGTTGGGAGTTTGTTCTCCTTTTCAAATGTGTCAGCACTCATTGTGGTCTTGCTGGTGGCAGAAACAACTTCAGTTAAAGATACCTTTAAAGGGTACCTTAAAAGAATACCAACTCTGAAAAGTTTTAATTTTTTAGTTGAAGACTTTTCTTTCTTGACAGCCCAGTTTTTGCTGACTTGTGGGAATGTCACGGGTGGCTGAACATCTTGAATAGAAGCTCATCACCTCCAGCATAAGATTTAGAGTTGCCAAGCACGTCACAAGGGTTTGGCCTGGGAAATTTCGGGAGTATTTGAACTAAAATACTGTTTACAATGGATGAGCACTAGTCTGTGCAAAGTCAACTGCCAAGCTCTTGTGGAGTCACCATCATTGCAAAGCATTTGTTTTGTAGACTATGTCAGTGTAAGCAAGTATCACTGCCTTCCCAAATTAAGAACTGCATTCTGCTAGTGCTAACAGCTGTGTTGAATGAGCTTTGGATCAAGCACAGAGGGCATTTGCATGGCTTCAAGTTGTAACAATATTGGCTGTCTTTACAGTGTGGAAGGAAGAAGATTTCCTGTTATTTATTAGCAGCTTAGCTAATATTAGCAACTAAGTCATACAGTCATGAAAACTCTTGGCTAGAACTGTGTCTTGCAACACTTGTTCATACAAAGCATTTTTTCTAACATTGGGTGCAAGACTAATTTTAATGAATATTATGCACTGGCCCTGACAAATCCTTTATGTTCACTATGAATGTAAAAACTGGGAGGGCTTTGCAGATGTTGCTATTGACCAGCTGACTGGGAGGCCACGTGCTGGCCTGAGCTCACTTTGCAGCAAAATTGCCTTGTTCCATGTGCCATCCTACAGGGAAGCCACCCTTTTAGAGAGGCAGTGAACAGATGAAGGGCAAAAAGTCACCCTTTGTGCATGTTTTCCTCACCTGAGTAGTACCATAATTAGTCTGGCAAAGCTCAGAACACTTCTCTCTGTGGCTCAGCAATGAAAACTGCTGGATGAGCTAAGACAGCTCATATATGGAGTGGTTTCTTTCTGCCCTGTGGCTTCAAGCTATCAGCTGTGTGATGAAAAATAGTTTACATTGTTAGAAACCATGCAATCTGTTTTCTTTAAACATCATATATCCATTTCTATTCCCTTCCAAATGGTTCTTTTCCTCTACTTCTTTCACTCAAGTCCAGAGAATATGGGGAAAACGAGTTTAGTCAAGATGGAGCTGACTTCTTAAGGATGAGCTACCATTCAGGAGTACCAGTGAGATGCTTTCCTCCATCTTGCTGACTTGCCCCTGTACAGGAACAGAATAGGAGCTGGCTTATCACTGCCCAAACTTCTGCCCTTGTAGTTGCTGTGTTCTGGAGCATTCTGGCCTGGCTCTCTGAACAGTTGCTGCCTGGCAGTGTCTGCATAGCAGAGATGATTGGGTGAGACGGAGGCTTCATCCGCTTAAGTCCAAGAGCCTCATTTCTCCCTAAGTAAGGGAGGTACAATCTGTAGTGTGCAGACACAGCCTGAGAAACAGAGCTGTCACCAGCACTGTTTGATTCCATGTCCCCACCCAAATGCTTTGTGAGCCCAGCTCCCTGCACCAGTATTCTCTTTTTTTAGCAACCCAAACCAAGGTCTGGCCCACCCAGTTTCAGCAGGCAGGAAGGATAAAACATCCTAAGAACCCTGCCTGGCTGCAGGCAGATCACATGTGTGATCATGTGAGATCATGATGTGCTCAGCACAAAGATATTGCTGTGTTTTTATTGCAGCCCTGCTACAGCTAAGCATTCCAGATGTATGTCTCCTGCTTTAGTGTAAATATGTGCACTACTGGCACCAGGGTGGAGGCTGTCCTCTTATATCTAAAAGAATGGGGAAAAAAGTAATCCTTAATAATGCTGTGTTCCAGCTAGTAAAAACCTTTAAGCCAAGACTCTTGGTGTTTGCAGTGGAAGGATGCTGGTTGTAGAAAGATTGTCTCCCACCCCTGTGTGTGAACTCTCTTTGGTACTGAGTGTTACAGGGTACTCAATGCATGGTCTGTACCTTAGTTTCTTGCAGGTGATGAAACTCCAGGCTTACTAGAGAGGTCATCTGTGATTGCTGCTAGTCTTTGCTGCTGAGAGCAGGAGGGAATTTGGATCAGTCTGCCAGAACAAACCCTCTCTGAGTACTGGAGCTGGAGGCACAGGCAGTTGTATATAGCCAGGGCAACACTGTTCTTGTTGGGCATGGTCTAGTGCACCTCTGCACAGCATGGAATGGAGCAGTGAAGTGCAACAGGTCATGAGTTGTATCCCTCATGTGTTGGTGGCTACTTGCATGGTGTCTTTGCTCCCTATTCCCTGAGTCTGATATCTCTATAGTGTGACTGTGACATGGCCTTCAATGTGGTAGGAAGGTTTTTGAATCCATGAGACTGCAGGGTACACTGGGTTAGTACTGAAGAGCTGGGTTTTTTGCTATCCAGGAGTTCTAACATTGGTATTTCTTTATTTGTTGCTATAGCCTTTAATTTTCCTTGCTCCTTTTTGGATGCATGAGAATAATATAAATTTCCAAATTTTCCCCCCTTTGTTTTGCTGAGTTTAGTTGTCACTTGTAGCAGCCACAGCCAACATAGGGAAGTGCTTCAAGGTTTAATTTCCAGTATTTTTGATTCTCATCTTACTGATCAGAATCTCACCACTACTTTTCCTTTCCTGATTCAGAAACTAGAGCTGTGCTCAAGATCATATCCACTTCCATGTCCTTGAGTCTCCTTCATACAGACTAATGACAATGTGGAAATATTTTTCTCCTTTCATATACAGGTTGTTAATTTCGTCCTTCACAATAGAAATAAGTTAATTAAATATCTCTTCTTCTTAATACTAGATGTGTAAAACAATTATGTTAAACAGTACACACAAATACCAAATTGCTTTGCTCTTTGGAGTCATCTCTCATTCCTTAGAGATGTCTGTAAATCCAAAAACAAATTCTAAGGAGAGATATTTTTGTTAATCTCTGTTCTTCTCCCCTTTTTTATTTTGCCTTTAACTAGATTTACAGCTTAGTCTCCAAGCATTTGTTACTGCCTGTATGTGAATAGTTGCATTTCCCTAAAGTAATGGGAAGAACTCTTCACCTAGTGGGTATTGGCACAGCTCAGTACTGGGTAACCCACTGAAGATGATTTGAGTCATCCACAGTCCTGCTCTAGCCTATCAGTTTCTATTGCACTGGGTCCTACCCAGGCAATTCATTACAGCAGCAGCTGAATGTTCTTGCTTCTCTGTGTTTCAAGGACTGCCCAAGGAGAGGTTAAATACTATGCTGAGGGTATGGACTGTGGACATGTCCACGTCTCCACAGCATTTACGGAAGAAAATGAGAGCTGTCCTGGCAAACGAGATGGGGAGGAGTCGCAAGGGTTGCTGAAGCAATTCTTGTGACACATTAGTAGAGCAGGATCTTGTTAATGGATTAGTGTTTAAGACAATTCTTCAGCATTCTGCAAGTCAGGGCAGTTCTGGATAATGCACATTTCTCAATTAGGGAAGAGATTGACAAGGCAGCAGGAGGCTCCAAACAAAAAAATTTCTACACAGTAATTTAATAAGGAGGAGAGTTTTTTTTAGGATTATCCTAAGTGAGAGACTGATTAAATGCTGCTTGACTCAGAGCCTTAGGTGAAACTATACGGTTTGCTCTTAAGGGCACAAAGGAAGCAAAACAAAATAGAAACAAAATGAAGGTTCACAGACATAAAAAAATTACTTCTGTATCCACTGGCTTTGGATCTCTCTCCATCTGTTTGCAATACATATCAGTTCAATTAAGTTCGTATTGCAGCAGTAAAAAAGGACAGCTGAAGAATTAAGGTTGTGCTGTAAGCTCTGCTGTAAGTAATATCCAGCTTGTACACAGGCTGTTCAGACTGCTGAGCAGAATCCTTGGCTCTCCTGTATCTGTTGAACATCAGCTTGTGCTGATGCAGTTTCTAGCAAAGCGACCCATCCTGTTAGTGTTTTGTTAGGGACAAGTCAAAGCAGCGTTCTGAAAGGAGGAAGTTATCAAATGCCTTTTCAAAGGCTGAAACAGCACTTACCTTTGTTTGCTTATGGTTTGGTTACTGTATCCTTTATGCAAGCAATGAGAATGAAGTCATAGGATGTGGGATTATTTAGGTGACACTAAAGGTGACACTGAATGTATTAGAGCATTTGTGGATGAGACAGGATGGTGAGTTCTTTATGGGGAAACTCCAAGCTCTGTGCAAGCCCCGTAGGAAACTTTAGGGCTTATGATAAAGCTGTGAACCTGCTCTGGAATCAGTCACATATTTGCCCCTTCATGGATTTCCTTCTTTCTCTGTAACAACCAAACCAGGGTTAAGTGACATATATGCCTTGCTACCATTGGATGTTCCTGCTCAGACATCACTAACATTCTTTTAAGAAGTCTAGGTTTGTGTTAAATTTCTTCCAGCTTCACTTCTTGCAGTTGCTGTGCTTGAGGGCTACTTAAATTCTCATGTTCAGAGGGACTTGACATCAGCAAGATGATCTGGTTTGGACATATCAGGTTGACCAAGATTCAGGCTAGAGCAGATTCCCAAGTTGGGTTGAAGGCTTCAAGTTCCAAGCATATTTTGTCTTGAATTAAACAGACTATTAATAAAACAAACTTGGCAGCAAGTCCTCTGGCAGTGGTAATCAATCACCACCCGATGACAGCCTCAGCTACAGTGACCAAGTGAAAAAGCAAAATGTGGGTGAAGGTCCTTATGTATTGAAAACTTCTTTTGTTTCCTGAAGTTTCATAATGAAAGATATTACCTCAATAAAATGAGAAAGGAAAGGTTTAGTAGTTATTGTTTGTGTGGACCCCATAAAGGTTATTCCCTTTTGTGAAAGTACATTCAAACTAAGGGACAAGCCAAGTTTTAAAGTGTGTTGGGTATATACTCTTCTTTATTCTTCCTCATACAGAAGTTTGAATATGCCTTTCCTGAATACTTTAAAATAACTATTTTAAAATATATTTTACTTAATATTTAAAATATTACTAATATGCTACTGTGCAACTAAGATACCTGTGTGCAACCATGAGGAAAAGCATAGGCTATGGAATTTGGACTTGCGTTTGTAATGGATAACAAGAGAGCTGTGTTGCAAACTTTTTTGTGACATTAATTATACAGGTCTTACCTTTTCCATTCCAATTTTCCCATCCCATAGGCAGCCTTTCTTTCTTTCCCAAATGTGGCTGTAGATCACAACTGCAACACAGTTGCAGTGTCCTGCGCTGAGGACCAAACTCTCTTAAACTTGTGGCTACCAAGGTGAGGTGAGGTGTGTGCCTTAAGAGTTGTAATTGTGTTGACTTTTTCTTGAAGGAAAAGGAATTTGTCAGGCAGGAACCTCTCTAAATGCAAATATTATTTCAGGAGTTTTATAATGTTAATTTAGAATTGTTATGAATAAAGGACATTTTATTTCCTTGGCAGGTGTCTTGGTAACTGGACAGCTTTAGAGGAGAAAAGATGAAAAATATGCTTGGCTTATCAATCACAGATGCATTAATGTCATCTCAGTGTCTCCTTGTGAAAGAAAAAGTAGCTTTCTGCCTTGACTTCAGGTAAGTGCCTGTTGTATACCATAGCTCACCTGCCAAATTTTGGGAGGATATGAGAAAATGACAGCGTACATCTGAAATTAATTTCAAAAAAGAGTGGCAAAGTTTTGTCATGTGCAAGACACGAGGTGCTTTGCTTTGAGCTCTTCAGATGGCAAACTCTATCCAGCTAAACCGAGGGGCCACAGCCCCTTTCTGGAGTCTGATGTGTCATCAGGTGCAGACCATACAGAGGGGGCAATCCCGAGCCAGCAATGCCTGTTGCTGCAGAGCTCAAGCCTGTCTGTACCTGGAGCCTAAAGCACTGTCAAGTGCTGAGAACATAGTGCCTATAGCTTCTTGGCAGTCAGACTAAATGATCCTTGTAGGACCCTTCCAATTGAATTACTTCCATGAGAAGTGTGCCACGGTTCCTCAGCTGCCTAAGAGAAAAGACACCACTATGCCCTTCCTGTGGCTGCTGGTCAAGGGAGGAGGGTCAGACGACCACATTTTGCTCAGAATATAGATGGGGGAAACATTGATTCCAAGCTGTTGGCTGTTCTATCAAAGGATTAATAGTACTTTGTTACTGTTATGAAGGAATGCCTGGCAGCTAAATTAACTAGATCCTTGTGGAGTAATCAAGACACCTAGAGAATATGAGATACAGCAATCAGATTATGGTCCTTCCTGAGAGTGTTTTTTAAACTTCCAGTGATTTGAGTCAGGAAATTCTTGTATCACAAAGCTGAATCATCATGTTTAAGAGCTCTATGTGGCATTTTCTTCCAGAAAACTGGTTATCTCAGTTGAATGTGCAAAATATTTGACATTTTACATACCTTACAGCAAAGAGCCACATACCTGAGCTCTTTATTATGTGTCAGTATTTTCTTGTGCTTATTTTAAGTTGGCCACTCTTGTTTGAAGTACCCTGGTTATGGTATGAGAGGAAACAGTGAACAGTGGTTTCCTGTTCACTTTCACTACTCTGCCTGATACTCTCTAGACCCCTATCCCTTCCTCTATACCTTTGTCAGGTTGCACAATCTTGTCTATTTGGCCACCCCATACAGAGAAGCTGCTTTGTTCCTTTGATCAGCTGTACTGCTGCTTTCAGGACCTTTTACTGTTCCTCTGTATAAGCTTTGAGATGGGCAAATGGACCAGAATTTAATGCAGTAGTCAGGATGCAGGTGTAACATGAATTAATACTGGGATATAATTTTTTTCCTTTTGTTTTTCTGTTCTATTTACAAGTAATTTCTAGCATTCCTTTTGGAATTTTTTTTTTTGACTGCTCCTGAGCTGATACTCTCATAAGAGACTCTGCCTCAGTCTGATTTCTGAAAGGAATAATAACTCAACTCCTGACACCGAGGGGGTAGGTTAGGACTGGGCTTTTTTTAATATATGTCCCTTTATATTTTTGAATTCCAAAGTTCATCTGTTGTTTTATTACATAGTATCTCACTGCTATGTTTCTGCAGCATGCTGTAGTTTTCCTCTGTACTGTAATAACTAGACAGTTATTGAATGATTATCATCTCAGTATTTCTTTTTTCCAGACCATTTATGAATATAGAAGAGATTTGTATGAGATACTGAGCTGTCTTCAGACAAAGCATTATCATTTATTTATTTTATTTACAAATGGGTTTGTTGTTTTTTAGACACCATTATATTTAGCTTTAGTCGTCCTCAAGGATTTTTTTTTTCCTTTTTCAGGCAGGATGCATTTACTCTGAGACTAACATGATGTCTTGAAATAGAATCTCTGTCTCCAGAAAACATGTACTTTAAAGCTTCTCTTTTAGGTTTCTTTTTATAATTTAACATGATTCCTGTATTTGAAATTTAGCATGTCAGTAGTTGATCTGGTTTTGTGTGTCTGGAGAAATGCTGACATAGTTCAGGCAGAAAGATGACAAACAAATAGTTTATACTGGTCAGGACTGAATCAAGAGTTGCTTCTGATTTCGTGGATTTCCTAGCAGCCTGTTCCTGAAACCATTATTTACAGCATCCAGAAACCCAGTGTTATCTAAGTGATCAGTGTAAAAAGTTTCACATTTTATTTCAGAATAATTAAAATAATTGGAATGAGAATTCCTGGGATTTCCACATTCCATTGCTTTCCTGCCACCATGTTTCCTTTATACATGCAGTGTCCAAGTCCATTTTTAGGGTAAGCATTTTGGGTCTGCCATTGATGTCTTGGAAAATTCTGTGGAACATAGAAACCATTGTTTTGGCTTTCTGTCACTGTATCCTGTTCATATCAGACTTTTTAAAACCTTTTTTCCGTTTACTATGTTACTTTTGTGTAACTTCTATCGAATTCTTTACTTGAGGTTGCAGGGTCTACCATAGGGTCCAGAACAGACATTGTTTACTGTGTGCACCAGTTCTGCTTTCTTGTCATTTAAAGCTTCTATACAGCCTTCCTGATGTGAAGTGCAGATCCTGTTTCCCTCTCACTTTAGGTAAAAATTTGTTCATCCTTTGCTGGGCTTAATCCACTCTAGAAGCTCCCCAGTCCCTGGCAAACCTGAGCATCTCTTCCTTACTCCATTGCTTTACCTATTCATTGAGACTTTGCCTCTTCACCAGCTGGAATCTTGGTGGGGTCTTGATCTTTGGCATTTTATGTTCAACCTACAGCATCTTTCTTCTTTCTTTTGTGTGGTACCCACTTGGACTACAATCCCTGCTTCCTTCCCAGCATTTCCCAACTTTTCCTGGCTTATTTGACATTTTGCAGTGTAGCACCAAAGGGCACATAAGAAGACTCTCTTGAATCAGGAGCCAAACCTGTTTGGTACCTGGCAATGGAGCCACTTGTGACTATTGCCTATCCCTTTTTCTCACATGAGCTTTCTGCTGCAGGGGATTATTGCCAGTAAAAGAAGAAATTCTGACACCTTTTGCAGGGAGGGGAACATTGACTAGGTTTATTATATTCTTTATGAGTTTAGTGCCTTCCTGCCAAGAAATTAGGGTTGGAGAAGCTTTTCAGTGCCCTAAAAAAAGCATCCTCAGTTTAACTTCTTTCTTTAAGCAGTAATAGGTTTTTTGCCTGCAGATGAGACAATGCAGGGATTGCCATGAGGGCTCTGTGTTGTACATTTTTCCACCTATGGCACAATCAAGTCACAAGGCAAGTCCTGTGTCTGAGGATCATGGGGTGCCTGGAATGAATGAATGAATGAATGAATGTCTTTGCATCATCTGCACGCAGGTCAGGTAATCATGTGACACTTGATACTTTAGCCTGGAAATTGTCACCCTCTAGCTAGGCTTCTGACTACATTTCTCTCGCACATCTGGACTGACTCAGGTGTTCCTGTATGGAATGGCAATGCAGCTTCCAGTTAAAGAATTGAGAAGCAATCCCATTAAATGTGTCATTAGCAACTCCGTTCATCATGTTTTGTAACAAATTACGCTGAGACATTAACTGAATCCAAATTATGAGAACCTGAGGCTTGTCTTTCGCTTATGCTTCATTCAAAAGAAGCTGGCATTCTCCAAAAGGCACTCTTCCTGTTACTTGGCTATGGACTTGATGTAAGGTGGAAGGAAGAGCTGGAGCCATGTAAGGTGTATTTGCAACAGCGTGTTACTAAGCTGGTGATCCCTGAGCTGTAGAGGGGTCAAACGGAGGTCATTAAGGTGGAGGAAAAGAGTCCCTAGAGGTTAGAAAGTTTATTGCAGCAAAGCAAAGAAAAGATGTGCTACACATGTATCTTGTTGTGAGGTCTGTCTTCTTTATTTTCCTTCTGAAATAAATCTCTGCATCAGGCTTTGTGGTCACATACATCTTCTAGTAAGTTTAGTGGTACTGAGAAAACTTAAAATTGAAAAAGAGATTCCCAAGAAAAGGCTGAGAAATGGTTAGAGTTTGTACTTGTGTTTGATTGCCAGCTAACTTGCTGTCACTTACACAAGTAGAACTTCCTATTTAAATAACCTGAAAATATTTATATCACAAACGTTTATGACATAGAAGAATTTTTCCAGGACAGAAATGTGTGTGCAGCTAGGTGACCACGATTAAAATTATCATCTAAGGAGTTAAAAAGAATGAAAAGATTGCATTTAGCTGTCATTATAAAGGCTAATTCTTGTCTGGCCAAATGACCAATTTCAAGGAAGTTCAAAAGAGTTAAGAGGCACATACCATTGATTCTACATCAGTTTGTCAGCTCCATACCTGGAGCCTAGGACTGAACCTTGTCTCTTGAACATGCAAATTTTCTGCATTGGTCCTTCCCACAATTTCTGATTTGTTCTTAATTATACCAAAGAAGGAAATAAACTATGCATCCTTGCAAAATTTTCATGGCTCTTCTGATTTGGGGTGTTGCAGGGTGTAGCTAATGCTCTGAAAAGGCTTCGGGATTCCTGGATGAAAGGTGTGATGAAAGAAGTGTATTGTTATTGTTTTAGGGGAGGAATCATGCTACTGGGTAAGCCTCTGTCACTGAGACTTGCTGGACTTGTTTGTTCTGACTTGCCTATGACTCCTTTCTTTCTTAATTCGGGAGATAAAGCCTCAAGTCTATGCTGAGATGCTGCACAGTGTGTTGTGGTGTTCAGGACGGTGCATCTCCCAGGGAGAAGAGCTTCTTGCTGATCTCTCAGTGGTACCCAGAGGTGAGTGCCACAAGCTTCTGGCTTGCTCCTTGGTATTTTGGGCAGCATGGCTACTTCGTGTGTGGATTTATAGGGCAGTTCGAGCTTCGACCAAGGGTGTGGGGAGAATCGCACTAGTTCTGAGCTTGCTTCTGGTTTGATCTGCTTTTCATGCATCAGTAATCCTTCCAATATTTCAGCCTTTCTCCTCACCCAAAATGACTTTGTTTTCTGAGAATTCTCCAGCTCATCTACAGCACAGTATGGCAAATCAAGGTGACCTATGTGGAGAGCAGGTGAGAGTCATCTCACTCTTCCCTGACTCTGACCTACCGTCTGTGCTAGTGTGGTTAGAATGTGTTGCGGGCACGACTGCTGAACTAGAGGACGAGCGGAGTACAGTTGGTAAAAGTAGCTTCTTGTGCTTTT
The DNA here is from genome assembly GCA_013398075.1 of Notiomystis cincta. Classification (NCBI taxonomy): domain Eukaryota; kingdom Metazoa; phylum Chordata; class Aves; order Passeriformes; family Notiomystidae; genus Notiomystis; species Notiomystis cincta. The sequence goes on from VZRX01020450.1 coordinate 81,200, forward strand.
GATTATTTTCATGGACTTTGTATGCAGTCAGTGAAGTGTTAATCTGTGCAGAATCAGCTTGGAAACACACCAAATCTGGCACCTGACCATTTCGCCCGCCCTGCGTTGGAATGAAAATCAAACTGAAAACCCACAGAGAGTATAACTTCTTGTGTGGTGTCTTGCTTTAGGAGTAGATTTCATGAAGTCAAGGAAGGACTAAGAGAGGCAGGCAGAGCTATTTCTGAAGGCTGGAAAGCAGAGATCTACTGCTATAATCTGTGACTCCCAAACTAACAGAACAAGATACTTGTCTATGACCAACACAGCTGGAAGGGGAAATCTGAGAGGTAAAGACAATGTAAAAGTTACAGAAATTTATCCTAAACTGATTGCAGTCAGTGGTCGTGTACTTAACATTTTCTCTACACTGAGATGGCCTCTCAGTTCATGCAGATTGTAAGTCTTTATGTAGTGAGTAGTCCTCCTACTTCTACTAAAGCTTGTTTCAGAACATGAGAGTCTTTCTCAGGATGTTGGTTGTGGCAGTCAACTGTAGAAAGACAAATTAGTGATCAAGGATACCTCAGTCCTTGGCATTACAGTTACATCCCACAGACTGTTTTAGTGGTACAGGAGGCTACCTCTATCCCAACGCTGAAAGAGCTCACGACTTCCAAAGAGTTGTGTGCAAAACGGATGAGAGAATAAGGAACAGCAAACCTTTTGTGCTGACTGCAGAGGTGATCGGATAACCAGGGAAGCCTGTATGAGCAGCATTTTGGCATCATGGATATAGTAGCCGGGAAGCTCTGAGTTAAGACATCCCAAAGGCTCAATGCTGCCCTTGAATCTTGAAGCAAATGACAAGAGTCGTGTTCGGAGATGTTGCCTTTACCTAGCTGAAGTGTGCTCTGGGGAAGCAGCAAGACCTTGGTAAAATTGGATGGTTAAGGGGAGGAGCTCAATTAGTAAGTGGCAAATACATTACTGCTGCTTTATCTGACTGCAGAGGGGTGGCATGCAGTACCTACTGTTTTTGTGGGATGTTCAAGGGTGTGGGGAGATCAAGCTGATTCAGTATGACGCATAGAAGAACGCACACTTCATTTCCCTCAGCAGATCCCTTCAATGTTTGGAAGTCTTCCATTGTATCAGAATGCTTTAGGAGATATCAAACATTGAGTAACTGAGGCTGGTAGGCAACTGACCTCATCCAAACAAGGGTCTGGCAGAACTTAGGCAGGCATTAGCTTCTTCTGCTTCAGTTCTCAAAGTAGTTGAGGTTGTTGTCCTATTCTTTTAGAAATGTGTGCCCTGAGTATGCCACAAGAGCACAGGAGAAGTGCTAGGTTGGTGTGGTTGGTTGTGGTAAAGGTGGGAATGAAATTAGCGAGTCTTGCTTTGTGGTCCTGTGCTTTTTCTACAGGCCTCCCGGACTAAGCCAGATGTATCTCAGTTGCTGCCATTCCCAACCACTCTGCCAAGGTAGATAGCTCCAGGGACCTAGTCTGGATTTTCAAATCACACTCACCAGGCCATCAGATTAGTCTGTTCAGTTGTCTTGTGAAAGGTCCTATTTCTAGGAAGAGTGATTGTAGGCATGTCCCTGAAGCCATCGACTGGGAAAACTGGTCATGGCTATAAATGTGGTGAGACCCTCCTCAGCAGATGTGCCACCCAAACTCTGCCACTGGCTGTTCCAAGAATACTGGATTATCAGTTAGCAGGGTTATAATAATAAAAAATGTAATAATAAATGCATTATAGGAAGACAGCAGCACACCACATAGAAGAGGTTGCATGTTTTCTTCTATGTGGAGTGTGGCAAAACACTTTCAGTGAAGAGGTGGTACCGGAAAACATGGTTTAGATTAATCTGAAAGCAAATCTAATTTGGGGTGATATGAGGGCTTAGTTTAAGAAGTTAAAAAAGATCAAGGGCAGATCTATAAAACAGAACAGGGTAGCTGTTCCCTGCTTATCCAGCAGCTCAGTGACTAGGGCCACATGATAAAGTTACACCTTCTTTTCTTGTCTGAACAGATGCTTTCAATTTGCTGGTGTTGCTCTTGCTGAGGCTTTTGATAACATACAGTAACTCAACCAGAAGAGATGGATAATCTCAATATAGTGAATCAAATCCTGTCAGGCAGAGGTGGGAGCTTGAATTTGCATCACTTGCATTGTGAATGAATATAGTAACCTTTCAGGGAGTTTGATACAGGATGAGAGAGAAAAACCAGCTTGTCACCTGTGTATTGTGCTTGTCTTTTGCTTTTGGGTAAATGTTCCAGATTAAAAGGTAAAGGACTCATTTGGGTCTGATCAAAAGTCCAACCTGAAATCCTATGTGGTTTCTCATTGGTTTCATAAGGAAAACCAGACAATTTTAGCTCTGTAAAATTTCAATATAACTCTTCTTCATAATGTGCCAACAACTATTAACATAGCTTTATTTCTTGCCGTATTTCACTTATTAAAATATCTTGTATCAAGTTTTGATTTAATGTATCTCTTTCTAAGCACAACTTTAGTGTATTTTAAATACTTAATTCTTTGAAAACATAGCTATTATCAGAATAATTCATTTGGATTTTTTTTTCAGTACAGAATAACTTTTTAGTGATCACAATCTTTTTCTCAGAGCCAAGGTGTGTAAACTGAGAGATTTAATAGTTTGCTCTTCCCAACCCAAATTAGCTGTGATATGAAGTGGAGAGATGCTGCTGTCTCCATGGATTATCTTGGGCCCCTTGGGAATGACGCATGTTTTAAATGAGAACACGGATTGCTGGAGGAGGTTTAATGTTCACCGATAGTATTGCCAAGATAAGCAGGTCTGTACTGAACTAAGGGATCTTGGGTTTGAAACTTCTCACTAATTCACTGCAGATGGAAAGCTGCCAGATACAGACCGTGAGGAGGTGGTTCTCAGAGCAGAGAGGACTTGGCCTTTGAGGTCTCCCAGTGGAGTCTGGCGTCTCATGTCTTGTTAAGGTTTGCTCCTGCAGAATTTGAGTTATCTCATCCATGCTAGAGGGTGAATGCATCAGTGTAACCTGAATTGCCCTGTTGGCCAGCTAAGAGTTAATTTGTAACTTACTGGAGTTTGGACAGTAAAAAAAGTCAAAGCCTGTGATAAAAGGAAACAAGAAATGGGAGACTGCACAAAACACGAGACTCTAGCAGGCACCACACAGCCGTGGTATTGAGGGTCTTCTGAGGAAAACGCCTGTCTATTGAGCAGGGTCTCTTTGCCACAGGGAGAAAGAAAGGATGCATCCATGCTTGAAGGCTTTCATTAGCACTGCAGAGGACCAGTGTCTCTCTGACCAGTGAGTGTTGCTGGGTGGAACAGAATTGCTTCATTACTAGAGTGCAGAGAAGACCATGTCCTAAACAGGGGGATCCACCTGCCACTAAACTATGTAACTGTGGAGCTGGATGTCCCAAGCACAGGAATTCCTGTCTGATGGTTATTCTGGTAGAACACAACAGTCCTGCCCTCTGTGGCACCATAGCAAAAAGGCTAGGGGAGTGAAGAGCTGGTTGGAGATGTAATGTGTTTGCATAATAAATGCATTGAGTGGACATAACCTGAACAAGAACTGTCTTTCACTAACCATCCTAGCCTCTGTCTCAGCAGAGCTAGGCATACCTTGTTGTGAGATAAAACAGAAAAAAAAAATAACATGGGGGCTGCTGAGCTGGGTCCTGCACACAGACATTACAGTTGAAGGATACTGATAACTGTCCTCTGTGGGAGTTGATGAATTTGGTGCTTCCATTGTAAAAGTTTTTTTTTCCCTATTCTGCTACTTAGCAAGATGGGAGTCAAAAACATCCTGGTAAAGGGAGGAAACTGTTTTCGTTTTCAAGAGATGTTAGCACTTTAATTTGTATATCCTATATACAAATTAATTACCTGTATGTGGATGTTGGTTGACACCTCGAGGGTGTTGGTGGATGCGAAGCTCAACATGACCCAGCAATGCATAATCACACCCAGAAAGCCAGCTGTGACCTGGGCTGCATCAAAGAACTGTGGCCAGCAGTTTGAGGGAGGTGATTCTGGATAAGCCCAACATAAGAAGGACATGGACTCTTTGGAGCAAGGCCAGAGAAGAGCTGTGAAGATAATCAAAAGGCTGAAACAGCTCTCCTGTGAAGACAGACTGAGACAATTATGACTGTTCAGCCCAGGGAAAAGGAGGTTCCTGGGAGATACTATGAAGAAATTCTTCACTATGAGGATGGTGAGGCACTTGAACAGGTTGCCCAGAAAATTTGTGGATGCCCCATCCCTGGCTGGAAGTGTTCGTGGCCAAGTTGGGTGGGACTTTGAGCAATCTTGTCTAGTGCAAGGTGTCCCTGCCTATGGCAGGGGGGTTGGAAGAGTACATTCCAGCCCAAACCATTCTATGATTCTATGACATGAATGCTTTAAAATTTTTTCCTAGAAAAAATTTAAATGAAATCAGTATCAGAAGTGGTGTAGGCTTTCATTCCTCATCTCCCAAGTTTCTGTTTCTTTTGGCACTACAGCACTTTTGAAGGTTTCTGTTTCCCTTTGCAAGTCTGTGTGACCTGTGGAGAACAAGCAGTTCTCAAATGTTGGAGGAGAAGACAGTCTGTGCTGCCAGTGTTTGTGGCTGTATGCAGCTGGTATTTTGCACAAAAATAGAGACAGATGGTTGGAAGGACAGTGCTGCCTGTGGGAGCATGAGTCTCACAGGCAAGGAGATGCTCAGATTTTTTAATCTTAAGCTGTTGTAGCTTTGGCATAAGGCCATGTCTTGAGGAAATCTGTCTGGATACAGTTCACAAAATGCAGCAGTTATGATCCAAGAGCACAGTTGCCTCATTATCTGCAGAGTCAGCCATACAATGCCATGGCTGTGCTGTGTGTTCTCTGTGCCAAGAACAGTGGAGGGACGGTGCTCCAAACACCATTCAGGTGGAAGCCCATTGGAGTGGGGACAGCTGCAGGACAGGGAACCAGTCTGATTGTGATGGATGGCAGGGGCTCAGGCAGGAAGGAAAAGCTCTCTAGTGAGGAGAGCAAAATGAGATGCAGAAGCTGCCGCTTTCAAGCATGAGATGTGGCTACTAAGGAGGGGCAGAGGCATGTTGCCTTTAGTGGGCTGTTCTGATTAGCCAGGAGGCTTGCCCTCAAGAGCAATATTTGACTGCCCATGAGGTATGTTGCAATTCCCTGGGACTGGGAAAGGCTGTGAGATGGGTATGGGAATGTTCAATGGGAGGCTGCAGTGTATTGAAGAAACTGAGGCAGAACAGTTCCACTGGTTTTAGGTTTTTATCTGAATCTGTTTTTCTGTTAAACCTTAAGAGCTGGTGGATAGTGTATACAATCAAAGCCTAGATGGTGAGAAGTCAAGGCTTCAGTGGAGCCAGTTGGGTGTTTTTTTATGGGCTTATTGCAACTTGTAGTTTGTAAAGAAGTAATCTTGGCCAGCCTGGGTTTTCAGACTCCTATCAACTGCCCTACAGCCTTGACATCAGGAAACTGAGCGAGTCCAGTGGGGGGAAACTTGGGCTGTGCACTGCTGGAGCAGAACTTTGCCCCAGTAAAGTAGGAATGACAGAAGGAGTGGTACTGGGTTTCTCCATAGCATGTGACTCTGAAGCAGAAGACTTGATCTTAGTCACATGTCCTGTGTATTTTGGTAACACTAAGTTGCTGCTTGTGACCACCTGCTGTTGTGATGCTGGCTGAAGCATCTATGTTTTAAGATTTTCTTTCCAGTATGCCACCTGTTTGAATGGGTAAAAAATTTGCCCATATGGCTAGCACTCTCACTAACCAAAACCAAGATTTCATATGAGGACATTAAACTATAAGTTCCTTCCAATTTCCCTGTTACTTGCTGAATATACTCTTGCTGTTTGCAGATCTCTCAGCTTCTTCCTCTGTAGTGCTATCTGGTTGTTTTAGGTTTTTTTTCCTTGACATTCCTTGTTTGTGGCTTTACTTGGTTTTCTTTCCATCAGAGAAGAGGGTATAACATCATTCCCCTCTCTCAGCACTTCACTGTCTTTTGCTGTCTTGTATTTGTGCACCAGACCCTCACCTTCACTGCTTATCTGCCCACTCATCTCACTTCCTGAGATGGAGCCTCTGCTGGTAACCTGCTCTGCTTTCACTGTGATTTCTTCTTTTCCACCTTGTAGTCAGAAAATCTGCAAAGACTTATTCTCTCTGCCTGCCTTTCTTCCTCTTCCTGCCTGCATCTTCTTAGATATTGCTCAGAAATGGCTGTGCCATAGGCCTGAAAAGGAGAAAACAGCATTCAGTATGTCTGGTTCACAGCAATACCAGCATGGATCAGTGGGTGTAAAGCAGCATGGTGAGTAGCCAGCCAGTCCTCCTCCCCAGGGCTGGCTGCTGCCATTTGTCACTCCAGGATATCTGAGAGATTATCTCAGGTGTTTTTCTGATACCTTGTACTAACGTAGACCATGTTGTGGAGACTCAGTACGTGGAATGACAATTACCACATACTGTGCTGTGGAATTACTGGGGATCTTTAATAATTGTGCTTAAGGTTTTGCATCATCCTACAATAAACCTACTGAGGGCATATGCAGTTTTCCTAATGTTCTGTTGCTTAATGCTGCACTGGAGGAGGTACGTGGAGGAAAAAGTCTTCTGTGCCTTTTTCCATGTGTGAATCAAGTTCTCAACCATTTTACAGGTCTGCTCTTGGCTTTCAGAGAGTTACTGCTGGATCTTGTTGCCATGTCACGTTTACACACAAGTACCTCTTTCTCTATAGATTGTCTGGCAGGAGACAGGATGTGGTTGCTTTCAATGTATGTGTGGCTTTGGAGCAATAAGCCCCAAACCCTGTAGGGACTCAATAAATGTCACTACTCATACTAACTAAAAATAACCAAAGCTGTGTATTATGTTGCATCTCTGGTTGCCTAGATTATCCTTGGGGCAGAGGTTATTTCATCAGTCATGAATTATTATATTTATGTTCAGTTTAAGTGCCTGTGTGGGCAGTCAGCTGCACCTGAAATCTGTGTAATATTTCTTGAACTGAAATTGTCTCTATTAGCAATACCTACACATCTTTTTCTTGGGTGTATGTGAGGCAACAGAGGCAACTTAGAACTCAAGAAATTCTGACTAAATATAAAGGAAAAGCTTTTGCCATAACAATGGGCAGTGACTGGACCAGAGATCTTGAGAAACTGAGTTATCTTTCTCCTTGAAGATACTAAAAACTTGACTGGACAAAGCCTGGAGCAACCTGCATTAGTAGGACCTAATTTAGACAGTCAGACCCTCAGAGTCCAGAGGTCCTTTCCTACCTACCTCCTTCTGTGGGGCTTTTCAGCTGAGCTGTGCCAGATAGGATTAGGATGAACTCTTGTCTTTGTAGTAGAGTTGAATTTTGTTGTCCATGTTGTTTTCTTCAATGCAGGCAGAGATCCAGATGGACAGAGCAACAAGGCGTATGGAGCCGTGGAAGATCGCGGTCATCGTTGTGTCGGTGATCGTAGGCATTGCCCTCCTCATTGGCTTGATTACATTTCTCTTGTGCCACGGTAAGTGCCCCACTATTTTGTAGCTGCAAGCTTTCAGGAATCTGTTGTGTTTCACTTGCTACTGATGATTTAGGCATGCAATTCGCCCCTGGTATAAAATTCACATGAGAACTTTGTAAAAGCTATTTGAGATCTAGATTGATCTGAAAACCAAGAGTACTTGAAATGTGCTTTACTTGAAGCAGGGATTTCAGTTTTAACCCTCCTTTTGTTTCCTGCTTTGGTCAGTCAGTGGTGTCTCCACTGACTCACCAAAGGAAAACAATCTTCTGTATAAACCAGAGGTGTGTCTAGTATTCAGGCTGTGCATAGCAAGCTTAGTCTTGAATGGGGTTTTTGGGCTCCTCTATTCCAGAAAGAGAGAGGGCAGAGATTTAGCCTTTTCAGAGCCCAGGACTCAGTTCTTGCTGCCAAGGGCTCGTTTCAGTAGCAGATCATAGAATCAATAAATTGATCTTTAAGATCACCAAGTCCAACCATCTTGGCTCATGACTTGAAGACAATTAATTCCATTCCCAGTCACTTGCCTCATGAATGAAGTTGAGTCATTCCATTCCCAGTCTCTGAGATACCCGTGTGAGTTTTTGAAATGCTTTCCTGCTGGAGTGGAATTAATTAATCATGTAGCCATCTCAGCTTGCCAAGAGTCAATGAGGCTGTGGCTTTCACTAGGACACCAGAAGGAGCAGTGGCAGAACAACTGCTCAGCTTTACTTTTTTCCAGCTCTGTGTTACAGGGCCCCTCTCTGCCATTCACCCAAGAACCAGATTTTAAACTTAACCCGACTGCTGAACGCTCTCAGAGGGGCAGGGATGTGCCAGAGTGCAGCCAGGGAGGAGTGAATGTGTCTGAGTTGGAAGGGACATAGGTGGGCTCCTTTGTCTCATGCTGCACTCACCTTGGGCCAATGAGAAGATGGACCCCAGGGAAATGTTGTAGTGGGTGTAATTTAGAACTCCTTGGGAGGGTCCTCGAAGAATAAATGAGCCCCTAGATGGTCCATGGAGCAACAGGATGGTCCAGACATCCCCTTTTCCCAAAGTGCTGCTAAAGCTTTAATTTCACAGTTGACAGGGTCACTGCCAGAGCCTGGGACCCTTGCTTATGTTATGTTCTGTGAGATACTGTGCATCTTTGAATTGCACTAAAGATGATCAGCTACTTTTCCTTCTTTTTCTCCTCTGTAGATGAAGACAGGTATTACAATGCATCTTTCCTAATCACCAATGTTGACTACAATCCTCAGTACGAAAGGCAAACTACAGATGAGTTCAGGAACCTAAGTGAAGATATTGAAACCATGGTAAACTAAAAGTTTCTCTATTTACACCTGACCTATGGTGAAGAGTTCTGCAATCGTGTGATTGAAAATAGAGTCAGAGGTGATTGTACCTCATCCCTACATGGCTGGCCTTACCTTTCACACCTTGCTTTGTGGGTTAAAGATGCGTAGCTGACTGTACACATGCAGATGGTAAGCACAGGTGCTCTCTGTTCCAGAAGCCCTGTGGTGGAACTGGCAACCACAGAGCAGAATGGACAGTGAAATCAGCCAACTCAGCTGTTTATTTTGGATCTGCATCCTCTGATGGAAATTTAGTGGTAGCTTTGGTGTAGAGGTGGAGATCTAAAGGCATTTTCATGTGTTTCAGAGGCTCATGAGACTGTTATATTGTGAAGGCATGTACTTATTGCAGGTGTATTTTAATACACCCTTTTCTTTTAACAGATATCTGAACTATTCAGGGGGTCCTTTCTAAGTAAAAGATTCATCAGGTCCCACGTGGTCAGTCTAAGGTAAGTAATGTGAAGGCCAGGAATAAGCAGGGATGTGCTAAATACCTTTTCTTCCTACCTGTTGACCATATGGAGCATTCCTGGTTGCTTGTGCTTAGGTTACACCAGCACTAAGCCTGGTCTGGCTGTTGCTGTCCTCCAGTGTGCTCAACACTGAGGGCTCAGTTGCCCTTTGAGGTCTGCAAGGAAGTTTGGCCTTACACTTCTGCAGATTGATTACCTGTACACCAGTTGTTTGTGGCTGTGATACAGTAACTGGGTTATTGGGTGATCCCTACCTCCACTACTAGTTAACAGCTTGAGAGATGCAGAATAAGCTCTTTTTCACACTTACTTCTTCCTCAAGTAGAAGCTCAAGTTTACTGTTCTGGATGATGTACAGTAGGAGGTGATTATTCTCCTCCCTCTGTGAAAAGTCTGAAGGAATAAATGATTCCACTGTGAGATACATGGATATAGATGAGGGAACATAGACATGGACAGAGTAGAGGGTCCTGTGTGAGAGATTTAAGTCTTTCCTCTGCAGTAATTATGTATCACCCTCAGCAGTAAGAACCATTGCTTCCCTCTCTTCTATGTTACTTTTTTTTGGAGTTTCACTTCTGTAAGGCTCAATTCTGCTGTGGAATATTTTCCCCTAGATAGCAAAAAATGCCAGACTTCCCACAAATGGGAAGTCTCCTTCACAGCACTTCTGGGATTTTTTGCCTTTACCTGTCTCTAGATGGAATGGCTAATTTCCTTAAACTCTTCTACATAATTTTCTGATGCTGGTTTCTTCCACAATCTTTCCACAGTGTATATTAAGAGAAATTGCATAGCTTGGGAGCTGGAGTCCAAGTGATTTCTTTACAGCTTTTATGTTGATCTCTTCCAAACTTGTTTTCACTACAGATACTTTGTACAACTAGGCACTGGAGCAACTTAGCTGCATCTCTGCTTTTTTTCCCTCAAGGCTTCAGTTGGTGCTCCTTTAGACTGTTAGTTTAAAATACCAGGCCCAATGTTTTATAGTGTCAGTAAGGACCTCAAACTATTGAGAATGTTGTATCTAAACACGATAGATCCAACTGGCCAATAAATGGACAAGTGACTTAAATGGAAAGAAATGCCCAAAGACCTCTTTAACTTCTGTTTTAACTGCATCTTCTGAATGGCTGTTAGGAATGACCTGCTGGATATCTGTTGAGGGGTTTTAATTTGCTATATTGTTCCCACTACCATTTGTATCCTACTGATAAGGACTTGTGTGGAGGCCAAAGGGAGTGATCCCTTCTTTGCCTCTCAGCTGTACTGCTTATAACAATTCCCAGAAAATTCCCTCTGATCACTGTCATAGCAAGAAGCTTTTGTTGCCTGCTGACATGCCATCATCTTCCTTTACTTGAGCATAGCCATGCTATTTGTTCTGGACAACTGTGTAGACCAGGCCTCATATAGAAAAGGTTCTCATATAATAAAGGCTGACAGTGCATAGCAGAACCACGGGCATTAGTGGGCAAAGAGAACTACACCATTTGTTTTTGTTGGTTTGTAGCCCAGATCCTGGTGGAGTGCTTGCATCTGTTGTTCTGGTATTTAAATTTCCCTCTGCTGACAGTGAAGCAACGACCTGGGGTCAAGTCAACCGTGTGTTACTCAGAAGGCTGAAATCAACCTCGACATACCTGAATGTTGACCAGTCTACCCTTAGACTCACAGGCAAGTGCCTTAGGTTTGTGTTTTCAGCTTGGAATTTGTGCCTCACACTTTGCTGTTCTAAGTGTAATGAGTTTCACCTTACTATGCAAACGTTGGCTATTCTTGTTTGCTTTTTTTGCCTTCTCAAAATTTTCTGAGAGGCTGACAGCCTGGGAAGCTGGAAGACAGAGCACGGAAAGAACTGAAACATATTGGCACTGATTGATGAGTGTGAGCTCTTCTCTGTGCATCAGAGGCTTTCCCTGTGTGACCTAGTTGTTTTGAATGAGATAGTCCCCATCAATTCATCAAAAAAGGCCCAATTTTGTGACCATGGGTTCAAAAACTATTTTAAGACACACAGTAAATTGAACAAGAACCTTTATCACCAGGCACTGAAATGCAGAGTTCTCAAGCTGTTAAAAAATGCAAGACTGGGGTGGTTCCCTTCTCTAGCCTCTGCCATTTCCTTTGCTTATTTGACAGATTGCTGTATCAAGTGTCCATAACAAGATCCTGAGGCAGTAATCCTCTCCCATGAATCTGTCATGGATTGCCATCTGACTCTGACAAAGGGGCTTTTGTAGGAAAGAAATTAGAAATGTGGCAGCTTACCTTCAGTCAATCCCAGCACTGAGGGTTTGTGAAGACTCATTTGACCACCTTGCCACACTAAACCTGAACAGGTGCCTGCAGGCATTTGCTGGTGGCTGTGCACTTTGTACATGTAGGTGTAACTTGGACCCACTTGCAGTCATCTGCTGCTTTTGTTAGCTCTGAGCTAAGGCAAGAAAGGTGCATCCTGTGGCCTTATACTTTCAGTGAGGAACAGAGGCTTAAATGAACTTCTCCAGCAAAGCAAATTACTACTTTTTGTACTGTCACTCCAGGCAGCAATGCAAGCCATTTAATTTGTATTTCCTGGGTATAGGGAGACAGTCTGGGCTAGATCATGCAGCATATGAGATAAACTTACTGTGATTTTTGCTTTTCATTCCAGAGTTGAACAAGGAAAAGGGAGATAACCTTTTAAACAACTGTAAGTACAACTGCTTTATAGTAAAGGTCCAGGGACATGATGCTGGAGGTTTTATGCTTACAAAATCCTTATACTTTTATGTTACAAGTTGGAAATAGAATTTGTGGCAGATACTAGAGCAGTAGACAGTGCATTTACCAGGGAAAACTTCAGTTCATTTTCTTGCAGTCTTGCTGGCTCTGTACATTTACAGAATCAAACATTCTGGCTTGGTGGTGGGAAGGACTTGCTTTAATGTTGGTTGTTTGAAGTAGGAGCATGTAGTGAGCTGCTGTCAGCAAGTTTGCAGAAGCACTACCCTTTTGCTGTGAGCTATGATTCTTGCTGGAATCCTTCAAAAATCATTTTCCCTCCTTCCCCCTCCTCCCTGAAGAAAGGCTTGGCAATTCATGTCTGTCAGATTTGAGCTAAACTTTAAGGAAAGGCCAGAAGGAGGGAGAGGGAGAAGAGTTGTCCACACTCAGAGCAAGGCAGTGGCACAGCCCTGGAGAGTGGCAGGTTCTCAGTCCTTCTCCTGTTGTGCTCCCCCTTGAGGTCTTAGAGCTCCCTCCGGAAACAGGGAGACAGCGTAAGTACCCTCCCAGGGCACTCCACGAGTCCCCTGCACGGTCTTGAAGACCTTGCATGTTAGCTTTCCATATTCAAATGGCCTCTGAGAATTAACTGGTTTGAATCTAACTTTTTTCAGCTGGGTAACACCTAATTGCTGCCGCAGTGGCTGTAAGTAAATTGTTGGAAAGAGGACACTATTTTTTGTTGCTGCTGCTAAGACTAATCTGAAGGTGACCTGACAAAATCCCTGGTTTTCAGTGTCTTAGATACACAGCCTTCAGGTCCCATGGGAGCTCATGTGGGCTTGTGTGTCTGAAAACTGGCTTAATGAAAAAGTACTGACTCTTCTACCAAACTCCTTTGTTTACCCTGCATCTTTCCTGAGACACTTGTGACCATGGCACTTGGTTTCCCTGCATTAGGTGAAGGCTGCCCTGTTACACCTGTGCCTGCAGCCATAAGGGCCTTCAACCAGCTAAAAGAGAGCTGCCTTTTCCTTTGCAGGCTGTGGAATACGTAGACAGGCGTTCTCCTTCACGGGAGTGGAGAGAATAACCGGTGGGCAGCGTTCACGGGAGGGAGAATGGCCATGGCAGGCGAGTATTCAGCTCGATGGGACCCATCGCTGTGGTGCCTCAATCATCAGTAACACCTGGCTGGTGACTGCAGCCCACTGCTTTAGAGGGTAAGTCACCAGCACCTCTCTGATCCTACAGGCCTTATGACTCTTGGGTCATCTGAACTTTTGTGACTTTCTAATATCTGTATCTGCTCAAAGATAATGAAGTTTGACTCTTCTCTTTCCCTTAGCCAAACCTGGTCACATTGCTTTTTAACAGAGAGCTAAGCTCCCTTAGGGATGTTGTTTTGTGTGGCTGTGGCATAACCTCAAATATCTTACAGAGTAAGAGATCCTCGGAGGTGGACTGCCAGCTTTGGAATTCTGCTGAGACCTCCAAAACAGAAAAAATTTGTCCGGAGAATTATTGTTCACGAAAGATACGGTGACCTTCTCCTTGATCATGAATATGACGTGGCTCTTGTGGAACTTGCCTCTCCTATTGAGTTCACAAGCGATGTGCACAGTGTCTGCCTTCCTGAAGCATCTCACATTTTCCCAGACAACACTTCCTGTTTTGTCACTGGCTGGGGAGCTTTGGAGAACGATGGTGAGTGCCTCTTGCCTCCCTGTGCCCTGTCACACATGTGCCTGAGACAACTAATGTTGATTTTATGGTTTGTTTGTTTATTTTTTAAATTTTTTTTTTATTTTAAGTTCTTTAGACTTGATGTTTAATAGGTCCATGTCTCAGTGGACCTTTCTTAATCCTGAGATATTTTCTGGGTAGCTCCCTTAATTGCCTATGATGGCAGAAAATTGGCAGGAAAACTTGGCTACTCCTAATCTTTGAGGTTTTTTATGTTGCTTACCCTGTCTGTGAATTCTAATGCCACTTCTCCTTCTAGGTTACAGTGTTAATCAGCTTCGACAAGCAGAAGTGAGGATTATAAGCACTGAGGTTTGTAATAGGAGACAAGTGTACGCTGGAGCGATAACACCTGGAATGTTGTGTGCTGGATACTTGGAGGGGCAGGTGGACGCTTGCCAGGTAAGTCTCTTTACCAGTAGTAGTAAAAAGGAAGTAGGTGGGGTGGAAGGTGATGTTTTCTAGAGATAAAATGCTTACTTTGGGCAATCTTAAGTTTATGAGTTTCAATATCTTGATAGATACAAATGAAGACCTTCATGGCTCTTGGGCTGAAGTCTGAAGTTTGCATGAGGTTTATATACAATGCACAAGTGAGAGAATGCAGATGTGAGGGTGGCAGAGACTGAATTACACACAGGCTGTGAGCCTCTGGCTTGTCAGTAAATTGTGTGAAACTTGAATTATAGCTGAGGTTTACAGAAAAATACCTGTCAGTTGTAACAGAAGAATTTGAGAATTTGAATTTATTAGTGAGGAGAATGCTGTTTACTTTTCTTCTGTCTGTTGACATTTTTCTCCTTAGGGTGACTCTGGTGGGCCACTGGTGCATGCAAATTCCAGAGGAATCTGGTATCTTGTGGGAATTGTGAGCTGGGGAGATGAATGTGGCAAGCCAAATAAACCAGGAGTGTACACACGTGTGACTTACTATCGAAACTGGATCCAATCCAGAACAGGCATCTGAAACCTGGAGCTGGTTAAGTTTTGTGGGCTGTGTACAGCTATTCCTCTGACACATCCTGCTCTGTGGTCACCCTCTAAGCAGCTGCTGGCTTAGCTTGTGGTCATGTATAAAGTACCTGTAAAGCTTGAAGCAGTCTAGGACTTGAAATTGGTTTGGCCTACAGCCACACAGGAACGGACTTGATCCATGTGACATTTGTTCAGGAAGAAGTCTGTCAGAGGGACAACTGCCTTTGTCTACATGCAATATATTGACCCTTTCTTCTCCATGGCCACATATCTCAGCCCCAGCTTTTGTATCCAAGCAAAGTGTTTGAGCCCAAACAATCATCTGCCAGCATCCAAGACAAGCTATAATTGAAACCTGGCCCACCCATTTGCTGTGTGCTCACAAGGCCCTATCTATCCATAGACAAGCTACAATCCATGCCCTGACTCCAAGGCTGCTGTACTTCTGAATTCTCGAGCTTTCTCCTGCCAGGAGTGCACTATAATGAAGAACAGAAGATGGCTTAGACAAGTCCTGGTTCCTAAAATCACATCGAACTGTTACTTAAGTGAATAGAGAATTTTTCCTTGCCTGAAAAAGAAATTAGTGGTAAACACCAGCTTGTGTCCACCTTCTTTGAACAAGTGAACGTGTGCCCGCTCATCACGTCATACAAACAGCCTCTACCACAGCATTTGCCATGGGAGTGATTGCTGGACTTAAGACCAAAAACCACTTTATGTTCATACCAGTCTGTTGTCATAGCACAATATTTGGCTGAATTAATTTCCATTTTTATCTTTCCAGACTGTATTTTTCTGAATAAAAGTCCTTACCTTTTGTGCAGGATGGAGGATTGTAACAATCTTAGTATGACCATTGTCAAAGAAACTTCTCAAACTTCTTATTCTTGTGAATGCTGTTCTCAAGTCTTTATAGTTTTATACATGCATCTTTAGCTGTGTCCTGTAAAAAACCCCAACTTTTGCATTACAGTGGAAATGCCCCTCTCCTTCAGAGCAGGACAGAACTTCTGACAGACCCAGAAGTCTTACGTACAGGTCTCTGTTTTCTCACAGGAAATAGGAATTGCCTGTGTGGCATTGCCAGACTGTAGCTGACTCATTTAGTCTCAACCACACAAACCTCATATTCTCTCTGGTTTCATTCCTTTCAGGAGCCCACGTTTCTGTCAGCCAGGTAGATTATCCAATGCTTTCTACAACCCAGCAGCAGAACATGCCTTTTCTTGGTAGGGATGCCCTCCTTGGTGTGTCTGCAAGCTTTCCAACACTTCATGTGGATCCTGATCCTAACAACAGCAAGTGCTATGTGCTTAATTGCTGAATAATGAGCCACTCAACTGTTCTCTTCTCCCTGTATGGTCAGAAGAGAAAGAACTCAGGAGAGGAAATATTGGCCACACTGCCAAGACTCGGAGCTGGTCCAGCATGGCAAGCAAGCAAGAATCTTCTGCCAGGCTAGAAGCAAGGACAGCAGGCTTTCAGCATGCTCTTAGTTAGAAGGGCAGGGGCAAACAGGCCCCAGGGATTACAGTCTTAGGATCAGAGTGTTGTTCAAGTTGACCACCAGTCAGCTGGTGAAGTCAATGGCAGTTCAGGGATCCCCTCTGGACTGTGCAGCTCTCTGCCAGTGCTGCCCAACAGAGCCACGATAACAGAAGTATTTGGATTACATGTCCTGTGATCTGTTTGCCAGTAGAGAGAACCATGCTTTTCTAGAGCCTCAGTGGAGGTACTGGAATAGTTGGAAGCCCACAGAAGGTCTGCAGCTGTTGTGTGTTCTATACTTGTGTATACTTGGTACTTAATTTTTTTGTTCCTTCAGGAGCTTTTCTTGTGGAATGTTGTGAGCTTCAGAAACAAACTTGGTGGTTTAATTTCTACATAGGGAATAAACACTATCAGACTAGCTCCATAGGTCTGAGCCCAACAAATTTTATTTCAGTCTCTTCAGCCAAACATGTCTTTGGTGTATATTGCTTGTTAGAGGAAGCTTAAAATTGATATATGAAAAATAGATATGAAAGTTTTTTCTTGGCTGTAGCAATTGTCTTAACAGGATGGTGAATAAAATTTTATACTTTTCTTCATAAATATCATTACCAAATACTACGGATTTTCACTTCTCAAAGCACTTTAGGCTTGGGTTTTCAAAGGGCATAATGGTTTCTCCATCTGCTGGATTTCATTGTAACTTGCACACTTCCCATTTTTAAGGTTGCAAATATCAACTTCCTCACCAATTCCCCCAAACAGATAAGCAGATGTCTAAAAATTAATTTTGAATCTGTGAACTCTCCAATTTGTTTCTTTTGGGCACTATATCAGGAAGCCTTAAGCATTTAGCTCAGTATCAAGGGCTGGAGTAAATCTCATTCTCCAAAGTGGTGTACACAAAACTGAAAAGCTCAACTTGCCATTTGCTTAAGGAACTGCCATCTACTTGTAGAGATACTGTACCTGATCCCCCTTAGTGCTGAGTGCCAGCAGAGTGCAGCCAGGAGGAGTGGGGATGAAGAGGAGCTGGCATCTACTTGGTCTATGTTTTGGAAGCCTTTATTTTGGACTACCTTGTGGAGTTTCTCCTTATAGCATCTGGAAATTTCTGTTCCAGTTTCTCCTGGAAGCAATGTAGTTTACATGCTCTGAGGCCTCTTGGTGATGCAAAGCAGTACAAATGGTGACTATCAAGAAGAGCACTTGAAAGAACAGACTTCATCCAAAGGAGTATTGGTGTGGCTGGACATGATGGGCCTGAATCCCTGACTTGTGGCAAAACTATACTGATGTCATCCTTGTCTGGCTTTTCATGAGGGAAACTAAGGAAGCCTGAAGCCAAAACTTTTTATTTGATTTAGGTGGTCTAGCAGACTTGTATTTATTTTAAGCTGCGTTTTCACCTATTTCTGAAGCCACAAGCTGCAGTTTCTCTCATCTGTGTTTTTAGAGGAATTAACATCTTCACTCAAGGCAGAATGGGATGTATCTAACTATTCAATCATGCATGACACACAGGAATGTAATTTATATGTAGATTTAATAAAATCTGTTAAATTTACCTTCTGTTTCATGTACTTACTAATTTCCTGCATCACGGTAAGCAACTGTAAGTTGGAAACTCCTCTGTTTTAGAACGTTACACTGATCCTATACCATGGATTTATTTGCTGGCTTTTATGTGCTCTTAATCTATCTGGCTTTTTCGATTGTTAGAGGCTGTTGGATGAGCAAAATGTCATCCAGACTAGGATGGAATTTACCCACCTGGTGAGCGTTACCGAAATTTCTGTGCAGGTAAACAGGTCCTCTGTCATCCACTAGAGGGTGAATCGTGTTGTACAGGAGCCTTACGCTCCTGGCAGCTGGTGGTGCTCTGCTTCAGCTCAGTAGAGAGGAGCTGCAGGACAAGGCACTGTGTTCCTGCTGCTTTGAAGATGCAGAGATGCTGCACAGTTTGCTTGCAAAATCTGGGGAGGCTGCAGCTGCTCAGCTTTAAGCATAGGCATCTGCAGCACTGGGTGAGTTTCAGGCTTCTCCCATGGGAAAGCCTGGCATCCCTCTCTCACCTCTAAGTCTGTTAAACACTGCAGGCTATGGCTGTGAGAGCAAGGGCTGAGCAGGTTTTGTCTGCTTACCTGCAACAACAAAGCCAGAGCTTTTTCCTGTGGAAGAGTAGACTGGAAAGGCACATGGTCAGGCATTTTTGGCATCATGGGTCAGTTTTCTGAGCTTGTCAGCCTTCTTGCAAACAAGATAACAAGATAACAAGAGCAGCAGTAATTTTGAGAACTTGATAGGATAAGGTTAGGGAGGTTTGCGGTAGCATGTGTTGGTCTCCCATTTTGACAATTCCTAATGATTCCTGTAGACCAAACACACTGATCAGATTTCTTCTTGTCCCTTTCTTGTCATAATGGGAAATGGTACAAATTGTACCATATTTTGAGCTGGAAGGGCAAGCTCTTGATGAATTAATCATGCTGGAGTTCATTGATCCTGGTCTATAATACCTAACAGCCAGCAGGATGAACTTGGAATTTAAAGTTATTTAATGGGATAAAAACAAGCGCAACAGCTTTATTGCAGTATTACAGGACATGCCATGTTGGCTATAGATGGGAAGGTGGCCATTTATTTGGAAGAAGAGTAGCTCTTTTGTCACATTTTACTGGGTCCAGGGCAGCAAAGTGTTAGAGACAGACTTCTTATTTGGCATAATTTTAAAAACCATTTTTTATGGCTCAGAAGACAGCTTTGTGCTGAGCTTCTGACAGAGCCAGTGTTGTGTATGTGACATGTAAAGCATTTATGAGCATTCAGCTACCTTGGTAACTGTGCCATGACCCAAAGATATGCTCAGCTGGTGTGGTTGTATTTGGCTATGTGGGTGGAGTTTCTGTCAAGGGTTTGAAGTGAAGAACTGAAGAGAAGAATAATTCTAATCATCTTTTGTATGCATGGCTAAACAGAATCCTTCTATAAAACAAAGCTGTCAGTATTTCACCTTGCTGCGTGTCTGATCTATTACTGTTGCAAAGAAAACTTCTCAAAGCTCCTCTGGTTAGAAGACTTCAGAAACAAATATAGCAAATGGCAGTTAATCTACTTTAATTTTATTTGTAATTGAACCCTTCTTTAAATCACACTTCCTTTGAAGAATATTTTGTTCAGCATTCATTGTTTGTGGCTTTTTCTCAGGTGCAAAAAGATTGTTTCAATTAAGAAAGAGAAAAAGCTTTGAGGAACTTGTCAGCCAAAAAATGCAACTCTTCCTTTTATATAAGCATGCATAGGTCTGAGAAAGACAGCTTATCTCCAATTCACTTGATTAGCTACTGAATTCCTTCCTCCCTGCAGTAAACAGCTTGCTATATGATGTTTGTCCCCTCCATGCCTGTGCTTTCCATCTTCCAGTTGTGCCACTGGGCTGTTCCTTTCTTGAGGAAGGACTTGCCGCCAGCCTGGCATCCAGAGCCTGTTTTAACCACAGATCGTTCTTTGCAAATCAATACAAACAAACAACAATTGTCACACATCTCTGACCTTCACCAGGCTCTTGGGATCACCTGCAGCCTTTGGAGCTGTGACTCAGACAGTCTGGCACTGTTCTCCAGGCCAGCAGATGACCTGCATACCAAAGGGGGCTGTTGACAGCAACATTCCTTCCCCAGTGGACAGACCAGATGGAGGGACTGTGCTAGGAAATAATGTATCCTATGATGAAAACATAAGAAAAAACTTCTTTACTGGGAGAATACTTCAACTTGGAATGAGGCTGTCAGAAGTTATGGAGTCTCCATCCTTGGAGGTACTCAAAACACAATTGAACGTGATCCTTAGCAGTCTCATCCAGCTATGCTTGTTTTGAGCAGAGATTTTGGGCTAGATGATCAGCAGAGTTCCCTTTCCACCTCATCTTTTCTGTGATTCTGTTCTCTCCAAGCACTGTAGCAGCTTCAGGGCTAAGGGGTGGGAGCTGTCTTGGGTGAGCTGACTGCCCCTCAGCTCTGTGCTCTGGTAGCCAGTCTAAGGAAGCCTGACACCAGGGCATTTTCATGCTTGACCCTTAGATGCTGTAACAGTGCTGTTGTCCCAAACTTGCCTGGCACTGTTGCCTTTGAATAATCAAGGGAAACAGCAGGGCATAGAAGGGAAAACAATCCATTGTGTGCAACCTAAGTAGAAAGCAAGTTACCCAAGAGAGAGCTCAGACAAGGTCTCATGAGGAGGCAGCGAACCAAGAGGCACCCTCATTTGGTACTCTGCATGTTTCTATCAGAGTGACTGATCTCCTGAATGTGACTGTAAACACAGCTACAGTCAAAACTGCTGCAGGATGGAGGTCTTGGATATGATTTTTATTATGTCTAATTTAGTCTATGAAGCCTTGAAGGCTAATGCAGTGTATGATAAATCAGGTGACCACTGACAAGAATGCCATGTAGGATCTTGCATGCTGCTGCAGAGTAAACCAGAACAGGTAGCTGTGGCAGAAAGTATCTCAGACTCTGGCTTCCACCAGGCAACTGAGCTGCTAACAAATAATAGGAGATCAAATCCAAGCTACCTATTTTCTGGGGAAGTAGAGATGTAGGAAAAGCCTTGTTTTGCCTGTGCTGCCTTCAGCAGAGCTCTCAGTGCTCCCAGTAAGTCCCTCTAGCACTTCAGATCTGTGAAACAATGCTGCTATTCCTTTGTTCAATTGGAGCTGTGCCTGTAAAAGATTTATTTGTATTTTAAAGTGCTCTGTTTCTTTATAGGCCTCATCTAAGTCATGCAAAGATGCTCTCCTGTCTCTTTGGAGGTGCTGTGTGCCTTAACAGGGAGAGGAGGATTCATGCACTGGATGTAGAGAGTTGCTTGTTAGCCTGACAGAAGACAATGCAGGCTGACCTGTTTCACTGCACTGAGCAGCAGCTCTGCCTGAGCACCTGCAGAGGACAGGCACACGTGTGCCACCTTTTTGCCTAAAACGACAGGGGCGACAGGCTACGAATTCTTTTTTAATGACCCTGGCACTGGGGGACTTCTGTTGTCGAAGGGCGTTGTTGGTATTCTGGGCTGGCCTCCCTGGCTGCAGCTCAGACGGGTGTAGCAGTTTCTGTTACAAGGGCCTGGAAAGAGGGACTGCTTGGAAACCAGCCAGGGCAGGATCTAGCATACTTCAGAGCTTGAGGCCATTGCTGCAGCATCCCAGAGTCTCCAGGCGTTCAGTATCTCCAAGCTGCATGGGCACGTAAGAAAATCTTGCCCCGAGTGACTTTTCAAGGCTCAAGATAAAGGCTCTGGCTTCTCTCCCAGCCCTCACAGTGGCTCTGGAGAATAATTCTATCCTTTTAATGGATTTTCTGCTTTTGGTTTTCTACTTATCAGTTATTAACTGCCATCAGTTATTAAAAGCCATGGCTGGCATTTCATGTAGCATAGGAAAGCACAGCATAATAAACTGGTGACCTTTTTTAGTCAAAAGAGTAAAGTTATGTACCATGTCCACAGTTGAAATAAAAAAGTATAATAAAATACGGCTCATTTAGAGCTTCTGCTGAATTTTGAAGGCCAAATGCAAGATATCTTTGTGTTTTTCAGGAGGGGGAGACCTGAACCCATAACTGAGCTGTCCAGGTGTGCTGATGGAAAAAGGAATGTACTTGTCCAAGAGAAGGATTTCATCGCAATTTGTTACCAGTTTGATCTTGTCAGATGCTCACAGAATCACAGAATAATTTAGATTGGGAGGGATGTACAGAGGTCATCTCATCAAACCCCCTGCTCAGAGCAGCTCTAATTAAATTCAGGTTGTTTAACATTCAGGCTGTTTAACAGAGCTTCTGTCAGTTCTGTTGAACATCACTGACAGGAACACTCACTTCTCTGTTTAAAAGCAATGACTGACCGCTGTCTTTGGTCTGAAATTCATGGCCTGCCTTGAGTAACTGGTAAACAATTATGCAAAACATCTTTGCTTGTAAATTCCGAGGATGTTATTGCTACAGGACTGGCCAGTGGTCTTCTCTAAAGGTGTTCTTTGTCTCTAGAGCCCGTGAGCCTGTGTAAGTATGCAAACACAAACCCAGGTAGTCTGTTATTACCATTCTTAGGCAAGCTGTCTGTCTGACCGGCTGGGCTGACTTTGCAGGGTTAAATGGAGAGAATGCTCATTACATCTTTTTACACTTTCATTCACAAAATCCTGTGCACCCACATTCTTGGATTTCCACCCCCTGCTTTGATAGCTAGTTTCCGTACTGCTTCCCTAGTATTAACCAAAAAAGGTTACTAATTGCCTGGCTTACTGAATGACACCCTGATACCAAGCACTTTGCAACTCGATAATTTATTGTGAGGAAAATTATTTGTTAATTATTGTCTTTTCTTCGTCTGTCTGTACCATTGTTCCTGCTGCACAGGTATGTGTAAATTGATTTTGCATCATCTGAAAGAAGCAAATGTATTTCCTTATTTCACACTGTTTTGCAGGACAGTTCATTTTAATGGTTAATTAATTTGCAAACAAAGGCAACCTACTTAAAGTTTTATTAGGCAGGTTGCAAAATATTCTTGATTGTAAGAAATGAAAAAATGTTTTAGGAATATCTTTGTTATTTGTACTCTGGAGTAATAATAGGAATAGTCTGAATGATCTGAAAGCTACCAGGAGTTCATTCATCTGTTGTCCAATTCCTTTTCTCTGGCACTTCTTCCTGAGAACCTCTGCAATTCTAATGAATGTTTTTCATTCTTGTTTCAGGGCTCAAGATTTCAGGTAAATGATGTCTCAAAATCTAGCTGTTTGCTAAAACCTACTTCTCCTGTAATATGTTTTTTACCTGATCCAGGTGGTTAGAGTTTGCCTCTGAACTTCTGCACACAGCAGGGAAAATTCTCCGCATGTCACAGGGTAAACACTTCAAGGGCCACTTTTTCCGAGCATAAAAAAGAAAAAAAAAAGAAGAAAGAGAAGAGACAGAAATACACAACAAGGAATTCTAAGGTATTTTCTTGACTTCTGCATTGAATTGGTTTGTAATCAATCTCCATCACTCCATCAAGTGCTTGAGTTCCTGTGGGGCTGTGTGTGTTACTGGGTGGAGCAGGGAATCCTTTGCACACAATCTTTTTTGAATTTTACTAATTTTGAAAAAGAAAATAACAGGGTGCGTGGTGGGGAATGGAAGGTACAACCCAGGGAGGATATTAGGACTTGACAGGTACCTGTGTACTCAGTCAGAAAAGCCCCAGGTAAGGCAGGCAACTGTGACAATGCCCTTTTTACGGGCAGCTTGGAGAAGCCAAAAATCCCAATTGATTTGATCAAAGCAAATGAAGAAATCAATGCTAGAGAAACAGCAGATGCTGTTCAGCAGTGATCATCTTTTCCCACTGTCCTCAAAATGGTCTGCCCAGATGCTCCTACAATTGCATTGAAATGCCTATGAATGGATAACCTTGGGGAAAGATGGAAAAGGATTTGGTATGTTTAGGTAAAATTTTCCTCAAATTTTCGTCTTGTCTTTTTTTTTTCTCTCCCCTCCCCTCCCCTCTCTTTATGCTGAGGCTGTCTCTGGAAGATAGTGAGTGTTCCAGCAAAAATTACTGAAATCTTGAGACTTCATGGGAAAATCAAATGCTTCGAGCTTTCTGGCACAAATGCAAGTGCATCAAAAGGCAGAAAACAGATTTTCTTTCTTGTAATGTTACTTTTTGGTTTGCGATTTTCAATTTTTGAACAAATGCATGTTTTCTCACTAGTGAATCTCCATTTTTCCCCTTTCCAGCTGGCTCTGAAGAATCACTTTTGTGCTGGGTGAAGGGAATTCCAAGGAGATTGGTGGCCCTTTTCACAGAGTAAGCATTTTCCACAGGCGGGGTTATGCCAACCATTAAATGACTAACATGTAATTAGGAGGCTGGATACTTATAGTTGTCTTGTCCCTGATGCCAAGGGAGTCCAGGACAGCTGTGGATGAGTGAGCACCGAGGTAGATCAGGCTTGGCTGACCAAGCCATTTATGTCCATACCTGTGTTTGTGTTGGCTCTCTCAGAAGACAAGGGCCTTAGCGCTGTGGACGGTGCGGTGCCTCTCCGCTGTGGGTTCTACAGCGAGCGCGCGGTAGAAGGAGCAGCCACTCAGGACGAGGCCTGCTGCAGGGATAAAAGCTGGACAGAAAGGGAGTGCTGGAAAAGGGAAATCTCACGCACTTCCTGTTTCGCTGTAGTGAAGAACAAGTCTTCTTGCTTGGGCCGGTTTATCTGCTCACTCCATCTCTGCCTGGGGAGCGCTTTGATGCGGAGCTGATCGGAAGGTTACAGTCTCCTTATCAACTCCATGCTTACCTCTGTTTGTTTTTATTCTGAAGTTCGTTCCCTCATTTTGCAATAACCCACAGGGTGCTGGGTGTTGCGCCAGCCGTGCCTCAATGAAGGATCTTCATTCAACACCTTTCCCTTCCCGTCACACCAGTCAATGCGACTCCTGCGTTTTCCAGCACCATTCGCTGCGCAGCCCAGACTTTAGTCGGGCCTTCGTTGGTGGGCAGAAAGGCTACCAGGCCTACCGGGACCTGCCATGGGATCTTCAAAAGTAGGTGGCATGTTTCAACCTGGAGAGTTTAATCTGGAGGTGTAATGATGGTAGAGGGTACTGTCTATGGGAAAGCTTTAGGGCTTCAAGGAGATAAATCCAGAAGAGAAATCTGTTTTTTCTCTTGCCTTTGGTGCTCAAATGCTCTGTCTATGCCTCTTTCATCCTTTTAGACCTGGGTACCTCATGGATCTGTTTGAAATGTGCAGCCTGAAAAGGGATGATAAACAGGACACTTCAGGATGAAAGGGTGGTTTTGGAGGTTGTGGTCTGGATGAAAAGAGTAACGTGGCTGGAGTGACAAAGGCAGAGGGAAATCCTTCTCTAGCATGGCCAGGAGCACAATGATTTGACATCTGTGTAGAAAGATGATGTGATGGCTCAGGTTGACACTTACCTTTTCTTCCTTCTGATCATCTTATTCTGCCTGCAGTGCAGAAACCAAGAAGCTCTTTTGTGTCAAAATCAAGTGCTAGTAAGGTGATTTTTGAAAAACATGTGGTTTGGTCAGGTGTAGTTGCAATATTAATTCCCCAAATCTTTCAAAAAATCCTGGTTAAATAAGTGACGTCAGCACGACTACATAAGGGGAACGCTATAGGTGTTCATCATTCTGGTTTTAAGCCTTGTATTTTACCAGAAAAGCCATGATTTCTAGGGAGTAATGAGAAGGTGTTTTGCATCAGAAAGTATGTCATGCAGTCAGAGATGCTGGATAGCCATAGTTTTGTTTTACCATAATATTTAGGACAGCACTGGAAAGTTCAGAATATTTTTACAAAAATAAGTCTTCCAGCTGCACCACTCTACTATTGTCTCTTGGGTCAGAACAGAGATTGGGTTCTAGATGTACAGGAAACTTCTTGGAATTTGTGATTTCTGTTTAACTCACTGGATTCTGAATTCATGTGGCAATTAGGGGGATGCTTAGTCTCCCATGAGTTTTTTTTTCTTGTTGTTGTCTCACCAGCTGATGAAGATTAAAAGTATGACCTCAGGAACAAAATTCAAAAGAAACTGAATTATTTTTTAACATCCTAATGATTTGGCTGAATGGCTAAATTTTTGTGTGTGATTGTTAAAGATTACAACATTAATCTTCTTTCTGTGTTGCTTTGGGCAAATAGTTGTGGATGATTGCAAGATACTACTTATTTTTTCCATCCTCAAGATTTTTAAAAATTGTGGTTTTGAAATAATTTCAGGGCATGCTGATATAGAAACATTGTTTCTGGATGGACAAAACTTATTCTTCCTGCCCACTGAAGTGTTGCTCTCATTTTGTGGAAACAGTATTATTTTAGTCAATAGTTCTGACTTTGTCAGAAGTTCATCTTTGTGTTCTGTGCTGCTTAGTAGTATCCTGCTCCATACCCAAAGATTTTCTGTCCCATTTAATATCCATAACTTAAGAAGTATGCTACTCTAACTGTCAGGTAAAGAAGAAATCTCCATCAGTTGTGATTACAAGATTGTGCACATTACATAAAGAGGGAAAACTCAGTGAGAGTTCTCTACCTACAGAATTGAGAAGCCTTTTTATCCTAGTTAGATGTAAATCTACTTGCCATGTCTTGGTGCTATCAACAGTGGTGTAAATAATTTTAATGACAGTGTGCTAGAGGGTAGTTAAATAACATCTGAGTACAGTTTGGTTGCTTCCTAGTTAGGAAAGGATTTAATTGTTTAAATGGTTGTTTAAATTATTATAAAATACAAAGTACATTAGGGGAAATCTGTGTTGGATAGTTAAATATTGACATGTTTGGGAAAGGATGGAAACTGCCCAGTCTTAATCAGGGCCCTGTGTAGCCTGTTAGATGTCCAGAGTTCTTTGCTGGGCAGGGATGTGGATCTGAGTGTGGAGCTGTGAGCTTTGCTGTTTGAGCTCATCCTCCTCTGCCTTAGTCCCTTATAAGTGCAGAGTTCCACCTTTAGCTTCATCCAGTTCCAAGGTGCCTCTCTACAAAACATTCCAAGCTAAGTTGGAGCATGTGCTCTGTAAAATCCTTCAGGAAGCAAACCTGCTAAGGAAAACTGGGTGGAGTAGACAGCCTTGCTGGTCTTGTCCCTCTGTTGAGCTGTCCCCTGCACTCTGGGAAGCAGCTGCAGTGTTCTATCTGCAGCTTCCTTGTGCAGAGCTCGTGCCCTGGCAGGGTGAGGCACAGAGTAGCTGGTGTTGTATATGGCAGCCTAAAAGTGAATATGCAGGTGGAAATGCAGTGCCACTTGCACCAATTTGTCATGCAGGAGGTGGGCAAAACAAATGCAAATTACAGACTGCTGAGGTGTAGCAGGAAATAGATACCAGCCCTGGTGCCACTGGCATTAGTGGGAGTTTACCTTGATTACTGCAGGAGGCAGATGTGGTTCCTGCATGGTGCCAAAGAGAAACATATTCTGCTCATTTTGTCCCAGGACACATCCTGAATTCAGGAAACCCTAGGGAAACACTTTTGCTTCTGGTACAAATCACACCTTATTTGACTCATGAGGAACTGGTTCTGTTTTTGTTTCCTTGCCACATTCCCTCAGTTTCTGGCCATTTCAGACAGGAAAACTAGAAGGAGACAAGACCTCCTCCTGAGCTTTAAAATCTGGTCATCTTCATTCCCTGAGCAAGCCCCAGTGTAATCCCAGCAGCTTTTTTGGCCCCTGGTGTTCCTTTCAGAGGATGTTTCAGAAGTGTTTCCCTTTACTGATTTTTTTCACATGGAGTTTTATGGTTGGGCATTTTGGGTCAGCATAAGCTTTGAAAATCAAGGCATTCTGCTTCCACCACATACTCCTTCCATTGTTTGTGTTTTTTATTACATACAGATCCTCCTTTTGAACAAAGCCAAGCTAACACAAAGCTTGGGATGGCTTAATTTGACAACCTTCTGATACAAGACAATCTGAAAGCTTCATGTGGTCTGTGGACAGATTTGTTGATAACAGGGGGACTGATTTTACACAGAACTGAACACAGGAATTATCCAATTTCTCTGACGCTGGAGAGTTGCCTGGGGTTTCAGTATCAGCTGAACCACATGTCTAAGGAGCTTTCTCTAATTTCAGCAGCATTTTTCCCATGAAGAAATTTGTCCATCTCTGTTCAGTGAAAATACATTGCTAGATTACAGCATTTCACTCTTTATCTACCCAGCCTAACAGCTGTTTATTATATATCGTGGTTTAACCTCAAACAGCAACTAAGTGCCATGCAGCCACTCACACCACACACATGCCACCCCCCCATCCCAGTGGATGGGGAAGAAAGTAAAACCAATAGGCTGAGATAAGAGCAGTTTAATAATTGAAATAATAATTATTATTATTGTTATTATTATTATTAGAGAAGCAGAAGAAAAAAATTCCCAAGAAAGATAACTGATGTACAGTACAATTGCTCACCACTCACTGACCAATGCCCAGCCCATGCTCCAGCAGGGAATGGTCCCTTCCAGCCAACTTTGCCCCCCTTTATATGCTGAGCATGGTGCTCTGTGGTATGGAATATCCCTGTGGCCAGTTCAGGTCAGCTGTCCTGGCCATGCTTCATCTGAGCTCCTTTTGCATCTACTTGCTGCCAGAGGGTGGGAAACTGAAAATTCCACAACTGGCAGTGAGCACTACTGGGCAACAACTAAATCATCACTGCATTATCCACATTATTCTCACACTAAGCCTAAAACACAGCTCTGTACCAGCTACTAATAGGAAAATTAGCTGTATCCCAGTCAAAACCAGGACATAAAGTACAGAAATATGTATTATTATCCAGAAATGTAAACTTTTAAGCTGCAGAAGAATGTGGATGCTTTGGGTCAGATTCTGAGTTGACACAAGCTGTCACAGAGGCATAGAGCAGAAGAGCTGTATCAGACTTGCAGAACTCCTTGGGAGTGATGGTAAGTAGAGTTTTCATGTACCAGTAAAGAGATTTACTGAAGTAAACAAATTGAAGCACATCACTGTCCTACTACTTGTGTATTTATTCTATTACATTACATTGTAATACAGTATTACAACTATTGCTATAGTGATTTTTACAAATGTTTTTCTCAAAGCCCCTTAAGAGGGAGGTACTACATGTGTTCTGAAACAGTGGAAAAATGTTGTCAACCTAAGCATGCCTCTCTTATAGGAAGAGACTAAAAGCAAAGAACATGTAATAGCCCACAAGAGATCATCTCTAGGTGACTGTTCTGGGTTTGGCTTTTCATCAGTCTGTCCTGTCAGCACCTTTCTTGAGCAGCCACCGTCAGTGGGTGGCTGCCAAAGCAGAGCCTGTGCTCGCTTTCCTGGTGCATGCTGACTTAGCTGGACACTGATGCAAAGCTCACTGCAGGTAGTGGAGGTGTTCCACAGGTGTTCCAGCGTGCTTCCAGCCCTGGTGAGGAAAACCTTTGAGGCTTTTCCTCCAAAGCAGACAGTTTGACTCATAGATGGCAGTTTTAATTCTGCTTCTTTGCAAGAAGTTAATCTAAATTTCAGTAGTAAAAGACACGAATTTCTTCTGTAAACTAACAGTTCCAGGCTGCAGTGAGGCATGTGCATGTGTGATTTATTTAATGCAATGTTTATAATTTGTTTATTAAACAGCACCCTTAAAAACCCAAGTTAGTGTATTAGGCAATATTTTTAATTTTCCTTTGAGACTTATATTTTTCTTTTGGTACTCTTCTAGTACTAAAAATCAGACATAATTAACTGTGTCCTTCTTATACCTTCCAAAATGCATAATGAGAGGGATCCCTCTGGCTCTGTTTTCATTGGTGTGAGCTCCTTGTTGAGGAAAAGGTTCCTGGAGGGCTTCTTGTGTGTATGATGTGAAGGAAGTATGGAATACAGGGCTCCAAATCATGTACCACTGTTCAGGAAAGGTCTCAGTGGGTATTTCTGGGAAAATGTCAGTTGAAAAACCTGAGGCAATGTTGGGAATTATTAGAAAACAAAGAGAGGACAAAGAAGGAAAATTATTATGTCAATGTAAACAATTCTATGTCAGGTTTTGTTGTTTCTCTTTGCCAGCAAGTATTTCACTCCTCTTCCGCATTGGAAAAATCTTAATCTGAGACTTGGCAGTCTTCTGCCAAGAGATGAAATCCAGTCCTTGTTTGCAGTGCATTCAAGATTATTGCACAGTCTTAAGCTGCAAGCAGAAGGGACTTTGTCAGAAAGCCTTCTGAGGTCAGTGGGAAGTTTTCAGCTTCAGGTATTTGGTTCAGGCTTAAAATTTCCACTTCTGCTCTGGAGGACTTCAGTGACCTTCCCAGCTGGAGTGTTTTTAATCTTAGTGTGCATTTCTAGGCTACAGTCCCTGTTCCCTTGCTTTGAGCACATAGCTCCCAAGGAGTTAGCAAAGACTGCTTGAGTCTTGTTCTGAGAAAAATTAATTCAGAGTGTTGAACTTTTATCAGCTCTCTGCACAGCATTCAAGCCCTGACAGGTCATCACATGGATCTCAGTTGTTTCAGTTCTGGCACAGTTACTTCTCTTGTGTGAACTGAATCCCTGTAAGTACTGTTCAAGTTTACACAGTGGGACACGTCAGATAAAATAATAAATTTTTGAGGAATGAACCTTAGAAGGCACAGCAAAGCAGCAATAAAGCTCAAAGTTAATGGGAATCCAAAAATATCAGTTCAGTGATCTTTGTGGGTTTGTCTCACAGGTGTCTTTTAAAACCTGGATTTGAAATCCTCTTAGTAGTCTGCAGCATGTCTATTCAAGATGTCTATCCAGATGGTACAGCCTAATCAAGGATATTTTGCACAAAAATACTTTTTGTTTTTAAAATCAGTTTTCATTTTAAAAAGAAATTAGGAGTGGAGAATAAAATTTAACAGCTGTTCCACATTTATATATAAAAGGAAGGGGGAAAGTTTAAGCCAGGTCAAGGAAAAAGATATCCAAGTACCAAACAGCACCCCCTTCTCCCATTAAGTGACTTCCCAAGATAGATTTGTCAAATAGCTTCTTGTTTGAGGAAATTCAGTTTCGAAGCTGGTGCTGAGACCCCTCTGCTCCTCTTTGAAATAATGTTCTCAAACAGGTTTCATGAATTAGGTGAAAGTCGTGTGTGAGTAGAATTACACGTGTGAATAACTGTTGTGGACTGGGGCTTCTGTTTGTTAATGATAACATGGAACTTGAAATAGAAGAAAGAAAGAATAAGAGTTACAGAAAATATTACAAAAAATTTACAAGAGAATGGCGAAAAGGTTTCAAATTGATAGTACTCTCTTTAATTGTGTCCCAGCCATGTTGCTTCTGGTCTGAAACCGCTGTTCCACTGATAGGATAGGCAGTAATTTCTTCAGGCTCACCTACTGCGGTGCAGAGGTGGCACTCAGCCTTTCAAATGGGCTTCTCCAACCCAGCATTTTGGTTTGAGGTTATGCCAGGATCATTATAGCTGAAACACCTTCCAAGTGTTTTCCTTCTGTGCAGCCTAATCAAGAC
The DNA here is from genome assembly GCA_013398075.1 of Notiomystis cincta. Classification (NCBI taxonomy): domain Eukaryota; kingdom Metazoa; phylum Chordata; class Aves; order Passeriformes; family Notiomystidae; genus Notiomystis; species Notiomystis cincta. The sequence continues at coordinate 112,547 of VZRX01020450.1, forward strand.
AACTGCTCTTTAAATGACAGTATCTGCAAGAATACAAGTGTAGGTTGTCTTAAGTTAAATACATTTTTGTGTTTGTTTTGTTGGCTTTTCTTGGAATTCAGTCTCATTTCAAACATAGTAGACACATTTGCACAGCATATAAGCCAAGCAAAAACTACTGCCTGAAGTGAGGGAAGAAAACCCCAACAAACCCCAAAACAACAAATGCATGTGACAAATTAAAGTTGAACTCACCACTGACTTTATGATTTCACCTAAAAGCAACAACTTAGAAATATTCTTGTTAGTGAGGTAGAGTCCTGACTATTTATTCTTGCATATTTTTCATTTCTCCAGCTGAAGTTTTAAGGCAATTTTCATAGAATAGTCTCAGAAATAATTTTGGAGGTGCTCATTTCTGAACTGTTAACAGGATTATTTAATTTCAGTCTTTGTTTTTTGTGGCTCTTGTTGGTTGGTTTTTGTTTGTTTGGCATTTTGGGGGTGGCTTTTTTTGCTATGGAGTCACAAATGAGTTTTGACGCAAACGTGATGAGAGGTTAATGGCTGCTATACAGGATAGCAGGAGGGAAGGAGACACTAAATAGGACATGCAGAACAAGTCAGAACAGATCCAAGTTACAAATTATTGCTCCCATTTCCATTCAATCACATATCATGATATTTGTCCTGAGTCAGTTGTTTACCAGGCCAAAGTAATAAGATTGCAATTGTAAGGCACCGCAATGGAATTAGAATGAAATATCAGGATCTGCTTTGGTATTTATGAGCCATGCACAGTTGCTTGCTGTCCCTTTCCTGCACACAGCTGCAGGGATCACTTGCAATTATTTCAATTTATTTGAGTGTATTTAAATTTCTGGCTCATGAGGTGTATGTTCTGGGAGCGAGTTGCATGTACTTTGTATGTGGGAACTCAGGGAGGTGCCTCACACCCTTGGGAGAGGATCCCTGCAGCCTGCTTTCCTGGAGTAGGCTGTGCCTTCACCTGCAGCTGTGCCTGTCAGCATGAGTGAGCTATCTGAAATAGAATGAAAGACCAAAAATTGTGGCTTCTTGTTCTATGTTTTGTAATGGCTGATAACATAATAGAAAACTGGCTTTAAGGTTATTAAGAAGTCTTTGAGTTTTTAGACAAAGACAGAATTTGCTGTAACCAACTTTTTTTCAGGCAGTTTTTGTTTATAATACTGACTGTCCATTGGCTTTCCATGAGTTAATTTGGATTATTACCCACATAATTAAGAGCACAGCAGAGAGAAGCATATGGTGAGGCTTCCTACTCATATGTCCTTGCCCTTCCCTGTCATTCTATCACTTCAGCAAATACTGCTTAAAGCATTACTTGCCTTTGTGTTTAGATTCAGTCTGAGTAAAACAGGAAGCACAGACTGGCCCTCTGAAATCTCTTTCTCTATTTGTCCAGCTCTATTTTGCAGGCTGAAATGGACTGAGTGCTTGGAATAACATATAGATATGTACTGTACAAACCATGGGGTGCTTTTTACCAATTTTACTGCACAAAGCAGTTTTGGGAGCAAAGGTGCCAGTGTGTCTGATAACTGATTTGCTTAACTAATTGAAAGCTGTATATGTTGCTGTGTGGATGTTCACCTAGCTGAAAAATAAGTTTTATTCTTGCAAATTTCTAGTCGGGAGTCACATAAGAATCTTAGTGGGACTCCTATTTGATTTGGCCCTAATAATACCCAAACCCTCAAACTTGTCTGTGTTCTTTGACTTCTAGCACATCCCAACACCTATTTCAAAATAGTCTTGAGTCATGTTTTCATTTTCAAGGGTGTTGGGTGAAAAGTCAATTAATATTGCTGAGAAGAATCAACTAATGCTGAGGGAGAACACTTTAGCTTAATATTTTTGGGGGGGATGGAGGCGTTAAGTAGAAAAGGATCTCTTATTAATCTCCCTTTGATCTTATTCTTCCCCAGAATTCACCAGTCAGCCATCAAAATAAGACATCTTGAGCCCTGGAAAATTGCTGTAATTGTTATTGGAACAGCAGTGGCAGCAGCTATCACCATTGGTCTCCTAGTTTATTTTCTGGCATATGGTAAGTTTTGCATAATGTATCCTTGTTCCAATGCTTAGTGAATTTCCTCTGTGCCTGCTGTGCCAGATGATGCTGGGACTTTTCACCAGTCTGTCTAAAGCTTATTTGGGGAAAAACACTGGCCTCTCTAGAGCTCTCTTTCCTTCCTCATTTAGCATCTTTGCAGGTTTCCTAGGAGTATTTCCTGCTGTGCGGGATGATTTAGAACTGTGGTTTCTGTTGGTTTTCATTTACTTTCACTTCTTTCACATTCTTCTCATGATCTACTTCTGGGATGAAGCCAACACCCAAGTGTCTAGTCTCCCTTACATGAGTGACAAACAGAGCCTTCTGCATGTCTCTCTAGAGTGTTTCTCTGTTCCCTTTCCCTGATTACTTCCCACAGCAGCTTCCTGCCAGGGTTTGGTGTTGAGTGGACAGGCCAGGAAGGAAGATAACTAAGCAGCAAGGTGCAGCTTGTGATCCTGTGTGAGCCTCAAGTGCTGTTGGCTGGCCACAAATGTAACTACTGGGGAAAGTTGGATTAGATCACCTAACTGAATTGAGTGCTTGCTCCTGGGCTCCTAGCTTTTGGAAGCTGTATTTGGGTTGGATACAGGTGAAGGCTCATCCACTCCCTAGATGTCACGATATCAGTCAGCAGCAGGTGTTTCTCTAAATTTCATTCATCTTGGTAGTTTGAGTATTGCCTGTTCCTCTTCTTTCCCTTTCAGATCAGAAGCTGTTCTATTACAGTGCCAATGTAAAAATCAACAACATCCGGTACAATAACGAGTTTTCCAGGCAGTCCTCAGGAAGATTTAGAGACCTGAGCGAGAGGGTTGAGAGACTGGTAAGTTTGGACCATTGTGCCTTTCCATTAAGGACTGTGTGATAAATCAAGAGTCATTAATGTGAACAGCACACTCAGAGTACCCTGGTCCCTGGTGGGCACACCTGGGGAATGGATAGCATCCCAGGCATGATCACACCTGGCAGACCAGGTGCTTGCCACTCAGAGTCTTCTAGCCTGTCACTTCTCTCTATCCCTGCAGTGGTGAAGTAGATATTTAAAATGATGTCAGCTTCTCCCTAAATCACTGATCATACAATCACAGAATTTTTGCAGCTGAAGGGGTCTCACAAGGGCCATCAACTCCAGCTCTTAAGTGAAATGCCCATAGAGCGATTGAACCCACAACCTTGGTATTTTTAGCAGCAGGCTCTAACCAGCTGAGCTAATCTCAGCATTTGTGTGTGTTCTCTTTCCATGCCCTGAGCCTGGCTTTGTGATTTATATCCCATTGTCTCTAAGGAAAGCATTCTTTTACACCCTCTCCTTTACAGGGTGGGGAACTCTACCTGCCGAGCTGTTACTGTGTGTTGAGAAAACAACACACAAGACCTTTTCCTGCATCTTTGGTATGTTTTGTTGGGAAAGCCTCCTACAAATAGCAGAGGCTGCTGAGTGGCTCTCAGTCATACAGTAGCTATGGAAATAAATAGACACATTGCAATTTCCTTTCTTGTTTTCTCTTTGAGACACTACCCCAGAGATGCTAATTACAGAGTTCATCTCTATACAACAATAAGCATGTGATTGTGCTTGTATCTTTTTGTGTTTCATTCATCAGAATCCGATGCGTATCTCTTACCTCCTGTTTGGCAACCATGCACAGATACCCAGTTAATAGGACAATGCTTTGCTCCCCACTATCATTTGATTTAGGGCAATGTCACTTGTACACAGCAAAATGTGAGCTGTGCTGGACATTGCTCTGGAGAAGTAGGGTGCTGTGCAGGAACTTGGCAGTGCTAGCATCTCTTCACAGCTCCACTGCTGAGAGGCTCAGTGATCTTGGTCAAGTTGTCCTCTTCTCTGTACGTGTCTGTTCTCTTTCTGCCCTCTTTGTCTACTAGGACCCATACCAGATTTCCCAAGATGTGCTTCTGGTGCATATCTGCATGTACAGAGTCTTACACAAGCTGCTTTTGCTTAGATGCTACCACTTTACAAGTATTGCCTAATAATTGCAGGCTTTTTGCTTTGTGCTATAGGACCTTGGAGAGGGCATGTTCTCCATGACCACAAAGACACTGTGTATTGCTGAGGGGGAAGGAAAGCAAGGACTGGGAAGGAGTCTGAGGAATAACACTTCATTGAGTACAGTTGTATCCTTTCCTCCTACTCCATTTCTTCTTCATTTTTTAAAAATATATGCTTCCTTTGGCAAAGAAACACTTATTTTAGCTAAGAAGTTCTTTCAGTGTTCAATGCAGTCGGATTTCCTCTGAACGTGCCTATCAATTTAGATGCTTGAATGGAAGCCAATGCTTTAGAAACCCCATCTCTCTCTGGGTGTTGAGCTGTTCTGACAGTAGTGACAGTAAATACCAGTGCAGGTTGAGCAGTGAGAACCATTATATCAGGGCATGTTAATTGTACCTGATAAGTAACACCATAACAAACATACACAGAACTGTGCTATCTTTCCTTCATTCCTGTAGCTTTTCTTAAGAGCTGCCCTTAATTCAGCCATTAAATTCTTCATTCCTCTCTCAAATTTTATTAATTCTTTGCTTATATAAATGGTCCCTGCCATAAGTTTGACTTTTTGTGGTTTTAGTTCCGGGTGTTCCATTTAACAAGGATGTATGAGATTGTGAATTATCCATAACCTTATTGAAAGCAACTCCATACAGTAATAAAACAGTGTGTTCCTTGTAAGTCTGATTTTATAACAGCAAAGCTCATCTTGTGGTGATAAAAATCAAAGCAAACTTTCCAGACACACGTATCCTCTGGATATCTTGACAGACAGCTGTCTCAGAACACCTGCATTTTTATCCTCAGCACCTTCACAACAACTCTATGATAGAGAAGGTGAGAGTTCTTTACCACACTTTCTCATTTGTCTGAATTTACCAAAACCCTTTGCAGTCTTTCCCTGGCTGGTGTCAGGGTTTGGATGTCCAAGCCTTCCCATTGTCATAGCAGTAACGATACCTTCAGCTCTGTTGTGAAACAGTGAGTCAATGCAGATAAATGCAATGTCTTTCTCAACACTTGGTGCAAAGCGAACAGAAGTGAATCACCTCTGATAATCAGAAGCATTCAAATTACCTGAGTTAGTGCAACTCCCTGCCAAGTGTTCCCTTCTCTGACTCCTTCCTGATGAAGCCCTCCTTCATTTGTCTCCAGAAAGACCCAGAGAGGAGCTCTTTTCAGAGCTGGTGTTTCGCCAGGAAAAATGTTTCTGCTTCCATATGGAAGTTATATCGTGACTTCCTTGGGACCTGCAGCAAATGCCCGATGTTTGCTTTGGTTTCCAGATTTGAATAGTAACACCCATTGTGTGAACAACATTCCTGACTCTTATCTCATTGAAGGTGGGAGGGAATGCAGCCAGATCATGCCAGAGAGCTGATGAAGCTGGAGCACCAGTCAACATCTCAGGGCTGACTGGAAAGTCTGGAAAATGTCTTCTGGGGTGGAGCTGGGGGGACTGAGGAACACATGATGAAAGGTTTTTGCTCTTTTGCTTCCTGTGAGTGTCTGTGAGTGTTCTCTTTGTGCTCTCTTGAAAAATCAGACTTGACTGAATGCCACTAGGGAAAGAGAGATTCCAGCTCACCAGAGCCTCCTCGTTTTTCTAGTTGGACCAGTCCCTCTTCCCTTGCCAAGCTAAAATGCTCTGTGCCAGACTGTCCCCTCTTACACTGGATAAAAAGGGCACAGTCACAGCCTTATGGCTCCTTCCCCAAAGAGACTCTATTTTCACTTATTGTGTGGCTCATCTGCACAACTTTTACCCACTGTTTTCCTCCATCTCCTTCGGCAGACTTGGATTTCTTTTTCTTCTCTCATGAAATGTATTAATTCTTTTAGATTTCCCAAGAATGCCTTGGAGACTCTAACTACCCTCTTACCAACACTATCCTGGGGGAGATTTCCAAGGCCCTCCTTTAAGCTTTGCTTCTTCAGCCTCTCTGGCATGCCAAAGAGTGCAGGGGGCTGGGACAATCAGATAGACCTGGGTGACTGGGATGATCCCAGCTGCCTACTCTGGGCAGCTGCAGTAGCTGCCCTGTGTGCAGGAAGAAGGGTGGAGGGGTGTTGTGTCTTGTGTAGAAAATCATCTTTGACCCCAAGGGAAGGGGATGTGCAGTCAGGAGAGCTTGAAGTGAGTATCTCAGTCTCAATGGAAATTGTCTCAGCTGAAGGCTGGCAAGTTTCTTGTGAGAGAGACGTGGATGTCAAGCAGCCACAGCAGCTGACCCCTTCAGTACATGGCTGGTTGCTCAACAGAAACAAACATCAGCCTTTACCCTGCCCACCAGGGGTTTGTAAATGCACCTGTTGACTCTTTTTTGCCACTACAATATGCTTCTGATACTTCCTTCTAGAAGTTGTGGGCTTTCCCCTCTTCGAGGAGAGCCTATGCAACCCTTCTTTCTCAGGCACCTTGTATGTCCTCACCTCCTTCTCTGGCCAGAGCCTTGCTGTGTGGCTGCTTCTCCCTGTCCTAATCCATGTGTCTCTGTGCAGTCTTGTGTTGGACACTGTACCCTTCCCAGCTTCTGGGGCTTTGTCCTGTCATTCCCTACTCACGCCTGCTCCCACTGCTGGTAAGCTGGGCTGTGAGCTGGGTGGATGGATGTTCCTCAGGTGTGAGTTTAGCATGGCTCCCTCCTTGGCTGGTTGGGTGCCTGGGGGAGAGTTGAGGGGTTTGTTTTCCCTCCTGGAGTGCCTTGAGCCATGGAATGGACTGACATGGATTTCCCCCGTTGTCTCAAAATCCAGAAGGCACCTGGGCTATCCCCTGTTCTTCCACCATCTGAAACCAGCACAGAACTAACTGGCTGGATCTGGGCATAGCGGTTGTGGATTATATTAAAAAAATACCTGGATACTTCCTCTGGGAAACTACTGCCTAGCCAAATATTTCTATTGAATTAATGGAATTTCATCAAGTAATTTTCACCTCAGGACTCAGCATTGCGTGTCAGGACATCTCCTTTAGAAACAGACATCTTGCTTCAGCTACTTCAAGTGACAAGAGAATCTTCTGTCCTTAAGTATAGGTGTTGGGGGAAAGTTTTTACTTAATACATCTCTTAAAGTTTGCCCTGTTTGATAGAGCTGAATTAGTGTGGGTTTAACTTAATATCTCTATGGGATATTGCAGAGGCACTTGAGATTGCACGGGAAAAGGCTGCAGAACAGTTCTGGTAACGGTGCCTGCTCTCAGTAGGTTGAAGGGTCACTACTGAGTCCCTGTACTGGAACTGGTGAGGAAGGAGGCAGTTTTCTCCCTTGGCAGATGATGATTTTAGAGGTTACTGAGACACTTCTCTCACTGTGAATGGGGTGAAGAAACAGAGAAGCAGCCAGGTGCCATGCACGTCCTTCCCTCCCCCCCAGCTCTGGCTCTGATAACCCTGTTTGGTGGAAGGCTTAGCCTTCAACAGGATGCTTGCTACTGAAGGGCTCTCTGCTTTATATCCAGGGATAAGCTTGCATCATCCCAATATCGGGAAGTGTCTTGTATCCTATAAATTGTGAACAGCTTACTGTCGCATCTGCAGGGCCAAAGGGTCAGTCAGAATCCTGATTAGGGTCTCCATCAGAGCTGAACTCCAAGGAAGCCTATCTGAAAGCACCAAGAACTCCAGTGAGTGAGCACATGAGGCTGCTGTGTTACAGCACTTGGCCTTTTAGGGTCACATGTGACTCAAGCCTTCCTGGGGAGCAGAAGCATGTGTATTTGGGAGAGAGAGGGTGGTGAAATACAAATCTCTTCAGAGCAGATAGCTGCAGAGCCAGGTGAAACTGTGCACGAGGTGTGTTTGTCACACCTTCCACGTGGGTGTTTAGATAAAGCTCAGAAGTCTATGGCTTGCTCCATCACTGCCTTATGGTCCTTGGGTCGGGAGGTTAATTCAGTAGGAGCAGATCCCCAAGGCAGAGAGTTTGAAACACTCCTAAAAAATATTTCTTCTGGGAGACCAGACTGTGAGCATCATTTTAGAGATGATAACTAAACATGCCCCAAGAGAAGGGAATATACTGAAGTTCAAGGGCGTCAAACATGGCTCTCATTTTTACAGCAAATGGAAAAGTACAGGTTATCTACAAGTATCATGTGGCTTCATTTGCTGTGTATGCAAAACCCCCACTTATTTTCCCCTCTTAGCCCCTAAAACAAAAGGAAATTTAATATAAATTAGCCAAATCAGAAATTATGGTATCTGCAGCAGCCAGATCTTTCCAAGGACTTTTCAGAGTCTTGCAGCACCTAGACCAAACTGAGTAAGAGTGTTCTGACTGTAATAAATTTCAAAACAGATTTGGTAGTGTTTACAGGTAAGGATCCCAAAATCTAAACCCTAAGTCTCTATTTAAACTCTGTGCTCCCTCAAGTAATTACATAGTACCAATATGAGGTGAAAAGAGCAAAATTTTTATTGAAAGATTTTCTCACTCATCACAAAAGCCAATTTTATTTACAAATGCATCTCTATTACAAAAGCCAGAATAATTAAGCTTTTTAAATTTAGCTTTTTAGAGACTTTTAAAATACTAGTCTTCCTTTTTTCTACTTCTGAAAAACAAGGTTGTAAAATCAGGAAAAAATCTTTGAACTATGTAAAAAAAAAGTTATTTCAGGAACATTTTGAGAAGAAAAATACTAAAATAGAGTATTTGATAACTTCTGCTTTATAAGCTTAATTCTAAGGGAATGATTCTCACAAATAGGAAGCATTGCCCTTGGACTAGCGTGGTACAATAGGGGTGCCCTCTATGGGTGGCTGGGGCTAGAAACAAAGTAGAAAGGATTTTCCATGGTAATTCAGCCAAGACGGAAACAGCAGTGGATCAGTGGCCAAGATGACAGCCTGGCAACTTGTTTATTTAGCTCTGGAATTAGAGGTTGACAGCACACTTGACTGTCAGTATGTATATATACAGGTGTGGCCCTAAAGAGATAGGTGAAATGCTGTACTCTGGGAGAGGAAATAACTCACAGAAAACACCTGCATCTCACTCCTGATGTTGTTTTTAGATGTTTCTATTGAAATTAAAAGAAGAAAGACCACTGGCATAGGTATATACTGCAATGATTTAAAAACTGGGATGCTTTCTTGCTTTTTAATTTTGTTTCCAGTTTTTCCTGTTTCCATGGGTCACAGTAGCAAAGGAAACTAAATATTGAAGAAAATATGAAGCACTTTCAAATGCTGGTGTGAGTTGATGCAGTGTAGCACATGAAGCAGTGGCTTAGTGCTTTTCATTACCTCATTAAATTTAATGAATTTTCAGGATGAAATCATTTGTTGTTATCAAAAATGTGCCTAATATCCAACTTTTTTCCCCATGTAAAGGCAGTGATCCTTCAACTTATTTGATTCTTTGACTTATTAATGCAACACAGTTTCCTCAAGTAATAGGCACGCAAATTGATTTTTCTTTTTCATTTTTTCTTGGTTCATCAAAGCAGAAGTTGTGATATGCATGTACAAATCCAGAAAAATCATAAGACACCTCACCCCCAATAAACAAGTAACTCTAATTCTGATCCAATGTGCATCATGAAAAGCTCTAAAATGTGTACAAGGAGAGTGGATGTGAACCTGAGGTGAAAAAAGTAATTCAAAATGAAGTAAAGCGCAGCTATCGATAGTGTGTGTGATTAAGGGTAGAACCTTATCTTAATTATAGACTCACAATCCAGAATTACTGCATTGTTTGCCAGTAATTATATCAATGAAGTGATTCAAGATGCAAACCAGTGATCAAAATCTGGCTGGTCAAGAGAGTGGCTGCTTAGATCCTGGTGTTGTCCAAAGAGAAAATCCAAATTCAGTACTGAAGTTGTGTGGTTGGTGGTATTTGTAAGCTGAATACATCACTCGTGATCTTCCTTAGCTTTCATAAAACATATTTTCCTAAGAGGTATTTGCTCTTGTGTTTAATCCCCTTATCTCTAAGTATTGTTTAAAAAACCCCCAGAAGGCACACAGTAATTTTTCTGGGGAAAGCATGTTATTTTGGGAAGAAGAAAAACCCCAACTACAAAGCCCTTCTCTGAATATTGGCACAGATGCTTTTCTCACCAAACTTGATTTACTCTCTTAAAGTCGGAAAATTCTTCCCCCCCCAGTTGACAAAATTTTAATAGCAGTGTGAAAGTTTTAGGAAGCTAATTATGGATAATTGAAAGCAGGGAGTAGGAATGAGAATACTTAGGTGACCTTAATTCCAGCTGTCACTAATACACACAACTATAATGAAACACTCATGTCATTACATGCCTTTGAAATTGGTTGCACCAAGCATAAGCATGGTACTTTAAATCCTGACGTTATCCCATGTATTAGTCCTCTTAATGTCTTTTATCCGAAAGACCAATCTTTTTAGGAACTACTGTACAAGGGTGATTATTCCTCTTTTGCAGCTGTTGCCTCAGGGAACCACCCAGCTGAGCTCCTCATTTCAGTGCAGTTGGGTAGTGCTTACTCACCCTCAGCTTTAGCTGCCCGTTAGCTTAAACCCCGTGAGGAGTTTGTGATGCCCTCTGCAGAGGTTTGGGATCACACAGCTCTCAGCCCAACCTGAGGCTGTCTGTGTGTGTGTGGCTTCTCATGGGAAGGTTTCAGATCCTTTGGTTTGCTGGAGGCACGGGAACCATTGCTCTCCTTCAGATCCATTTTCTTCTTTCGGACAAGGACTGTAGGGCTGTTGTAGTAATTGGAATGTCTGCTTCCAAGGAGAGTGTAACGTACATAGCCTGATTTGGAGCAGTGCCACATTCTTTTTCTTTGCTGTCCCTGTCAGTCTTTCTCCTTGTGTCCTCTCTCAACCCCTTAGTTGAAATCAGGACAATAAAAATGTCAGGTTCTCAAAGGAGCAGCTACTGGATTTGTATTATGGTCGGCTCCAGGGGTCTCAGCACGTTGAGCTGTAAACTGGGGAGAGTCAAGTGGTATGTTGCAATTAATATTTATGGTAAAAAAGCTTTAAAAATCACTAATAATAGGCTTGACATCCTAAGTAGCTGGTGAGGTAAGAGGAAGAATGTAGTATGAGGATAGCTGTTGAAGGACTAAATTGGCAGCAGTCAAAAAAGCAGCACTATTGAGCAACAAGAGGCTTTGTGCTCCCAAGCCTACTGAATGCTTTTGGCCATCTCTTGCAAGTAATTCAGTACATTCAGCAAATCTTCCACAGGAGAGTTCTGTCAAACCAGATTTAAGATAACTTGTTGATAAACCTTGTGACCCAGTGTGAGGTGGCAGAGCAGTGTGTGGTGGGAGAAAGCGAGGGCTTGACACAGCCAGCCTTGCTGGGTCACTTCCAGACACAGCCACACAACTGGGCAAGCCCAGCTCATGTCAGTTCCACACAACCCTGGAGCAATGGGATCCCTGTCGTGACCTATTTCCAGAGTCTGGGTGTTTCTTGGGTCCCAGGGAGGAAGGACATACTGTGTGACTCTGAAATCACAAGGATTTCAGTAGGTTGCTCACGGGCCTTAGAAGGTTGAGTTGAGCAACACAAGAAAAAGAGTATGATGATGAGATCTGGAGTTATTGGAGACAGAATAGGAAGTCTTGTTCACCAAAGTATAACCCAACTTCTGGCTACAGGAACAAGAAAGAATTTCCTTTTTGTCTGGGTTTGTACAGGCAGGAATGTTTTACTTACTGCATCTTTGGTGATAGCCACTATTAGCTACTGTGTTGGATGGACCAGCACTCAGGAATAAAGTCCAGTTTGTCTAAGAAAATTGTTCTGCATGGAGAGAAGTTTAGTAAAAAGTACAGAGAATATGAAATTAAACTGAGGAAATACGAAATGTCATTAAGCCAAGCTAGCAACATTTGCTTAAAGAAAATCTTGTTTGGAAAAAATGCTAAAATAAAGGTTGTCAGGAAAATACTTCTCACTTGAAAGGAGCAGGACTTGGCACTTGGTTCAGAATGCTCATAGACCTTGCCTGAGCAACAGCTGTCACAGCTGGGCTGTTGCTAGACAAGGGCCAGGAAAGACAGTGAGATGCACTTAAATGGTGGTGAATTTAAGGGATCTGATCATGACTGTGTCACTTCTGAGTGGCTGTAATCATAGCAAAACATTTAAAATGAGTGTAAATACTTCTCCCAAGCAGGACCAGGTCACACCTGGTCACTGGACAAAGCTTTTGTTCCCAGGGTTGTGACTGAAGCTGAAAAGGAAGCTGTAAGCAGGCTAGAGAGAAATGTTTGGTGTGTGAAAGGCTTCACCAAAAGATGAACAGTAAAAATATAAGGCAGAACATTAATCTCTGAAAGTTATTATCTGAAGGCATCTTCCTACATCTTCCTACTCTCCTCTTATATAAACTCTGTATGAATATAAAGATTATTCTTAATAATTCAGGTTACCAAAATCATAGTTGAAGGAAAGAAGAGATTTGGGTCATATTTGCCAAATGAATTCATCAGCAGGTGAGTGTTGGGCCACAGTGCAGAGGTTTGGCTAGTCTTTCTTTCATAAAACACAGTAGATTACAAAAGTAAAAAATGTTAGGTCAAATTTGAAGGTGTTAAAGGCCCTGCAAGGTTCACTGAAAACAAAGCCACTCTTCAGTTATTTTTTTGTCTGTAGGTGATGTGGTGCTAAGGCAACTCTTGAGGGTGGGAAAGTTAGTGACAGTATGTAATGGGGAAAGTGTCTACTTTCTCATTCAGATATGAAAGTGTGAAAGAGAATGGAAGTAACACATATTTGGTACAATTTTAAATCGTATGCTTCCTGTTCTCCCCATGAAAATAACTAACATGCCTTCTGGAGTGAATGTTCTTAAAACAGGGTCTGCTGCTGATAGTCTAGTTGCATTTAGACTCCATAGAGTCTTTTTGTAAAAGCACTGTGTGTCGTTGTGTTTTGTGAGGCACCACTGGAAGTCTTTGCCTCTGCTGCAGCACATGGTGTTCCTAATCAGACTGTATGGAACTCCTTGGAAGTGGTCCAGGCTGAGGAGAAAAGGAGAAAGCTGCACACAGCTGTTGGGAGTATGAAAACCACAATCACATCAGCTGCTTAGGCTGTAACAAAGAGACACAAGAGAATAGGTGATAGAAATAAGGATCCCTGCATCTGCTGCAGAATAGCAGGTGGAAAGTGTGACAAAACCATTTGACATCTGAGACAGGAAGGTGTCTTGAAAACACAACTGTCAGGAGCAGATAAAGGATTTGGAAATGTCAAATGGACACAACCCTCTCTTGCAAGGGATTGTGAATTCCTGCCTCTTCAGTCTCAAGCTGAAAGTCACTCTGCTTTCACTTTACTTGTTAGCAATGCAGCAGCTGGAGGTGTATCTCAACCCAGCTCAAGGCTCTCTTTTGATTGCAAAGCACTCAGCAAAGAAGTCCCTGTCCCAAGGATCTCCAAAATTCTCAGAGACAATGCAGCTGAAGATCACACATGCCACTGCATGCCACAAAGCTGGCAGTGTTGCTTAGCCACATGCTTCTGCTTACACAATCACTGGTGAAGCAGTTAACACTGAGACAGAAATGATAAGCAAATGTTATCATTTAGAAAGGCAAATCAAAAAAACCCTTTTTGTCTGAGGGTAACTACTTCCAATAACCAGGGGAGGTTGTGGTAGAACAGGATGCAGATAAGAAGTCAAACTCTTTTTAACTGGACACATCATAAAATGCAGTGATGGCAGCTGGCAATCTGCAAAGTGAGAAGATAAAATGCATCCTCCATATCTACAGTAGCTTGTTGCAGTTGAGATTTATTTTTACATAGAATTTTGTCTGTTCCAAATGCCAAACTAATTGCAGATAACTGCCTGTAAGAGCAAGGTAAAACATCAGCTCAATGCACGAGCATTAAAAATGTTTCTTTTCTTCCTTACTAATATATGCTTAAAATCACCTTAAAATAATAAATTGTGCAGTTTTCATCTTGAAATTATTCTGCTTCAATACCCCTGTGTAATGTCATGAAGCCTCACCTTAGGACAGCCAAGTATGGAAAAGGGGATGGGTTGTGTTCCTTGGGAGGAATCACCCCCAGATTTCATGCTTACATGCCTGTTTCTGTATCTGAAAGATTTCAACATACTAGTAGTTTGAAAACCATTATTTTTTTCTTTCCTTTGGAAGACAGAATATCTTGAGCCTTGGCTAAAACAGACTGCCTTTAAGGGCTAAAAACTGGAAAAGGAGACAGCTTACATGATGTTGTAAAGCATTTCTATGCAGTTTTTCCTGTAATGCATTTGATGTTTACAGGATATGTTCAATTTACTGGGTCTTGTTGGTAGGAGGAGTTGCTGCATAACTCACTAGTGACTCTGCTATTTCTCAATCTTTCAGTGATCCTGAGCCATTCCTGGCAGAATTTCATGCCATGTTATATCACACTCTGCTGTCTCAGACCGATCATGTAATCTTGAGATGACACCTTGACAGGATGTGGTTAAACAGGAACCAGTAAAGATGTTATTTGGGGATCGATTCCTTAGGAGTCCTAGATTTCCAATTTCTGATGGGAATTGCTTGATGATTGTCCAAGCATGTGGAAAGTCACAAGGGTGATAGGGGAACACGATAATCGAATAATAATTTGAAATTACTGGCGGCTTTGCTATAGATTTCTATAGGACCAAGGGTAAATCTGTGTCAGAAAGGACCCCTAGAAGAGAGGCTGAGTGCACTGCAGAGCCCAGCATGCTGTATTTGTTCTGTGGGCAGTCTTTAGGAAGCTGTGCTTTGGAAGACTGCAGCAGCGTGTTCCAAGGATGTTTATATATTTCTCATTACATCTGGGAGTGGACAAGACAGCACTGCAGTGGCACACTGATGTAGCCATAGGACATTTAGAAAAACAAGCTTGCATTTTTATGATGTTCCTTAGGCCAAATGGAAAATGATTAGAAAAGGTCTGTGACAAATGTTATGTAGAGGCTGGGCTGCGTTATGTTTCTTGGCTCTGTAAATTGTGAGTTTGTAACTGAATGCTGTTTTCTGAATGCTCCTTCCAGCAATATGTCCACTTCCCTCCTTTTTTGTTGTTATCTTACATTTCTCTTTTTTCAACAGATCGACAAGACATTTTACAATTCCATTTTAAGGAAAAAATACATCCGTTCACGCTTAATCAGAGTGAGGTATGTGAGATCATAATAAATGCACGCAGCTGAGATAAAATTAAATGTACCCAAGCCCAGCTAGATGTGATTCAGTAAAGTGTATTGTGTGTTAAAACCAGAGCATAATCCCTAACTGAGCATAATCTGGTTCTGAACCTTGCTCTCCTTTGGATCTTAATGCAGAAGATACCCTGAAGGGTATTCAGTCCAAATTCCAACAAGTTTGTGTTCAGATCCTGATCAAGCTTTAGTTAATAAGGCAAAGATAACTAAAGCTATCTAAAGCCAAAAAGGATTTCCAAAACTATTTCTTACACTGTAAAGCAGATGTAATTTCTAGCATTGTAATTGCACTGGGCTTGTCAAGGAGAACTAGGCTGTGCTGGCTCAGAAAGTTCCACTTATCTTTGTGGCTCTAAGAATGGGCATAAATAGGTGCCCAGGGAACAGAAGCAGCACAACAGATGTGTGATAACTGCTTCTTGGTATGCTCCCTGCCTCCAGATATTTACCACTTGGGAGTTCTTGAAGTGGTTGTGGTTTGTTTAGCAGCCCTCAGTGGCGTTATTTCCCAAGCACTTGTCTCGTGTCTCCTGGGCTCTTGAAATCCGTGCACCTCGGTCCTTCAGGAAGGAGATACTTGTGAAGAACCACCTTCTTTGGATCATTCAATGACCCCTAGCTCTTGTGCTGGAAGAGGTGATGAAAAGTTGATCACTACCCCTCCTCTCCATGCAATTACTAGTACTGGGTACTCCCATCATACCCCTTTTCTCTCCTGTATTCAATAAGATCCACTCTGTTGGGAATCATAGTCTACTCAGCCATTCTTTGCAGAAACTGTTTCTCATCATCCTGTTCCATAGATCTTTCAGGTTTGCTGTTCCTGCTTTTTGAGATGAAGGGGTCAGACCCATAGTTGAGATTATCATTGAGCAACATGGAGCTTTTTTTCCTCTTTTACTCTCTGTTCAACTGCTGATAATACATAATGTTTGATTTGATTATTTTTTAACCACTGTTAAGGGCTGAAAATGATCTTTTTATATAACTGTCTATTGTAATATTAAGATCTTATTCCTGAGTGACAGTGCCCATCACTTTGCAAATAAATCTTGAATGTCTTCATAATCATACACTAAAGCTGCAAGACTAAGATCTAAAGATCTAATCCTTGAGAATGCGTTTCTCCTTGTTCTTACATGGTTTGTGACATCCTGCCTCTTCCTCTACCTTAGCTTAATCCGCAGTTACACACAAGTCATTATTTGAATGTAGCTTTAAGGATATTTTTTGATACTGCCTAGAGTGTTGCAAGCCTAGGCAGGGTGATTTAGGGATCTGAGAGGCCAATATGTAGGGATAAGCAGTATTTTTCATTACTTCTTGTTCCCAAGGACAGGCTGAGGTACTTGTGATGTTTGCTTTGTTGGATGCAAGATTTGTATGCGCCAAAGCTTGTTTGCTTTTTCAGAAATACACTCTTTATGCCTCTTCATGGGCTCAGACTGCAAGTTCTTTCGAGCAGGGTCATGGTTGTGAATTTCCTTGGAAAGGACTGTACGTATCTTTTGGCTCAGTATAAGCAATGCATTAATAATAATGCCCACTGCTCACTGAGAAAGACAATACTAATCTTCACTAGGTGTCCTTGGCTCTGGATCTCTGCTATATAATAAGTGAATCAAGGTGGGCAGTGCTTACCTGAGGGTTTCGAGAGGTGTGGTGAGCTTGCAAGAGTTGATACGGTAATTCCAGTGTGGCATAGCACAGGAAGAGGAGGGGGGGAGAGGTGAGGGAACACCTCAGAAATGCAGAGCAACACCCACAGTTGGATCAGATAATATCTGGAAAATAAACGAAGTGGCAATCACGCTGAAGTTGTAACAAATGGAAAAAGCAGTCTGTTGAAAAGTTCACATATGACTACTACTCAATCTCAATTATGAGATCCTTGAGGCAAGGAGTGTGCCTTTCTGCTCACCTGAACCACTTGGCATGCCCTGGTGTGCTTAAAACACACAGCCTTTTCTTTCCCTTCACCAGTAATATCAGGAACGTCTGTTTCTTTCAAAGATTAAAGCCTGATTGCATGAGTTCTGTGTAAGCTGCCTGTCTTCTATTTTTCCTTTATGTAATTACAAATTTCCAAGACAGTGAGATATAACTGGGAGATCTTCTCTTTTCCTTTCCTATCTAAAGACAGAGCAACCTGCTTTTAGCTCTCCCCCTGTACAAAGTAACTGTGATTCCATCTGTTGTGGCTTGTGTATCATTGCTTCTTGGTTCAGGTGGGAGGAAGCACAAGAGAGAAGGTTCCTGGTGCAAGATCTTACCTTCCTTTTGTGATGACCAGGGATAAGCTCTGCAAGCACAGAGCAAGATTTACTATGCCAGATTAGTCAGTATGATTTTTGTAGTCTGTCATTCCATCTCTTGCAGTATCTGATGCTTTAGGAAAAAGAAATACTACTACCTGTTACAAGATTTTTCTCCCTTTTCTTTCCTCTGATCTCACATTAAAACTGTGGAATTGTCTGTCTCAATGTGTGTGCTGCTTACACTTTTCGATGAGGTGTTAAAGGCCCCTTTTGTGATCCATCTCTTTGACTTTAATAAATAGATTGTGAGTATGCTGCCAAGTTTCATTTGTTGTTGCACAACCATGAGGTTATTAGGAACATTCTCCAAGAAGTTGCTGTGGTGGAATTAGGTTGTGTGGTCTCTCCCTTTTGCTCAAGTACCTTTTTGATGACGACTATAAATTTTTATTCTGTGTATGTACAGAGCCATGGAAAGGTCTGTGTAGATACCATTAATCATCTACCTCATGTTTCTAAGTGCTGTTTATCCAGCTTTTCATTGCAATCAAATCAGTTCATTCCTTCCTCTCTTGTGTTTCAGGCATGTAGTCAGCAACTGCTTTTTAGACCCCATTATAAAATTGGTCTGGCCATTTGTTCACAGAAAGCATCATGCCTACTTCTAGCCTACAATGCATTTGACCATTCAGCATTTGCTTGGATTTCTTTTGGATGTTCCTTCTCTTAAAAGTGCACAAATGTCTGAAAATGTATCAAATCTTTTATGTTACACTGCTAGAGGAGCTAAGATAAAAGCAGAAATGCAGAAATGGGCTGGAGGTAACCACACTCTTTCATTGGTTTGTAGCCCAGATACTGATGGTGTGATGGCAGAGGCTTTGCTCACATTCTGGTTCTCCTCCACGGATTCTGGAGAAGCACTGCGGGAAAGAGTTGGAAAGATCTTACGGAGGGGCCTGAAAAAATACACAGGGCCTCTGAGAATAAATGTCAGATCTTCTACCATCTCAAGTAAGTATGTTACATTTCCTTTAAAAGTAGTTCTTCCCATTTTCTGATTGATGGGACTTGATTTTTCCCTTTTGATGTTCCTATGTCTGAATGACAGTCTTTCCTGCTCCTTAATTTAGAACAAAATCAGTGGCAACCCCCCCTAAGTCTTTAAAAAAATATCTTCAATATGGATAAATGGGAGCAGTTGCTTTGTGGTTTCACAGGACAGCCTCAGCCTTCCTCCAAACTGCATTACCAACTTTATGTTACTGTCATGGAGCCTGAAAGTGCAGGAAGTATAC
This sequence comes from Notiomystis cincta, assembly GCA_013398075.1. Lineage (NCBI taxonomy): Eukaryota > Metazoa > Chordata > Aves > Passeriformes > Notiomystidae > Notiomystis > Notiomystis cincta. The sequence goes on from VZRX01020450.1 coordinate 131,373, forward strand.
TTGGATGACAAGGGGAAAGAACCAACGCACTGAAAAAATATAATATTTGGTGGGAGGATGAAAATTCTTGCAAATTCCCCAGAGGAAAGGGAAAGAAAGGGATAATGTTCTTATCTACATTACTCCTCAGCTGGGGATTCTATGCCCTTCTTTGCAAAGCAGACCTGAATCTGTGGGATATGAAAATTACTGCACTGTCTTCTACACTTCAGTTATCCTGCAGAATTTTTGTGCAGGCTTAGATTCTTGTCTCTGTCTTGGCTTCAATTATATATAGTCATCAATTTTTCTGGGTGTCAGACTTTTCAAGAATGAGTTGCTGGTTGACAGTTAGGGACAGATACTTGCTCCATTTGTTTTTGCAAACCTGCTTACTCCTAAGTGCAAGGGTGACAGTACAGTCAGTATAGGGTGGGTGCTTGCTGCTTGCTATTCCACACTAGACTACTTGGACCAGCAGAAATCTGCAGAGGTTAAGCAGATGTATTTAGAGAACAAGAAACCTGGGCCAGATTCCATGCTGGATGGATCCAGGCTTCCTCCCACTCATCAATGAGCAGGAGCAACTTCTTGTTCCTTCTCTTGATGCTTGAACTGGGCACATATTCGCATTGTGGTAATGCAATGAAACTCAAATATGAGCTGTCACACCCCATTGTTTCTTGATGGGCCAACAGCCTTCCCCTTTGGAATCACCCAGGATGATAGGTGACATCCCTCTGGGCAAATAATCACCATTTCCCTGCAGCATTGTTTATATGCCAGTAGTTCCTGTTCAACAAAGTGCATATGTAAATTCTCCCAGAAAAAAATAGTGTGTTGGCATCAGAGAGATTCAAAGAGTTTTGTTTTTTGTTTAGACATATGGGTCATGGCTTAGTGAATTTTGAATCTTCAGTTTAATTTAATGCTTTACATAAAGGATAAAATTGGAAATAGTTATTGTTATTTGTTATTGTATATAATAATAATAATAGTAATAATTATTGTTAAAAAAGGACTGTGATCTTATCAAATTATCTGATTAGCTGCTTTTATTCAGTCTGGTAAATGTGGGAAGTGACTCAAATCTGTTTTAGTTGACCTTGAACTGCACCAGGATAGTTACAGTAATGCACTAACAGCTAATTAAAAAATGTGCTAATACAATGGAATTGCAATGTTTTGATTAACTAGTCTCACTAAGAGATGGCATCTGTGTTACTTTATCAAAGTTGTGTGCCAAACTTTGTGTTGCTTTTCTTGGCTCTGCCAGCCTATCCATAAACCACTGACTACATAGGTCAGCTACTCATCATACAGGACCAGCATTGTGCAAGTGCTGCGAGTGACACAAAGGAACATAAACAATACCTTGGCTTTTCTAAGAGACAACAATAAAAGGTTGTCCAAAATTTTTTTTTTTGATCTTTCTTTGCTAATAGGATTTCAGCAGTGGTATGAAGCTTAGGCAAGCTCCTGAATGGTGTTGCCATTTCAGGTTGACTCAAGAGAAGAGTGTAGAGTGGAGCATTCCTGTGCTTTTAGAGGAGAGGCTGGTCTCAACTTATTCCTCACACCAGGGAGAAGTGACAATTTTCAACAGGTCCTAGACATACAGAGAAGAACCTAGGTTTTGTATTTTCTACATTTCTCTCCCCTCTTGAAGTATCTCGTCTACCATTAATATTTAAATCATGGAAACCTAAGAAGCTCTAGATTTTTTCCATGCTCTGCCAGATTTTCTCCCTTCTAAATCTTGCTTCGTTGTACCTTTTTGCCAACTGGAATCCTTATTTATCCTGAGGCATTCTCAGAATGCCATTTCCATAATGGCTTGTAAAAAACCATTCACCTGTTCTTTGTGACCATCTTATCAAAAGATTCTAATTTAGGGGCCACGATATAGCTCAGTTTAGCTAAGCATAGCTCACCAGTTGAACAAATCCAGGTCAGGCACTAATTTATATTGCATGCTAGGGGGAGTCTGATAAAGGGAACCTCCTTAAGTCTTCCTCCTCCGAAATAATCACCTTGTTGTTCAGCACTGTGTCTCAACTTGTGCTTCACTCACAAGTATTTGCTTTGAGAATCAGCCCAAACAAACTCCTCCAAATTGGATGCTACATTTGGGACCCTCCAGCTGCAGTTCAGGGCAGCACTACAACGTTAAGGAGTCTGCCAGCCCAGGGGTAGAACTTGCTTTGCCTCTGCATTCCTGAGGATTGGGAATAAAGAAGGGATAAAGTCTAAACTTACAATATTTTCTATTTTCTTAGCTGATTTTTTTTCTAAAACAGAGAGAAAGTTGATCATACATGTGTGAGAAAATAGAAAATGTGCAAAACTTCAAGCAAAACATCATAATACTGTCTCTGGTTTGTCTGTCACTAAACCATAGATGTTCTGTACATAAGCCTGCAAAAATACATTTTTGTCAGGGTACCTTCAAAAGTATTATTACTGAATTCCTCCTTTCTTATTTAGCTCGACTTGAAACCATGCCCTGGTCAAGGATAGTTTACATCCAGGCATTCCCTCTGATTTTGATAGAAAATAAGAACTGATAGAATTCTCTGCACTTGTGTACAAACCCCATTAGAAGCCCAAATATTTTTCAGTGACGAATTAAGCAAACTAATCCCTACCTTCCCTGAAGAGCAGTGCAAGGGCAATCAAAGTGAGATATCAAAGTGTCAGATGGCTTGGAAACACCCATGTTAGGACTTGCTCTTCCACTGGCACTGAAAGAAGGTGTTGCAGTTTGCCTTCTGTATAGTTCTGGCAGCAAAGCGTTCTCCTACAAGGCTGATTTATTTTCCTGAGGGTTTCTTGGTTAGAAGTAGAGTCACCTGACAGTCTGGATCCCTATTAAGTAAATGGTAGAGCAGCTTGCCAGACTATTTCCCTTTGTCAGGTAGGTTGGAAGTATCCCAAAATGTATTTTTGGGAATGTACTTCTGATGTCAGAAAGCAGCTGGTTGCAAGATCACTGGCACTGCTCAAAGTGAGTAGGAAGTATTCCCACCTGTTGCACAGCCAAAGGTTTTGACCATGAATAATGAGTCATGAATTGGTTTTGATCAACAAGCCAACTGTTATTGTTTCTATTTATCTGAAATCTGGGGCTTGCTAAAGCTCCTAACGACTACAAAGTACAGAACCTGGCAGACAGTTTCTTGCTTCTTTATCGAGTCTCCTGTGGGAGTGATGCAGATGAGTGTCTGACAGGGTTGATGAGGAATGTTCCATGTCAAACAATGTATGTAGCAGTCTGGATTTTTGCATTTTATCAGCCACAACAGCATCTTGGGGGAGTAGAACTGGACATGCATCTCTACATTGGGAAACAGTGGAGATCTGATATTTCTCCACTTTGAGGTCACCAGTTTGGCACGAGGTGGTACATTTCAGTAAGAGGCTAGAGAGAATGGCTGAAATGGGAGGGACTGAAATGTATTTTAAAATTAGTATTTTGCAAGGATATGCTTTTGATAAAGGAATTAAGCAGAAAGTCATCTTGACCTCACTTCTCATGACCCAGATACATTAATTTAATTGGTTTTCTCACTCAAATCTTGGTTTTCCCTTGCCTTGCTTGCAGAGGTTGAGAGCAATTTGGGCTGCCTTTACTGTAGTGAGACATTGATTGCAGCTGGGGCATGAGTGTAGGTCAGGAAGAAAAGTGATGCTAAAAATCCTATCTGTTTGGATACCTGCTACAGAACTGGTACATAGCAGATCCCTCCTTGGGCTGCAGGACAACTGGATGGAGTTGGAGTATGCTGTGAGGTACAGACCTCTGTCTGCCTCATGGACAGAATTAAGATGTTGATGGGGGACAGCAGAGAGGGGACAGAGAGACATGAGGAGATGTGAGGACAGGTGCAGTGAACATCAGCAGGGAGGGAACAGCTGGGTGACAGGGACAATTAGAGGCACTAAGCAGTTGCGTCTCTATCAGGTTACTCTACTCTGTTGAAGGAATGAGAATTGCATCACCTGTATCTAAGCCATGTTTTGCTACTTCTACAAGGCTGCATAAATCTGGAGAGGTAATTCCTGTTGAGAGAGCAGTGAGGCTGTTGGAAGGTTAGTGTAGAGACATTTTAGGACATATGCACTATATTGTAACCACAGATGCCTTTCCTGCTGAACTCAAAGCTCATGTTTTGCCATCTTTCATGAAATTCCTTTTGGGTACAGTTTTTGGAACACAACCAAATGAGCTGCTCACTGCACTCATTCCCATTTCCCCCTTTCAGACCTTTGTGGTCTTTACGGTAATTAAAGAGCATTAGAGTAGAGCTGTTATCCCCACCTCTGTCTACTCTGCAGGACATGCACTCTGTGACATTCCTCTCAGCTGCCCAGTTTGGTGACCTACTGAAACTCACCAGTGATCCTCTTTTTGCCTGCATGTGTAGTTGTTACTTTACATAACACTGAGTGGTGAGCCCCCTGTTTCTGATGTAGCTGAAAATTTTGTAATTCTCTCTCCTTTCAAGAAAGTCGTTATTAAAATGTGGGAAAGGGCACATGGGAAAAATGCTTTCTCTGCTCCCTGGTGCATTTCCCAAAGCTGTGCTTCAAATGCATTTCCAAGAATGTGTTATGAGTATTGAAGCACATACTCTTTCTTATTTTTGTTTAGAATCCTTTCCTCTATTCATATCCCTTTTAAGATAATCTCTATCTTACTTTCTCTGTGTGAAAAAACATCTTAGACAAGCAAGATGTGGATATAGTAGAGGATGGAACATGCAGTTTGCCTTTGAGACTAGAAGTTATGTTTTCACGTCTAAAAAATCTACAGGTATAGAATTCTATAAAGAAAATCAAGTTTCTTTTAGTAATCAGCACCTGTGAAAAACTATGCAAATGGGTAAAACTGCATCAGATTTTTAAAGCACATTTATTATCTTTAATTTTGCAGCCATCTCTGGCCCTTTTTATGCTGAAAATGCATAATATCCCCTAATAATTAATTTGCTTGACTTGCTTGCACTATGTCAATATAATATCTGATACACTTATGTCACAGAGTTTTGTCTGATCTTTTCCTTTTAACATAAACACTGAACTCTAAAATGAAATGAGGCAGTGGACACACAACTGATTCCTCTGATGCAGTGACACTGATACTATCTGGAGACATAGCACATTTTTCCACAAGAACTCCTCACAGATAAGATGTTCCATTCACTCTGCAGTTAACTATGAGCCTTTCTTTCCGTGTTTGTTCAAACACATATGTTGAGGAGTAAAAATGTTCTTTACTGATAATTAATTAACTAACCTTAAATAGTAAATGCAAGTTAATCAGAAATTAAGGCTTTAAGTGTGTTTTAGAGTATTTTGTTTAATAAATATGCAAAATAACCATATTAACAAAATTGCTTGTCCAGTTGGAGAAGAGACCTCATCTGAGAGACAGAATCCCTAAGCTGCATTTCAACAGATTGCTGTGATTTTAATTTACACATTAGTTTTCTCATTAAAGTTAAGCAAGCTTGAATTCATTAGCAAGCTCCATTTTACAGGTACTCAATGCAGGTTCAAGTCGAACTCGTTTACAGTAGAAGCTTGAACACTGTTTTCCTAAATGTGGCACAAACAACAACTTTTGCAGCCATATGCGGTTGGGACAAGATATGACACTTTAATTGTTACTAATTGATGCTTTTTCTTGGTAGTGCAAACAACTAGGGCAACTAGTAAATGAGCAGGAGAGCAAAATTGTCTCTCGTGCCTTACAAGTGATTGCTTCAAGGCAGGGCTTGCAACACAATGGCTGGCAGAATATGAACATCTGTGCTCTTGACAAGGCCAAAATGTGAAGCTGGTAACAAATGAAGGCAAGCCCCTAGCAAGGCAAACCAGTATGCAACCTGATTTTCAGCAGTATCATAAAACCCAGAGTGCTCCCTGCTTTTGATGGGATCTACTGTGGGCTCAGCTTACCTGAAAATAGGGTCAGTTACTTCCATTTTCCAAACACATGCATGTGGTCTGCATTTGGGACCTTACCCTAGTGAATACAGCTCTGAATTTACTGACAGAGTGGCCTTTTTCCTTCAGTAGTGGATGAGTAGGAGAGTACAGCAGCTGCATAGTAGTGATTTATTATAAAATATACTGAAATTCAAAGCTGTGCTGGCAGCATATGTGTGTGTGTGTAAGGCTTGTTTCTCCAATTACAAAGAAGCTGGTCCAACTGGAAGCAATGGGTAAAATTTTGCCCATGTGAGGTTTGTACTTTTTTCTAGGTGCCTCATAAAAAGGCAAACAGAGACATAGACAGGTGCCTTGCAGAACACCTGTGACTCACAGCAAAACTCGATGCAGTGGGAACATGCCAATTGAATTGCTTCCGGCACTGCACTTGAACAAGCTGGTTGCTCCTTTTGTCTTCTCGATGAGCTTTGCAACATAATGTAAGTGATAATAATTGGGCTGCAGGCTTTATAATTATGAATTATGAGGCAAACGTCTCTCCACCCAGAGAAAAGCTAAAAAACATTGTTATCAATATTGCAGTTGAAGGCAAAAGGTCCTCTTTCAGTGTGAATTACATTTGTTGGATTCTTACCAGTTTCCAGCTATAAAGTATTAGTGTGACTCAAATTATGAACTAGTTCTGAAGGCTGTACGAATTTCTAGGAAAACACTGGATGCTTATCATAGCTGAAGGAAACAAGTAGGGCCAGATTTTTCAAAGCACTTCTGGCCAATATAAATATACAGGGGAAGTGGCCATATCCTTAGTACAGCTTAGGAAACAGCAATGTTTAGACCACTGCTGAATCCCTCCGCTGACCTCGCTTTTGCTCTCTGCTATTATTACATCTTGATGTAAGGGATCTTGGAGACAACCAATCATATCATCCATGGAAATTCACAGAATACAACTAGTGTTATTGAAATGCAAAAGTACCTGTATTTTATGTGTTTTCCTCCTTCTTTCATATGAATTGAGAAAGTACAAGTGAGCGTTTTTGCTTGAAAGAGGACCTTGCAAGTCATTGCCTGCCCACAAGTGAAACTTGGTTATCTTTACTATGTGAACAGTTGCTGTTCATAGTGAATAAAGACTGTGTTGCCATATAAATGTCAAATTTTAACTCATCTCCCATCCTTACAAAATAGAGCAGTGTCTGCCCGCAGGCATGGCAGCCCTAGCACTGCCTTTGGTCTGTAACACTCCCTGCAGACAAGCTGTACATGTGCTGGAGTTCTGCTTCTTTCCTTTTTTCTCTCATAATCTGCTTACTGTCGCATTAAGGAATGAGTGAGCACACGTCTGGTACTGGTGGATTGCAACCAGACAATTCACTCTGCATATCTGAAGGAGTGTCAGGCCTGCAAGCAAAACACACGTGACACAAACCCAACAGGTGACAAGTGTGAGCCAGAGCCCTTTGCATTCAAAAAAGACTCCTCCTGACTTGATGTGGGTTTGGCTCAAAACAAGGATATTATTCTGTTAGCAGCAAAGAGAAATGAAGGAAGGGGATAAGGACAGGGATCTGCTGAGAAAGTCTACCCAGGCACAAAATATGAAGTTGCTGACACTAGTAGAGAATCACTAAATAATTTTTAAAATTTATTGGAATTGTGATTTAAAAAAAAAAAGGTATTATTTTAAAAACTGTTTTGTATGTTGGAAACTAGAGTGGTAGCTCCAGTGAAAAACAGCATTCTGGAAGAAAGGATTTAAAAGATTTAGACCTTGAGCCAGTGCTTGTTATTGTCAGCATGAGCATGCCATATTGTCAGTAAACATATAATACGCATCTTAAAGGAGGGATTATATTGCTAGAACCCGTTGTGCCATGCAATAGATTGCTATGAACTATCTATTTTAGTGTTAATAGTGTACCAATAAGATAGGAGAAAGGAGAGTGGGCCACTGCTATTGTGAGCTTCCACTGCTGCAGTGAAGTGAGTGCCTTCTGATCTTGAAGAGGGCACAGACAAAGCACCAGATCTCCTCTGGCACTCACTTGGGTGTAATACGTGGCCTGTTGATTTTGTTTGTAAAAAAAAGGAGCTTCAAAAATTTCCACCATAAGAATTTCTCCCCTACAAAATTGCAGATCTTGAGTAATACAGGACTTGTTTTGTTTGTACTCCCCTTCAGAAACAGCAGGGTCCAGCAGAATGGGCAGGATGAGTGCCTGGTCCTCACATGATACTGACCACAGAAGAGTGCAACAGCCAGCACATGAACATGATCACAAATGAGCTACCCTGGTTTCTCTAGCATCCCTCTCAGCCATGCCTCCTGTGTGTCCTGTACTCAAACAGCTGTCAGGGGGATGACCATGAGGATGGGGAACCTTGTTTGTGCTGTCCTGGCCTTACCCTGACTGTTTGTTTGTTTGTTTCAGATGTGGAGCCGAAAAGAGCAGAAGCCATCTTCAATGACAGTAAGTGAGGCTTTTTTTAAACATTAGAAATCTCCAATTTTTAAAATTAGTGTTAAGAGTCCCTGAGCACTTTTCCTGGCCCTCAAGAGCCTCTCCTCATCCTTGTCTAATGAATGTGACCTTGTACTCTCAGAAATTGGGACTATGACATTTTCTTTCGCATGCATTAAAAGGAGGGAAGTACCACAAGGAAATGTATAGAAGTTACATCAGCCTGTGATTATAATCAAAATGTTCTGGAATTTGGAATGGCTAACAGCACAAAATTGTTCCTCATGGAAATATATGGAAATGTGACTGGTCTTCTCAATGCATTGCTGTAGGGGTTAGATAGAGATAGGGGTTAGATAGAGATCTTATTTTAGAGATGTTTTTAAGTTTTCAGAGAAAGAAGTCAGCTTGCTTGGAGATAAAATAGTCATAAAAGCTATCTTTGCTTACAAGCTGTGTTTCTTTTAACACTGAGAAGGTTTGATCAGTTCCTTAGCAATAAGCTGTCAAACAAAGGAAGATTAAATCACATCACTTTTTGGGTCTGATTTGGGTGTTGTGGGGCACTGGTAGAATTGATTTTTTTCCCTGTGTTTTGAACATTGACTGCTCAGGTGGTTGATAGGATTGTGCAGTTTTAGGACCAGTTATTGAGGATTACAAAGAGCTTTCAGGAGGGAAAAATGTTAGTTCAGACAGTCTTATGAACTATGGTGTATTCTGAAGTTTGTATTCACACAAAACTTTTGGACAGGTAGATTTAGATTTCATTGATTTCCTCTTTGTAGTTTTAAGTCACAGAAGAGGGCAGACTGCACTGAGCCCATGAACTTCGTGATATTGTGTAACTTTTCTTTCTTCCTATAAATTTATGAACAGCTTTCAATCTGCTGTGGTATCCCTGCTGCTTTTGACTGTGAAGTACTGTTAACATAATGTTGTGCAGATTCTAGCAGGAAAGGGGTGAGGTTACACTCTCTGTGGCTCCAGTGTGGCTTCTGAGGACTTCAAAGGCCCTGGGGCTGGCAGCTCCTCAGTGATGAATGACTGAGTTCTGCTTTGGCCCCCTCTCGGGTCACTGTCTGGGAGATGAGCCGTGCAGCAATGGTTTGGATTGTGTGGTCACTATGCAAATAATTCTCATCTCTGTCTCTTTTTCAATGAATTGGGATAGTCCTGTGTATCAACTTTCCTAATGTCTAGCTGAAATTGGGACCTGGATGAAAACTAGTGGGTCTTGGTCCAGGTAGGATGGATTTGATGCTATTTGGATGGGAGAAGACGGCTGAAGCAGGTCTGTTCATTGAGGAAGTTCCTAAAGCTATGCAGGAGCTTCAGCAGCTCCTGAATATCCTGAGTTTAACAGCTGAAAGTATGGATATTTCTATTTCTCTCTGGGTTTGGATGAAAATGCTTATTTCATGTCATGGATGGAGGTATCCATGCCTTTGTCATCTCTGGTTGGAGTAGTGTGATGCTCTTTGCTTGAAGTGCCTCTCCAGGTCCACTTGCAGACTGCAGTGATCAGTTGCCTGTCTCCAGGTGACATCTTGCTGATGTAATCTGCGTGCATGCATGGTAAAAACCCATGGCTTGGATCCTCCTCCTTAGGTTTTGCCTTTTCAATGTTTTATCCTAATGACAAATTACGTGGGACATTAGAGTTGGCAATCCCTGTATTTAGGAATTGTCTTGGGTGTGTGGTGAAGGTTTTGATTCCTGAATCAGACGGGTCACATGGCTAAGCCTGAATGTTTGACCATCATGGCTTTCCATGATAGTCAGTTGTTCATTCAGGCTTCTAACACACGGGTTGTGCATGAGGAGCTCTGACTTGGGGGGGCTGGTGGAAGGTGGTTTTTTTTGTCGATGTCAATAGGTGTAGAGAACATAGGCGGTGTGTAGTTTAACATCATGTTTCCCCACAGCCACTCGCAGGAATATCTACTAGACAGCAGAATGGCTGATACTCTCTTTGTCCTTTTTGACAGTCTGTGGCTTACGGCAGAATAGATCCGTCAAGTCAATGGCAAAATCCTCATCGCTGCGGATCGTCGGCGGACTGTCTTCGGCAGAGACCGGGGACTGGCCGTGGCAGGCCAGTCTGCAGTACAACAACATCCATCGCTGCGGTGCCACACTCATCAGCAACACCTGGCTGGTGTCTGCTGCCCACTGCTTCAGAGAGTAAGTTCTCATCCTACAATCTGCAGCAGAATGTGCCCCTCGTGCATCAAGTTGCGTGGCTTTTCAGATTTGCACCACGCCCCTGACTCTTTCCCAGAGAAACAATTTTGGAGGAGAGAAGTCAGGGTTAAGTAGGCCCATCAGCTGGAGGTTTCAACGAGAAATTAAAGGCTGACCCTTGGGAGCAGAACTGGCAATTTTATGTGTGAAAATCAATAGTGATTTGGCAGACTGACCAAAGAAGAGCAGAAAAGGTGAGATGACTGAAATGGTGGAGTATTTGTTTCCTGTTACACTTCACGTTTCTTTAACATAAGCCTTGTTACAGTGAGGTTGCTGCCACTGCAGGCTACCACCAGCAGGTACCATCCCATGTTCCCACCCTTCTGTTCAGCCATGCCCTCCCAGCACTTTTTGTTTAAAGCCTGGCAATTGTGAAGCTGCAAGGCATTTCAAGATGGAACAGGTGATTGAACAGATTATCAATGAGCAAAAGGAGTAAAGGAAATGCAGAGTTTACAGGAGAAGAGCTTTTTGATTTGATGACACCCTGTGGCCACACAATGGTTAGATCAGGGACAAGGAACAGGGGAGGGGAGTACAAGACCATGGCTGAGAAGGGAATGCAGGAGTGCCCTCTTCTAGCAGCAGCCCACAGCTCTGTTATATGAAAAGTGACGGATGCCACAACAGCCTCACAAGGAGTGTCTTGAAGGAGTTTTACAGTAAAGGCACTCAGCAAATTTCAAGTCCCAAACATATATGTACAGCAAAATACTTACAGCACTCTTATATTTTTCAGCATGACTCATCCTCAGAAGTGGACTGCTACTTTTGGAGCTCTTTTGAAGCCACCAAGCTTGAAGAGATCAGTCAAGACAATTATTATCCACGAGAAGTACCTCTACCCAGAACACGACTACGACATTGCACTTGTGCAGCTCTCCAAGCGAGTTGAGTTCACCAGCAGCATACACCGTGTCTGTCTGCCAGAGCCATCCCAGACTTTTCCCTACAATATTTATGCTGTCATCACTGGCTGGGGAGCTCTTACCAATGATGGTGAGTCCTGAGTCTGCCAGGTGACCTGTATGGTGCACAAACAGTGGCTCTGTGTGAACTGGTATCACTTCTGCAGCCACAGGTGATGTGGCAGCAAGCCTAATCTTTGCAATAGGTTTGTTTAGTTGTAGGCATCAGTTTCTCGTTCTAAAACTAGACTGGATAAAGACAGGGCTACAATCTACTGGAGCAGAAAAAAGGAAGAAGATTTTTCTGTTTTCCCAGCCTTTCCATTTCATATTGTAAATTCTTAAGACAGATAGTCCAGCCATGCACATGTTTATATAGCACCTAAAAACTATTTTCCCAGCACTAGTCAGAAGCTACAGATAACTCTGTGAGCTTTCAGGTAAATGTGCAGAGTGAGCTGTGAATTACCCAAGCTCACATTCTGACCAGGCCACACTAAGAGTAGATTTAGCAATGGAATCAAAAGGGCTTCATTTTGTATCATCTGCTCAAATTGCTATGTAATTTGTGTTCCATGGAACATGGAATTTGTGTTGTATGGAACAAGTATAAAATATATAGCTTTACACTTAAGGCACTATGTACCTTGCAATCATTAGCTCAGTCTTAATGGTTCCAGTTCCTGAGTGAGTCTGTGATTCTGTGTACATTCTCCTTAAGGGCCTGACCTAGAAAGATCAACAAGCAAAACCTCCACATTAAACCAAGTCAAGCTGGTCCTCCATAAGAGGACATTAAACACTCTTCCTATATATTAACTACTGCAAATGTAGTTTATGTTGATAAATACCCAAACTGTATTTTCTCTCAGGTCCTGCCCCAAATGCTCTTCAGGAGGCAACAGTGAAACTTATTGACTCAGACACTTGCAACAGAGAAGAAGTGTATGATGGGGATATAACACCCAGGATGTTGTGTGCGGGATACTTGGAAGGAGGAGTAGATGCTTGTCAGGTAATTGTAGCTGAAAATTAGAAGGAAAATTATTTTAATGCTGACTGCAGTATCTGGTTGACCAAATCTTAATGGACAGTGTATTAGTCCTTTAAACAGGAATTTAGTTGTAAAGTGAAACAGCATTTAATTTGGCACTAAATGTTGTTATACTAATTATGACCTAAAAATTAAACATCTCAAGTAGCTAACACCAAACATCTGTAAAGATGAGAAGTAAGAAGGTTAAGAATGTTAAGTTACCAGCAAAAATGTACTATCATTCACTGAAATTAAATTCTGGACATGATCATATCATAACAGATCTGTTACAATGTGATCTTTGGTAACAGACTTGGCTCAGTGAAAGGAAAACTGTCTGAAACAAAGAGAACTATAAGGAAGGTAGGTGTATAAGGAAGGTAGGAATGGGAAGGAAACATGCATGCTGCAGGTTTGCAAATGCTGCAAGGAAACTCTTATGTTAAAAGTGATAACTTCTGAAAACATAATTTCTATTTATGTTATTTTTAAAGATTGTACTCTTAAAGAGCTCGTTCAATACAGACCCCTTCCTGAATCCCAGTCCTACAGATTTTTGCCCAAAGACAAACTCCCTGTAGAATAAGCCTGGGAAGCTCATTTCCCTGTTCCTGGCTCAGCACTGAAGAGACCTAAGCAGAAGGGTGAAACAGGTGTTTAGTTCAGTAAATAATTTTGCTGAAAGTTGGACAGTTTGGTGTGCTGTGTGAGGATTGCCTCTCAGTCTGTAAGGTTTCCCCTTTAATTCTTACTACCATGTCATGCTATTAACAGTATCAGGACTGAGTCTTGGAAAGTGGCTAATGCCTTAAGGAGATAATATCTAACTAGAAGACCAAGTTCCTGAGGAAAGCTCCAAGCAAAAAGGAGCTCTAAGCTTCTTTTTGCAACATTAATTGCTGCAAGTGACTAAAATAATTTAAGAATAGCAACTACTATTAAAACCTCTTAAAAAAAATGGTTCCTGATGTCTTAGATTGCTGCCTACACTTGTGTTTCCCTACTCCGTACGAGGAAGAAGACAAGGCAGGTGGGAAGCAGTGTATCACAAAACAAAAGAGAAGTTTTTTGGTTTTTATTTTACCGTAACACAATGGAAACAGAGGTCAGGAGGTCCCCTGGCAAACAGGAAAATGCCACAGACTTCTGACTCAAGTTTCAGAAACAGCCTGGGTTCTGCACAAATGACTTGTTTACTTCTCTTATAGGATAGACCCTCCTGTCTATGGAGAGAATTGTATTTTCTCTTCTGATAAATTAAGTATTTTTCCCCCTCCTCTTTTTCTAGGGGGACTCTGGGGGACCTCTGGTTACTCCAGACTCTAGACTGATGTGGTACCTCGTGGGAATAGTGAGCTGGGGAGATGAATGTGCCAAGCCAAATAAACCTGGAGTTTACACACGAGTGACTTATTTCCGTGACTGGATTACCACAAAAACAGGCATCTAATTCCAAAGTAAAAAAATGGATTTAACTACATAGACTACGTGTAACTCGTATTTGTCTGTAATTCTGAAAGGTTATTTTTTTAGTATATATATTCCTATGTAATTTTGGTTGAAGCAACCTTAGTCCAAAGCAAGCACTATCTTTGCTGTCAGAGATCCTAATCCCTTCTGAATTCATGCTAAATGTATGAAATTGTCTGCCTCATCTTTGAGCCGTGAAACTTTCTCCCTTACCAGAAATTATGAACTGACATAATTAAAATTATGTTTAAAAGCTACCAATTTACCTGCTTTACAAATGCAAACATTTTCCAGGGGAAAAAAAAGAGGAAAAAATAAGTTTTTCTTCAGCCATGGGCAAGGTCTGCAGCTGAACCTTCCTCCTCCATTGAAGCAAATGCTGTCACAGCTGTGTTTCTAGCAAAGTGGACCCTTGATGATTATTCTTGTTAGAGACTATCATCTGCACTGACTCCAGCTGAGAACCTCGATGCTCACCTTGCTCCGTGGCCTTGGTAACTAAAAGTGGATCAGCAGGACTGAGGGTAGGTCCTAGCTAAGGAAAAGAAGGATTTCTGTGCTTGCAGTAGGTTGGAAGGGGAAACAGAAAGGCTTGATGTTCTTATTGCAGACCACATTTTAAACAGGAATTTTTTTGTGGATTCTGTGAAATTCAAGTTGCCTGAAGTCACTATTATGGAAGTGCTTTATCACAACATTGTGCTGCTACCTCTGTACCTGTTGTCTTCTAGATCTACTCTGTTCAACACACAATATACTTAAGATGCAGAAACACAAGCTCTACTCAAACTTTTTTTTTTCAAAAAGTGCCCCCACCATGAACAATCTCCCTAAAAAGAAACATGGCATTTAAATTTGTTCTAAAGGAAAAAGAAATATTTGCCACAAATGAACTGGGAACTACCTCTTTTGTCCAAGAAACAGCATGCCAGCCAGTGGAAACCATCTCACTGCAAAGAAAGGAATTAATGATACTTCACTGATGGATTCATCTCTGCCATGAATCAATATGATCCTGAATATTAATATGTCTTATGAGGATGAAGAGTAATTTCATATTAAAGAACAGTCCCAATGAGAACTTCAGAGTAAATGCAATCCTTACACGTTGATTAAGCACTTTTCCTGCCTCTATGCACGACCTCTCATGGATTGCTGGTGCAAGGGGGTCCTTTAGAGCCAAGGCCTCCAGTATGGGGATCCAAAATGTCACTCTAGTACTGTCACCTGTAGTCTTCAAATGGCCACTGGACTGCTTAGGCTCTGAACACAGGACTCACAGGATGAGACATGAATGAAACTGCAAGTCCCACAGCTGCACCTACTACAGCTGAAAATTCTGCTGAAGCATCCTGCCTCCCCCACTGCTCAGGACTGCATCTCTCCTCAGCCTTCCTACTGTGCAAGCTCTCCAATACTCAGCATCCCTGGGAATGAGATGTTTGTCATTTCTTGGAAACTCACACCCTGAATTACAAGTTTACATATGAATGGAAAAAATCTATGTTTAAGGCTTGGTGGAGTAGGAGGGGTTGTCTTGTTATTGGGCTACTTCCCGTCATTCTGTAAATCTTTTGAATTTTGGTAAAAGACAAGTTGCCTTATCTCAGAAAGAAATCTACTGAAGATTTTAGATTAGTTTTAGTTTCAAAATAGTGGTACCTTTATTCTGATTTTCCATATCATTGTAAAAAGAAAAAGATCTTGGGACAGTTAGGAGGATAGGTAGATGCAGCAAATCCCTTTCCTTAATTTATTGATGAAGTTTGTAATTTATGCACTTTTGAGTTGCTGCTATTTTTCAATTAAGAATTTACTCCAGGCCAGGCTCAGTTACAAAACAGACACTTCATGGAGCTTTGAATTGGATAACCTGAAAACACTTCTAGGTTTCAGATAACCTGAAAACACTTCTAGTTTTCTTCTAGTGCTGAAGTCCCCCTTTTTCAAAGGCATCCTTTGGGAAAAAAAAAAGGTTACATCTAGTTTTTTGTGCCTCTTAATGCTTTGAAGGTGAGAATCATGAGAAGCATCCTTTAGAATCAGCTGATGAATTGTGATTGAAAATAAACAGTAGTTCACTTTCATAGACAGCTAAAGCTTTGTTTTGCACTTAAATCTCTTTTTGTATAGCAAATGGAGGGGAAACAATAAGGAGGTGAGGCCCAGATACAGCCCCTAGAAACTGGTTCCTACCTCACACAGCAAGTGACATGTACATGCAATACCTTTAAAATCAGAAAGGCAACCTTTATTTCAGATTTTCTCGTGAGGGGCTAAATAGCCAAGAGGTGTGTGGGAGAATGTCTACCTTACTCAGGGAGTCCTGAGCCAGCCAGATGCACTTTTCATAAACTTTTTAGCAAACTGTCTGGCCTGGGTTTGTCTTACATTCCATGTCAGTGTTTTATTTATGATGACTCTGTTTGTTTTCTGCCTTAGAATAAACCAATGAGATTACTGTGTGATTAAAGGAAAGGTTTTTAAAAGCCTTTTATTATTGTTGATGCTAAGATTTGGCAAGGATTTAAACAAAATAAAGGCAATATGTTTCATAACATTAAATGTATTTAAAAACAACAGATCCTTTTTTGTCCTTTTTTTTAACCTAATAATAATAATAATCAAGCTAAAATTTGAATATGACACAAAATAGGCGAATCTTCCTTATTTTATATAAAACTATTCTAAAACTGTAGCTTTCTGTTCATTCTTTGTCCTAGGAATTGTTTTGTTATTAAGAGTGGTTGAACTTTACAAATGTTTCAGTGAAGACAAGGTGGCACATTTGCTTTTCTAAAATACTCAGAGATGAATTTCAGTTAAGATAGTGCTATGCAAATTTGAGAATGGATCTGAAGCTTCATTCAACAATTCACCACCTTGCTTCTGCCCTTGGAAAAAAACCTGTGTGTGATGTTGCATCCCTGCAAACTGGCTGTGGGGAGCTCTATGCAGCAGGTACCAATTCTCCTGAGATTTCCCAGGTAGATTTAAAGCATCAAGAAACATGTTCCACACCTCTGGTTATTCAAATTGAGTTGTCTGGGGCTTGCCCAATGCTAATTTTCAGCTTGGAGCCGAAATAGGAAAGAAAGAAGAGGCTGATTGCACAAGGCCTAATCATGTGAGGAGGTCTGGTTGAATGACATCAATCTGTCATCAGGATTCCTTATGTAAGTAAAGCTCGTAGAAAATCCCATTCTGTATCTGCTATTCCTGTTAACAAATTAGATGAGCTGAGAGCCAAAAGGCATTATTTAACCCAATGAATGTTTATCTGGCAACTTGCAGCCTGGGCTGCAGATTCATGGGCATGGAAAAGCTGGCTCTTGCTTTTGGAAAGGCATTCATACACATCTCAGTGTGAAATCAGCTTAGGTAATTGGTGCCCTTGTTTATCTGGATTTATCAACATTATTATCATGGTTTCTAGGAAGGTGTCACTTGCTAGAGCAGCTTTAAGTGGCAAGATCCTTCGGCCCACCCTGCTGGGAAGCTGGAGTCCTTTTAAATATGCCATCAAAACACTCCTACACTGCATGGGTTGCCAAAAAGAGGAGACAAAGCCTTGCCAGTCAGCACCTTGCTCCTGCAAGAGCTGAGGGCAAGCCATAGCCTATGGCAGGATGTTTGGAAACCCACTGAAGGGTTTTGATACAGATTTATGGTAACTCCTGGACTGGTTTATGTGCTAAACTGAACTGTGTTTGCCTTAGTATTTTCAAATAACACATTTTTAGAGAAAAACCTACAAGAGTTTAATCTGCTAATTTGCTTATTAACTAAATCAATCAGGGAAACAAATGTACCTCTTCAAATACCCACTTTGAAGTTTCATTAATTCAAATTACATTTCACATTAAGAATGTAAAATTGAGCCTGGAAACCAGGAAATGAAAGACTAAAAAACCCCAAGTGGCTTGGATTTCCCCAGCAGATGGAAAGGAGATTTACAGCTATTTCAGCTTCAGCTCCTTATGAAAATACTGGCTCTAAAGATGTATTCAATATCTGGATGCAGAATGAATCTACAGTGGTGCACATAAACTGAAATTACACAGATTTGGGACATGAATAGGCTCAAGTCTGGAGGTGGTGATGTTCTCCTGGCCACAGCCTCATCCCACTCATTGCTTCAGCAAGTCTGTAAACTGACTGCTCTGCTTCCCACTTTTTGCCAGTCTCAAAAGCTGGCTTTACCATGATGCAAATGTGGAACTAGGATTTCCTTTAGAAGTAATTTATCTAACCAAATTTACCAAGATTTTAATGTCAGATGTAGTTTTTAAGAAGGCGGCTTTGGGCAAAAAGAAAAGTCAAATGATTCCAGATGTTTCAAATTTTGCAGTCTTAGAAAATTAGGGGAAAACCTGTATGTTTTTTTATTTTGTACCATCATCCTAGAGAGTTCCTGAGCACACCTACTAACTGATGCATTTGGGAACCTGTTTCTTTGGCTTCTGGAGTAAACAGAATCTGTCCATTTCTTTGTGGCATTTTATCTTAGGAGGCCCCTATTCGTGGTTTCACTGATAGTGTTTGCCTGGTTACTGTTAAAGGGTTATGTGACAATTAACTGGAATTTGCTGTTTCTCCACATAGGCAAAAGGTTTGTCAGTATTTGCTGTGACTATGCAAAATCTGTTTCATGTGAGATGACTGTATTGAAGTGGACTGGTTCTTGAAAAATGTAATGACCTGGACAGAAAGATGGTAGGTAGCAGATTTTTTAATTATTATTTTTCATAACACATTTGATGGGTAAGTTCTTGAAAATAACAATGGTTAGGTTAACCTTGAAGAAAAAAAAAGTGATTAATAGTTAAGGGAAGAAACTACAAATATAAAGGTAAAAATCACTGACAAGCCTAAAAATTATGCAAGTGTTAAAACCGAAGCTGACTTTTTTTGGTGTCTTTAAACTCTCCTTCATTTCCCTGCCTCCTCCCTTTGTCACTGGGACTCCTGTTAATTCCGTTCCTCGGATACACGCACAGATCTTTGAAATTGCTGTATTGGAATAATGAAAGTAATTCTAGTTCTGATTTTTATGTGAAAAAGCTACAAAGCAAATACCATCCTCAGTATCAATTCCTTTACTGGTAAAGGTTGCACTGATATCCCGAACGGCTTTCTCCCTTTAACCCGTCTCTGAGTTCGGCATTCCAGACTTCTAGTGGCCTCTAGTGGTTCTCTGAACTTTGCCCGCATCTTCTCCAATTATTTCTGCGTTGCTAGAACTCTGTTAAAGAGATAGAAATGCCAAAATAATGCACTGGATGCTCACAAAGAGGACAAAACTTGGGTATTCTTGCCCCTAGAAGTTCCCAAGACCGTAATCAAGACAGACAAAAACCTTGCATCCTTTTTTTATTTTTTACCCTCGTAGGGATGCGGATACTTCGATACTTCGTAGGCCTGGTGTT